>VONY02000005.1:15445269-15455485 GCA_008692595.2 Colinus virginianus
AATTTCTGGAAAATAATGCATGTTGAATATATGAAAATATCTGGAAATATCTTGAGTGAAAGATGCCTCCGCAATAAGTGTTGTTTTCTTTTTTCTGCCTGAATTTAGTCTTACTACAGAATAAATTATTTCCCTCCATTTCTCTCAGCTACTCCGTGATAAACAGTAATTCTGTATCTAAGTCGCACATCTCAAAATAGAGATCAAGCTGAATGGCATTGTATACTGTGTGACCAATATATTGTCCTGCTTCTGAGTAGAATATTTACCTTCATACGTTGAGATGATCCTCTCACTTTCATTTTTCCACCTGAACAGATCTATACATTTAAAATTGCAGTCCTTTCCTTACTTGCTTGCGTAATAGAATGAAATGGACATTTAAGGTCTATTTATGTTCTGTTTGGAAAAGGGGCAACATGTCCTTATTCCAAGTTCAGACCGTCAAAGAAAGATTTGGAACTGCATCTTGAGCTTCAGATTTTTCTAGAAAGCCCACAGAATCAAGACTAAATTTATACAGGTGTCAACTCAGTTCAACTTGGCCAACTTTGTAATTCTTTTTGACATTTTGTGCTTGTATAACAGATCATCTGCCATCCTTCTATCATTACACTGTATCCTCCTTTGTAGTGCAAATGAAAATTGTTTCCTCTCATACAATAGTTACTTTATATAGTTTTCTCAAGTCAGATCCAAAATTCAAGAATGAGAGATTATACTGGAGAGTCATTATATAAAAGCCTCATCACCCAACATGTGCCAAATATTAAGAAATTGCAAAGAAACACATAGCAAATGACAGAAGTTGAATCTGGGTTTATATGATATTGCTTTCTAGTTATCCTAAAATCTGAATTTGTGATAAAATCAGTAGAATGCATAGCATTTAAAATGATTGTTATTATTCTACTGACACTTACATTTCCTTAGCACCACAAGAAAATTTCTTTGCTGTGTTGGTTCTCTTATTAGTTCCCAGGTGCTGTATTAAAACATAATAACCTACAGTTTAAAGCGTGAGCTTTCAGATTAAAAAGCCTAAAAATGCTGATCACGTGAAAAAAGAAAAACTGTTTTAAGAGAGAAAAGAGGAACTCTTAACCACGTAAAAGTCAAAATCTCTTTTAAACTAATGTTTAGCACTGTAGAACTGCTATTCAGGATTTTTTTTTATTTTTATTTTTTAATATATTACTGAAACTATTCTAACAGTCCTGTTATTACAGTTTGGGCACAGTGTGTAATGAAACCAGACTAACTTTGTAAATGCTTCCAGAGAGGACATAGTTTAAAATCCAGATAAGATCCTTGAACTCTTGTTTATGATTATTGGAAAGTATTTTCAAAATTGCATGCTCTTTGCTAAAACAGCATTTTTTTTTTAACCTCACAGACAGCAAAATGATACAAACTAAATGAAAGGACAGCATCTTAAGCTGAGAGAAACCATTATCTATGGTACATTAAGGATTAATCGACCAGAAATGCAAGATATTGCAGTGGACACAGCTGATACCATGTGTTATTTTTGTTTGCAGAAAAATCTATATTTCATAAGGAACATTAATAACAGATGAATTCTAAGCTATGACAACCTGTGAAAATGAATAAAATATTTTTACTATAGTCAAGAGAGCTGAAGTTAAAATTTACATCTTGTACGTTTTTCTTCCTAGCTTTAAAGAAAACAAGCGAATCCCAGTATGTCCAAACCTGTTGTTTCAAACTAATTCATTTGAAGAACATTAACTGCAGCTCCAGAAAATTAATCAATAAATAAATGCCAGAATGGTTGTTTTAACTTTTGGAGAGCTCTGTTTTTAAAATCCCTGGCCATCTTTTCTCAATGAAGAAAATTCTCATCAGAATCTCTGTCCTGGATTCTTCTAAGAAATGAGCATAGTTTAGGAGGCCGGAATGACCGTAGTGTTCAGTTAGAGGAATAGCAGCACAGAACTGCCAAATTCTTTCAAAAATTAGAAGCTAAAAATATGCAAATGAGAAACAAACATTCAATAAACTGTGGCTGTCTGCAAAGGTATTTTAAATGCAGGCTGTTAATGGGAGCTCCCCAAGGACTTCACTTACTGGGTTGAGTCTCCCACACTGAAATATCTGGAAAGTTTAGGGAATCAGCCTCTGGTATTTGGATAGATTATGGACAAAGAATCCAGTATGATGGGAAATAATTCTACTTTGAAAGGATGAGAAGTTTTATAGATTATTTCTCCTGGTTTGCAGGAAAAAAAGAAAAAAAAAGGCACAGGATTGCCTTGAAAACTGCCAGCTAAGTTATTTGAGTCCTCAGAAACAGCCTGTGTTTATCTAAATACCAGGATTTTATGTATGGGATGGAGCCAGCTGCGGTCGCCTGTCCCTGCTTTCCCTCAGGGCCTCATCTTTCAGTGGTGTAAGATACTGTGTTACTATGCTGCAGGAACTCCTTGCATACAGGGCTGTTCTGACTTCCTTAATCTGCCTTTAAGTTAATCTGTCAAGCTTGGTGTTTCAGATATTACTGTAGGTAAATGATGTTCACTAACCTGCACATTCTTGACATTCTTTTTTCCGGGAAAAGCACCCTTAAGATCTGAATAATTGTCAGTACCTTCAAAGCTCCTATGTAACACTACACTTAGAAATGCATCATGCTATGACTTCCTACTGATTTATACATCATCTACCAAGAATGCTGTGAAACACTTGTAAGTAAAAGATCAGAGGTAAAAGGAGAGTAAGAGAAAACCCGAAATGAAACAACTAAGCCCACTTACATCTACAGAGATTCTGTGAAGTTTGGGCACAGTGTATTTTATAACAATTTTTGCAATTATTGAAAGAGTGTTAGTCAGTTGTTTTAATGAGCTTAATATGTTCTTCATGAGACTATGGTTGAGCTCAGCACTAGCCATGTAAGTCATACATCTCTTGGTGCTCTCTGTGTATTTTTCATTTATGTAAAATGTCTGTATTTTAACATTTATGCATATTGTTTTTGTTGCCTTATCTTCCAGGAAATAAGTGATTTGGATGTGCAGGAGCTGGTGAGAAGGTCAATTGGAAGGTTAACAATTATTCGACAGACATTTCCCGTCCCCCAGAACATAAGTCAGCGCTGTTTCCGTGGCAACCACAGAATATCTTCATCACTGTGTGATCCAAAGGATCCTTTTTCCCAAAGCATGGAGGTAGTTTATATTCTGTTCTATTCCCACCTGGGAACTGTCTTTGTGGATAAGTTCAAGGCGTTTCCCCAGAGACTTAGTTAATTTAATGTTTATTTTTCATGTCTTTATGACATGCAGTGTAATGGCTCCTAAGGTGACTGGGAAAAGTAGTTGGGTGGGGAATGAGCAACAGTTCTGATGGGCAAGAACTCACACACTCCACAAGAAAAAGTATAAGAAAGCCACATGAACTCCAAGCAGCATGGTCATTTTGCTACCCTGCCCTCTCAGTTTCAAATGTGTTACCAATATAAAAGCTGTTACTGCGGACAATCCATAACATCTGTTTCAAGTATTTTGTCTACATTCCTAAAAGGCCTTATTTTGTAGTTGCTAATTACAAATCCTATCTGTGATTCTGTGATTGTAATTCTAAGTTATAGTTCTTGTTGTAGTAGGCGTAACCCTTCCTAAACGGGACAACAAGTTCTACAAATTTTAAGAGTCCTTCTACCATGTGAAATCAACAAGATCGTGATCATGAGCAAGTCTCCTCTATTCCATATGTCTGATATGACTTGATAGTGACAAAGCTATGACACATCAGAAATGTAAATTCGCATTAAAATATCAATTTATTTATGTTTTTATTTTGTGAGCTCATTTAAGGATTTGCAGAAAGATGACTGTATTGGTACTGATGCAGAGGAGCATATCTGACTTAGCAGCCAAGAGAACAGTTGTGGTGTCAAAAGGAAGGAGGGAAAGAATGGAAAACAAATCGGAAATTTTAATAAGCTGTTTTCACTTGTCTATAGTGAACGATGTTAAGGGGAAAAGAAGTGTGGCCGTCTTGCCCTGTTTCAGGTTAGCAATAAAATCCATTGTCTCATTAATTGCTCACAAAATAGCCAGTAAGCACTTATTGATGATATGAAAAGCTTTGGCCATGGTACATTGTACAGTGGTCTTATCAGTGGTTTTAAAATAAACTGGCCCGTACAAGTTCAATAAATGCACTGGATGTCAGTAGGGGCTATTTAGGAGCTGTGTAAAGTCTTCAGCCTGTGTTGTTCTGTTGTGGCAGCATGGACCTAGGGGAAATGTTTGGATGTCCGTGGAACATACATAAAAAGTGAGGAGATGATTATATGCAGCAACTAGTGATTGCAAGGAGCAGTTTTCATAGACTAAGTTACTTACTAGAGCAGTGCAGAAAACAGGGATCCTGTTAATAAGAGGCTTAACGTTCTGATTCTCCCATCAGCTAGCTTTTATTTCCCCACATCATTGAACTTCTTCTAGGAAAGAAAAGTTCTAGAAATCAAATATTGGTTTTATGCACATTGATAAACTCCCTTTAATGTGGTAGGTGGGATCATATTACACCTTAACCTATTCTTGATCAAAAATAAGCCATAGCTCTTGGATAGCTGTAATCTTCCTATTCGAGGCCTTCATTACATTTCTGTTTAAAGGAATTACTGAAGTTCAATTTAAATGTTTGCACAGTTCAGTTTCAATGTTCTTGCTTTCCCCAGGATGGCTGTCCTTCATTAGTAGCCAAGTGAAACAATGATCAGTAGTGAAAGGAAGTATCCCCTGTGTCTTCATACGATGAACAGACTCAAGTAGTTTTGGATTTTGTTAGATGTTTCTTTGTTCTCCCCAGCAATATTATGAATTAATTTCTATTCTAGTGGGAAGTTGGAATGGTTTATAAATTTAAATTCAAATGCTTTTCTTGTGCCATCAATGTGTGACTAATCAGAAATATTCCCTGGAAATTATGAAGGTAGATTTTTTTTTCCTTTTTTCCCTGAAATACTCCCCCTAAAGGCTATGTGAATAATTAATTTTTTTTTCAGTACCTTAATTAGAAATCTGAAAAAGATAATGGTAAAGGCTTCTCATTGTGTTTCAGGGATTGTCCTACTCACAACAGCGGTTTCCCTAAGTTTGTGCTGTTTTGCAAGCCTCAGATAGCACAGGAAGTTTGCAGAGTTCACTACCATAATTTTGTCTAAAAGCTCTGGGCGGCGGTCAAAAGATAAATAAAATAAGTGTAGTTAATTCAGATAAATCACGTAGTCTGACTGCTGAAGAAATGTCTTTTTTCCTACGCTCTGAAACAAAAATTCATATCTGGTTTTTGTATTACATCAACATGAGGTTAACCAATTACATATGGCATGGTAATGTAAGTGTCCAGACATTAGTCTGAGAGACTCAAAATAGATTAAGTATCAGTAATGGATACCAAGCAATGAATTAAATGTCCCAGTAAATATACGTGGAATTGAATAAAAATGTAAAGTGACTTTAAATTGCAGCCTCGCTGTGTGTGTGTCAACACAGTTACTAACGAAGCATGGTCTGGCAGTGGAATGGAAAGGTGATTTTGAGAACCAGAAATTGATTGCAGTGTCTTTATCATTATATTATCAGTGATTGATTGCTGTAAATGTTAAGCTGTACTATTAGTAAAGGTACAACAATGCTTAATAATTGCTGAACTCTGTACTCTTGAGCCCTATTAATACTTGGTGAAGGACCAACTATATTTCTCTTGGATGAGTAAGTGCATTCTTCTTCGTGATCTTTGAAAACAGTCTTCCATTCTTATGATAATAGGTTATGGAAACTACCTTGAAAGCAATGTTATTTTCTTGGGAAATGATGACTTGGCATCTGTAGCCCTTCGTGTACCAATTTAGTCTCGTTAGTGACCTTATTGCCTGTTCTCTCTAGAGGTGTTATTTCTTTTTCCTTTGGTGAAGGCATATTTAAAGTAAATCTGTCTCTCAGCGTAGCAGTAATTCCTTTTTCTCCCTCTAAAACAAAAGACCCCTTGGTGATGATTTCTTTGGGGAAATATGGATTTAACTGAAAGGCTTTGAATCTTTTTAGTTTTAGGGAATCAATACATAAATCATCCAGGTTTTTTTTTTTTTTTTTTTTTTAAATACTTGATTAATCTAAACCCAGATCCTCAATCCATGCTTCTAATCTTGTCACGTGCAGTAATGGCTAGCCTATGCATCTGCAGGAAGCAAACTAATTCCTGTGTGAATATTGAAGTGGAAATTCTCAGAACCACTGGTATTATGGCAGGAGTTTGAATAAGAATTAAGAGCCAAATACCAGAAACAATGAGTGAAGAATTTCTGTCATTTAAAGAAAAAGATATATATATATATATACGGATCACAAGTTCTGTGCATTTCTGATTCTAACAACATGAAGTTGAAAAGGCAATAGAGAATCCTGGGAGTGCGTCTGGAGGGAAAAAAGGCAGACAATCAGATCTCCTCCAAGAAGACATAGAGGGCAAAATGACCCAGGAAATTCTGTCAAGGTAGGGAGACAGGTCAGCTCTTTCCTTGATCCTAGGCAGGGAAGGAGTCTGTCACGAAACCTTTATGTGAGAACTGCACAGAGCAGATTGCAAATGACACAGGCAAAGCCAACATAAAGATAGAATTTACATGATAAAATAAAGAGTATTAAAAAAAAGGTATATGGAAAGGGTTGGAAAGGACTGGAGGTGTTGGTTTTTTTTTTGTTGTTGTAAGGTAATTTGCCCAACAGCGTCTCAGATCTTCAGCATTATTGTGCTTCCTTGGCATATATCTAATTCTAATAGCTGTGAGAATTTCCCGACCTTTGGATATTTTGAAGAGGCAGAGTAAAGGTATTCTCCGCAAAGTGTAATAGTTTCATGTTGTAAGTGCTGTTAAAGGCTTTGAGCAGAACACCTACGTGGAGAGACCTTTATACAAAACAGTCATTCTGTTCCACGAATCTAGAAAATGTCTTTTGGCATGTCTGATGGACAATAAAAAAATAAATATATATCAGCACCTGTGGCTCAGTTAGCAAATTGCTGCTGGCTAATTTGTTTTCAGGGATTAGAAATGCTCTGCAGCCCTGTACACAGTACAGCTGAGGAAACAGAGCTTCCCTCAATCACCACAGGAGGCCCTATGGCTTCAAATGGCCAGTAGATCATCTAAAAGTAATATTCTCAAAGTCACTTCCCATTTCTGAACGTTGTCTCTTGCTGAGCACTTGCATTCAGGATCACTGTTGTTTGGTTTTTGATTCTGCAAGGAATTAATAGTCATTGCCAAATACTCTGACAGAAAACGCTGTAAACTTTGGAACTGGAGGGCAACTGTACAGAGAGGAATGACGTCACTGGATCAGATTTTGTACAAGAAATTGCCTCCACCACAATTGCCTGCAAAAACAAAACAAAACAAAACAAGCTAAGAAAGCCATGCTGAAATGATTTATTTTTAAATTTTTCATAGTGGCTGCTCTTTGAAAGAACAGACAACTTTAAACAGAATTTGATGGTGTTCACATGTCTAACAATGGGAAAATTGAAAGTTCCAGGCATCTGGTTAAAAATAAAAAGAAGTTTGCTGGCGCTCACAAGCGGGGCTCTTAATCCAGCCTGTGGAGCTAGAGCAGCAATTGGACTGCTTGTACTTCACCTGAGTGGAGTTTGTTGCTGCGAATCAATTGTAACATTACAGCCTGTAGCTACTGTTTCTACCAGGGCCAAAAAGAGGATTTTTTAACTCGTGTTTCCTTCTTACTTACCAAATAAGTCGTTTAATTACCAGGGGATTACAGGTGAGACGAAACAAATGATAAATTCTGGCTGCTGTCAAGAGACCACAAGTAATATGCTGTTACACAGTTTTTTTTTTATATCTTCACAGATTTCCAATCTGTACATATACGACACTGTCCTTCTGCTGGCAAATGCCTTTCATAAGAAGCTAGAGGACAGGAAGTGGCACAGCATGGCCAGCCTGACCTGCATTAGGAAGAACTCTAAGCCCTGGCAAGGAGGACGATCCATGCTGGAAACCATCAAGAAGGTACCTTTTTCTGTACTTTATCTTCTTCGATTCTGTAGAATTCCGGTAGCATTTACTTTGGAGATGTGTAGTATTCTTGCCCGGTACCATCAGCATCTTTTCAAAGCAAATGTTTTGATATAATCACAACTTCTGAATGAAAGAAAACTCAACAGTTTCTTTTCCATGTCGTACCTGTATATTGCCTTTTCACCAGAACTACTGAACACTAGTAGAAACTAAAATCCCATTGAAAAAAATACAATGCAGTTTAGGAGGCAAAGCAGAAACATATACTAGAATTATTGTTTGTGGAAGAAAATAAGTTTGACCGTTCCACACAACCAATGTTCTGTGGAATTTGATGTTGCACTATTACTGAAATCAAAATAGTGGAATAATTGAAATGAAAGTAAGGCAAAGTCTGTTGAAGTAGTCTACATCATGCCATTACAGAACATTTTCTTACAATGGACTAGACAGTGCTTTATCCAGTGTTAAGCTCTCATTACTTCTCTGTGAATATTACTTCATACCTAAATAATGCTCCTTCCCGAGACTCTTCAGCTTGAAATATATTTTTCCTACTTATACCTTTTATTATGATATTTAAAGACCCACATCATTAAGAGGCAATTCTCACAACGTTCAAAGTCATTATTTAGTCAAAATATGCATAGGTTCTTCATTTACCTTTCTCTGCAAGCTATTCTATTCAACCTCGTAATGTTATTGATGTCTTTCATAAAACTGCCTTTTCATTTGCCTGCGTGCACTTCCTCTTAACGTATATTTACATTTAAAGTGCTGTCAGTACCGCCACTGTAAAGACAAAAATAAAAGGGTCTTTATTTATGGCTTTCATTCAAAGGACATAAAAATCATTTAAAACATAATGTTGCTTCAAGAAGTTGCTGTTCTGTATTAAGTCTTTAACTACACAAGAAATAATGATGATGCAGGCAAAATATAAAGCTCCTTTGAGCACTGTTGTTGTTCACTGTTAGTTTTTTTGTTTTATTTTGGTTTGGTTTGGTTTGTTTGTTTTTTTGTTTGTTTATTTTCCCAGTCCCAAATCCAGTTTGCATTAGCTCCCACCTAACAGTTCAAGGCTTTCCCTAGTGGCAGTCCTCAGATTCCATTCGAATAGCTGAAAGTCATGAGATTGCAAAGGTAATCCAGGAG
The DNA here is from genome assembly GCA_008692595.2 of Colinus virginianus. Lineage (NCBI taxonomy): Eukaryota > Metazoa > Chordata > Aves > Galliformes > Odontophoridae > Colinus > Colinus virginianus. Next base: position 15,454,499 of record VONY02000005.1, read on the forward strand.
AGAGGCAGTTTACGGTTTTAAGTGGCTCCAAAGTAGTATTGCGGGGCAATTTCAAATTCACACTTGGAAGTCTCATGTATTTTAAGCTACTTTGCAAGCAAGGCTAACTCTGGAATTTTCCTTATCGACTTGCACTTTGTAAATATTATAGTGCACCTTTTCATTAATGAAGGTATTCGTGCTTATTCAAATTCTAATGGGAAGTCTGAACCACAAAAGTCAAAATACCCACTTCCACATTAGAATTAGATATTACTACGTGAATTAGAGTTCAGGCAAACTCTGATGGCCCTGCAAGCAACTCTAAATTTGCTTTTGAAATAAAAATCAATAAAAGGACTGCTGACTTTTTGAATTTACAATTATTTGCTTGCTTGTGACATTTGTGGATGTGAGACTGGTTTTGTTGTCCTACATAAATGCCCTTCATATTGTGTCTGACCGCCATTGCATCTTTTTGCATTTCAGACAGCTAGGATTTGTTCCATTTTTGCTACATTTCCCTAGCTAGCACATCCAGTTTATCTTCTTCAAATTCCCACCTCCCTAAAATGATGTGATTAATAAAACAGTCTCCTCCTGTGACCATCTTGTAGATCAGTTCAGCAGGGAGTGTGGATAGAAATGGTCAGTAAATTATGAAAGGCATTCAAGAAAGTAGGAGCATGTGGAGATCTAGAGATGTGGTTAGCTTGCTTAAAAATGAATTGAATGTCATGACAATTCTTGGCATGTACAGCTACTCAGGCTTATTTCCTGTTGCCTTTGAGTGTCTCAGCTATTTGAATGAGATGGGTTTGATAATAAGCCACTTTACAGGTGTAAATGAAAGAATCCAAGTTCGTCTTACACACTGTATTGTGCTGACTGAGATTAATTTCTGGAAGCAACATGATAGAGTTCAAAACCAAAATGGAACCTACAGTTACCGACAGAAATTTTCTGTGTGTGCATCTTTACCACTTCCAACCCTATGTGAAAGAGAGC
>VONY02000005.1:15455792-15513702 GCA_008692595.2 Colinus virginianus
TTTTTTTTTTTTTTTTTTTTTTTGTGTCTGATATTTTTTTCCCTTTTTTGCTCACTGAACTGGAAACAAGTGGAATAAGAAGTTATTTCTCATAAATATACCAGTTTTCATTCATTTTAATCTTGAAAGAAAAGGAAACAGAAAAAAGAAAAAAAAAAGCAACCAGGTGTTATTTAAATTGTTTCAGAGTGAAAGACTCTGACTTTTCATTTTGAAGTCAACACTGTTTCAAGAATACAAGGTATATTGGGAGATACTGCTATAGCTCTGACCAAAGATAACATGTACATTCTTAAGAATCCCTGCACAATTGTAACTATAACTTCAGAACAAGCAGTATGAAGTAGCTGGAACTGTAGTCTTCCCCATCCTGTCCCTCAGTTCCTTGTGATTTCAGTGGGTGTTGCATTGTAATCAAGCACACTGGTGGTGGGGAAACAGTTAAGGAAGTGATGACTAATTGCAGCCTGCCTCCCCTTGAAAAGGACTAGCAGTGAAGTAGCTGTTCTTCTGTTCTCAGTAGCAATGTGGAGGTGATGTTGCCATCTACTGCTGGTCACAGCTGAGCTCTTCTTTGCCGCTAAGAAAGCAGAAAAATGAGTTCTAGAGGAAGCTTTTCTGGAAGAAAATCTGTCTTTTAGAGTCAGAGATCAAGAAACTGCATTATCTGGCAGCATTTTAGCTGCCAAGGGCATCTCCCTCTGATTTCCAGAGGGAAAAATAGGAAAAGAGATGGGAAATCTATGTAAGCTACACACTGAGGAAGGTAAGAAAGGGATGCTGATTTACCATTGGCACCACTTGCTAAAAATTGCAGAATTCTGGTAGTAAATAGAGAGAATATATATTTATGTTTTTTTTATGATTAATGAGCTAATGTGGAAGAGGCAAGAATGAGGGGGGGATTCAAACATTTCAGAGATTTCTTGAAATAACAGAATCATTCCCTGCTGAAATTGGTTACTTTTTAATGTTGAACATTGTATTCTTAGGTCACTATTTCTACAAAAAAAAAAAAAAAAAAAAAAAAAAAAAAAAAAAAAAAAAAAAAAAAAAAAAAAAACACAACACCTTTAAAAGCTCGATCGCTATACAAATTCAACTGATTGAATAAAGTCTAGAAACCATTTTAAGCCCAATAAAATTAATAAAAAAGACCTCATGTATTTTTCTGTGCATTCTGGATCTGAATAAATAATTAGATTCGTCAGGAAATACAATCCTACTAATGAATTTAGCCAGCTCTTGCAATTAGACATAAATTCACTTCCCTCATAGGAACTATCCCGAAACACATCCCCCGTTGGATATTTCTCAGTAAAGCTATTTCACAGTGAGAGTAATAATTATTAGTAGAGAATAATTCTACTGCTGGAAAAATTAATCTTCCCGAATAGCTTGAAAATAAATGCAAGTAGGATTATATGGAGGATCAACTCAGAAAAATGACATCAAGTTACTGCATATATCTTTTTTCTCATCTCTTGTTCTGATCTCTTCCCGGTCACGTTTGTTTAGCTCACTGGCAAACAACAAATTTTTAGTGCTAGCAGCAGCACAAAGAATATTCCCTTGAGGCAAATGGGCTGTAACTTGTGCTATTTCATGAATCGTGGACAGGAATTGTTAACTGGTTATGGTTTCAGACTTGTCAGTGATGTTCAGTAATGATGCGAAAAAGATGCCACATTGTTGTTCAGACAGTAGCTTAGCTTGTCTTCGCAGGCATCTGGAAACAATATCTTTGATCGTGGACTCGAGAATTTTTTAAACATCAAATTTCTTAAAAAATTAAAGTATGAAATTAATATTTGAGGTTTACAGTGGTTGGTTTGTTTTGTTTTGTTTTTTATTTTCTGACAAACAGCCACTGGAGTTTGTTTTTGTTATTTCCTTAATTGCAAAATATGTCACATCTGTGCATAACCAGAATCTGATTAGCAAGTGTGAGAGCAAGTGATATACTTAAAAATTAATGTCTGGTAAGCTGACATTCCCATGCAAAGTCCTGGCTGCTGGGTAAATAATACTTTCTTCAGGGACTAACTTACAGTATAATAGTGCCTAAGCGTATATAAACTGTAGTTTATCTTGCCAGTCTAGACAGGACTCAAGTAGGCTTCCACTATATTACCAAGCTTTATAGTAGCTCTGCAAGGCCCAGAGCGGTAATCAGAAACATAAGTAAAACATTTTTGTTCTAACAACTGACATTTAATTCTTCAGTTTTAAATGTGTCAGGAAATTGCACGGTTGTGGTTCAACCTTAGAGGAATTTTAGAGTAGATAATAAATCTGTCTTCTTCTTTTTCCAAATAATATTGTTTCTATAAGTTAAATGGATTGAAAAAAATTCTTTGACTCTTACCCATTATCTTAATTAATGCTGACATAACTTGGAAAAATGTCATCAGGAAGTTACTGGATCAGTAGCTGTCATACAGATGGCCATTTCCTCTGTGATTTCCTTCTACTATGCATCAGAAGAGGGATATAAAACACCTGCAGTAAATCAATTAAGGCCTTTAGAGGGTGAAAGACTATGCAGAAAAATGGGAGCACTGTCCTGAAACTCATACTTGGCAATATGCTGTGCCTATCCCTCAGCCTTGAGCTGTAAAACACATACAAAGCTCGTGCAGGTCACCGAAGACTAGCAGATGCACAGAATAGAGTTGCCTGGCCTTCACTGATTGGCTGACAGGGCAGGTCCCAGACAGACCAAAGGTGTCAGAACCTCTGTGAAGTACCCTATCAGATCCCAGTATTGTTTTTTATTATATGGGTGGCTCTGCTCTGTTTTTACTCCAGTTTGTTTGTTTGTTTGTTTTACTTTCCAAGCCTGGAACGTTCCCGTGTAATCTGAGTACCTTTTACTCGATTGTTCTAGAGTGGACACACTCTAGGAAAGAAAACTCTAATCAAAGACACTTGTATATGACGAATCTTCAAAGTGTGAGGAGATAACCAAATAGATGAATGAGGTATTTTGTTGTTATGGTTACTGCCAGGTTTCAGACATTAAAATAACTTACAGACTTGCAGCTTATATTTTGCTCCAACATTTGCAGTCATTTAAAAAACAAGGCCAGTAAATTTACACAGTGATTTGGATAGAGATTCCATTTCAAAATCTGGTAGTGCATCTGTTGGCTGTGCTAGTTAGGGGCCATGGGTGTCACGCCAACCATAGTGACGTGCATCAAAATTGCCCAGTGGCTTTCGCCTTGTGCAGAAGAGTATTTGGATGTACCCTTAATCAGAAGTGTTTATTTCCTTCTGGCATTTTGTGTGAAGAGTAGAGATTATGGAAAAGGTTAAAAATACATATACATCAGAAAATATTTCTTGTTTTTAACTTAAAAAGGCACTTCATGAAAGATGCAGAAAATGTTTCCGTGAGAATTCCAGACTCTAATCTTAAAGATTTAAAGGTATTACCTTGATAAGCAAACACTTTGTTTTTATTGTAATTATGGTAATGTTCTACCAAAGGATGACCGCACACGTTTTTTTTAGGTCACGCTAATCTGTAATGCAAATATTGTACTCCTACCTGGATTTTCTCCAAATTAAAAATGTGAGAAGAGAGCTATTAAAATCGTGATTCAGCAGCGGCCAGGTTCTTTGTATTTTGCACTGCAGAAATTTATTTTCCAATTTTTTCCACTTCATATCATAAAACCTTTAAATGGAGAAGTGCTTAGAGCTGTGAAAAACTCTCATATTATGTTTTGAAGAAAAACTATGCATTTTGTATGGTTTTATAATGGACGCAGATTGTTTTACGTGCATGCTTAAAATGTTGTTCAAGTTTCTTGGATAAAGCAGATCAAAGATGTAACTTTTTCTTATCCAAAAGAATGAAAATGTTATGTGGCTTTCACTGTAGGCATTTCACGTGGCTCTGTTGATTTTAGAGTATCACTTTATCACAGTTCTTATAAAAAGCTGAGATATGTCTCATCTTGAATTACTCTGGGATATATTCTAAGCATTGCTGCAGTCTGTATCGCCTTCTCAGTTCTGATTCTTTATAGTAAACGCTCACCGTCTCCTCTTAAGTATTTTAACCGCTTTACCTAAAATGTAAAGCAAAGTAGAAGGAAGCATGAAAACAGTGTGTGGCTTATCTGATGCATCCCTAGTATTAGTGAAGACTTGTGGAGGAAAACAGACAGATGACCACATTACGATAAACAAATCCCTCATAGCTTCTACAGGTCTCAAAACACAACCAATGTAAGTCAAAACTCAGCCTGATACCCTGCTGAAGCATGTTTTGGGTGTTCAAAGTTTGAGGAAGACAGAGACATTTCTGAGTGGTTTTTTTCGTGTATTTGTCTTTAGGCTTGCTTCCACTACAATCATTCGCAAAACTGGTTTTCTTAAAATGCAAATGAAATTTCATGTTACTCTGGCAGGACAAAGAACAAATGTTGGTGTGCAACTATGATAAGACTACTGCTAGTATTGCATCTCAGCATATTGTTGAGTTTGATTATTTTGTGAAGAACTTTAGTAGTACAAGAACAATTTAGGGGTTGGAATTTTTTGGGAAAGGTGGTCTTCAGGAAACCATCCTATCTCTGGTAATTGTATATATGGGTATATATGGGTATGTATGTACCCTGTGTAGGTAGTACACAAATCCCCTGCAGAATCAAAACATAATTGTCTACCTCTGAATTGTCACTCCGTTCTTCTTTTAAAAAAATATTGTTTGTTTGTTTATTTGTTTCCCAATAGGGTGGAGTAAATGGCTTGACTGGAGAACTAGAATTTGCCGAAAATGGGGGGAATCCCAATGTACACTTTGAAATTTTGGGGACAAATTATGGAGAAGATCTTGGCAGAGGCATCCGCAAGGTGAGGCTACTTATGTTCAATCACGACACTGTTTTTCATTTGATTTTTTAATCTTCCTGCTGTGCCAACCTGACAGAAAAATATCTGATGGCAGATAACGTGTTATATTCGGTTGCCAGGAATGAGAAATGGTAGAAAAATCTTTGATTTATTGGTTCCCATCCATTTTATTACTGCAAAGAGACACTGCTGTTGGTCACGTTGATCGTAATTTTGTTCATAACACAGAGTATGTTAACCTGCTGGTAGGCTGTCAGAAAAGGACAGTTTTGTAGGTTTTGGAGCCTATTTAAAAAAAAGCATGTCTTACACCAGACGATGTTTGGAGCACCCAGAGATATGCTTGATATTTATGGTCATGGTAAAATGTTTCAATTGTTAGTTGATTAAAATTTATAGCTACGTAGCTACAAAATTCATAGCTAGGAAGAGAATATCTGTTGTAAAATGGACAAAAAACATGTAATTCCTTGTTTTAATTTCTACTAAATCATCCTGTACTTACAAATTTTTACAGAAAACTTGTAAAGTTAGTTACTTCGCTGCCAGACAAAGACCAAATACTGTGAAATAGATTCAGTATGCATACATGTACAGAAAAAGGAACGGACCTCTGTTAGGAATCTGTATCCTTACATTTGTATGAACAGACCTCTGTCTTGCACGGCGAACGATGCAGAAGTCACATCATACCTTTTAGGAGAATAGAAGACAGATAGATAGTCTCTTTCAGGAGCAACAATTCTTCAAAGATAAACGTGTTGAAAGTTAATACCAGGATTTTTTCATTTAGGGTATTGGATCGTGCTATTTTTTATAGGTGAGAAACCTGAAGGGATTGTCTCAAAGCAGTTATCTTAATACGTGTATAGTGCTTCCATGTGTCAGTGTCACTGTATGATGAAGTGCATCATTTGTCTGCGTACCTTCTGCAGTAAAAAGATAAGTGCTCTGAAAGAAGAGAGAGATAAATAAGAAGTTAAAATTGACTCTAAACTCCTAGAATTTCTCCTTTGATTTTCATCAGAATTGTAATTCTATTCCTGCTGTTGCAAGCTCCATTATATCATCTGTTGTCAATAACTTAGTACACACGTGTGCCTACAGCTATGTCACCTTCAGCAAAGATCTCAACAGATGCTTCAGAAGCTAAATGGGGCTGGATCTTGTTAACATTTGGAAGGACGCTTTGCAAAGCCTTTAGGCAATCAGAATGTTGGATGAGTTTGTTTCCCTCACCTACAAATTGAGCCTGTTTCAACATATTTGGGTTTGATTTATTTTCCATGCTATACATTTAGGAGCTATTTATTTTTTAGAGCAACTAAGTAGTCTTTCCTAACACAAATCCATATGACTTCATTTGATTTAATTGATTGAATTTGGGTCGCTTTTGACTTCAGGCCTTTGAAGGTGAATGCCTGAGTCCAACGTTCAGCTGTGTTTTCTCATTTCACATAAAGATGGAAGGGAGAGAGATCCATGGAAAGAGCTTGCGAAAATAGAAATATGAAAGGACTTGATAGTTTTTCTTGCTCTTCTTCAATGCTTCAAAGCTTCTTCCATTCCTGGAAAGGTGGTAGAGCATCTTGTTTCTGATGCCATCTCCAGGCAGTTGAAAGAGAAGAGAGTTATCAGGAGTAGTTACGTGGTTCATCAAGGGGAGGTCAAGCTCGACCAACCCGCTGGCCTTACAAGATGTCATTACTGGATGGATGGATGGGAGGAGAGTAGTGAATGTAGTCTACCTCAATTTCAGCAAGGCGTTTGACACTTTCTCTCTCAAAATCTTTATAACGAAGCTGAGGAACTGTGGAATAGATGAATGGATGGTGAGGTGGGTTGAGAACTGGCTGACTTGCGGAGCTGAGAGGGTTGTGATTGGCGGTATGAAGTCCAATCGGAGGCCTGTACTTTGCATTGTTCCTCAGGGGTCAGTACTAGGTCTGGTCTTTTTCAGCATCTTCATCAATGACCTTGATGAGGGGTTAGTCTCCACCCTCAGCAAAGTTGCCAATGATACAAAGCTCGAAGGAATAGCTGATACGATGGAAGGCTGTGCTGCCATTCAGCCAGACCTGGACGGGCTGGAGAATCGGGCAGAAAAGAGCCAGATGAGGTTTAACAAGAGCAAGTGAAGAGTGTTGTGCCTAGGGAGGAATAACCACATGCGCTGTACAGGTTGGAGGATGAGCAGCTGGAGCTGAGCTCTGAGGAGAGTGACTTGAGGGTCCTGATGGATGACGGGCTGGCCATGAGCCAGCAGCATGCCTTGGTGGCCAAGAAGGCCTGTGGCATCCTAAACATGGCCAGCAGGTCAAAGGAGATGATCTTCCCCCTCTGCTCTGTCCTGGTGAGGGAGGCCTCACCTGGAGTACTGTATCCGGTTCTGGGCTTCCCAATACAAAAATGTTAGGGATCTCCTTGAAAGAGTCCAGAGAAAGGCCACAACGCTGATAAAGGGCCTGGAGCATTTCTCTTATTAGGTAATGCTTAGAGACCTGGGTCTGTTCAGCCTTGAGAAAAGGGGACTCAGAGGGGATCTGATCCACACCTGTAAGTATCTAAGGAGAGGGAGGCAAAGGGACAAGGGCAGACTCTTCTCAGCAGTGTGTGGAGATAGGATGGGGGGAAATGCCCACAAACTGAAACATAGGAAGTTCCTCACAAATGTACATGGGAACTTCTTCACATTGAGGGTGACGGAGCGCTGGCACAGGCTGCCCAGGGGGCTTGTGGAGTCTCCTTCTCTGGGCTAGGGAGCTGCTTTGGGAGGGGAGCTGGACTCGATGATCTCTAGAGGTCGCTTCAGCCCCTACAATTCTGTGATTCTGTGAAAGCTTACACTTAAAGAGGAAACTAATGAGCATGAGCACACAGAAATTTGCAAAGTAATGAGAGTGCGAAACAGGCTTTTTGGGCCCTCCTTGTTTACCCATTATTGTAGCTCAAGGACAAAGAGACACTGATTGTCTTTGGAAGGAAGTAATTGGTCAAAGAGAATGGAGTTCAGCACAGAATATCTTTAGACCATGAAATTTAGTTTTACAATGCCTTGTTCAGAGGAAAATCAAGGTTAAAAAAATTAGATACTGAAAACATGTATTTGTATTTTGTTTTGCAAGAAGAGCGTTTAAAATTAGAAGAGATTAGTGGAATTTTTTTATGTTGAAGGTAGCAATGTAGGTGTCTATATTCTGAGTTATTTGATGCTCTGTAGCAAGTTTAAAAAAAAAAAAAAAAGCATCCAGAGCAGAAAAGATTTAATCTGTTCCAATACCTTTTTCTAAATGACAGTCAGTGATGCAGAGAAAGCTTTAGAAAGAGTCCAGATGTACTTTTCAGAGAAAGGAATTTTCTTTAGAAAGACAGTCATGTATATACTGTGAGAATGTATCTTTCCAAAAAGTTCTCAATAATTATTTATTTACATGTATTTATTAACGTGAATTGTAAAAGAATGTGAAATAATTGTGGTATTTGTAGTCAGTGTCCACCCTAACCCTAACAATCAAGCTGGGGATCCTATAACAATTACATCAGAGATAGAAAAGAAAATATTTCTTTAAGGTGAAAATGTCGGATGTTGGTTTTACTCGGTTGATAAAAGTTCGTGTGTTTTCCTTGAGTTTTTATTTTTCAGAATGCGATCCACTAGTACTTAAAGCAAATTGTAATATATACAGGAGTCACATATATTTTTTGTTAGGAAGACTAACTAAATACACTTTTGTTTTTCACATATTTAGTGGTCTCTCTACAGCACGGCCTAACCATTTTAATTTCTCAGCTCTAGTGGAAGCAGCTGCAATTAGGAGGCTGACTGAAATTTCTAAACAAATTCATCTTTCCTAATTAATATGTTTCCAAGTACTTCTGCAGATGATAAAAAAGAATGAAATCATGACAAAAGGCCCATTGAAGTCACTGGGACCAAAAGTTCACATCAAGTCAAGTGTGTAAATATATATATTTTTTTGCCTAATGAATAATCAATTGACTGTAATTAAAGCAAGCAAGATTTTAAAATGCACTCTGATTTCTCGAGTGTCCGAATTCTATTTGAAGTCAGTTCTGCTTGGGTCAGAGAGTTATTCTATAACTTCTGAAATGTTCACCTGTGTTCACAGGTTAATAATCCTGGGACTCAAAAAATGCAAATTGTTTAGAAGTTATCAAGATGTTGCATTTTTTTTGTCCTTACTGGCCAATTTTTACCATGTGCCTAGTAGAAGCTGAGGGTCCCCCCCTTCCACTTCCATGTGTTAACATACCTGGAAGGCAGCGGGAGCACTGAAGTGAAAAGTCATTGGGTAAGGGTATTTCATCTAGCAAAGAATTAACAAATTCAGCAGATTCGGGGATTTGCCTGAAATACAATTTCTTCATGCTACTTATCTCACCTGGATGCACTGTTACATCTGTAAATACCATCCATCACCTTGCAGACCAGGAATCGTGTCAGCTGTATGTGTTGCCAGGGTCAGATACTTGGAGTAAAACAACCAGATCGCTGCCAGATACTGATTTTATTGAAACCAGTAGTGTTTCAGTCCCAAAGGAACTGCAGAAAAACTCTTGCCTTTACACATCCTGCTGTGGCCTGTGTTTGTGCAGATATAGTTATACCCAGTGAGAGACAAGGGAGTATTTCTGACATTTCTCTGTTGGCATTTGTCTGTTGGTGTTTGACATTTGAGTATGTATTCTTTGACATTTAAATTTCACTGCGATACTTTTATCTATACTGTTGAAGTAAAAGCTGCCATTCCTCTGAATAACCAGCCAACATACAAATGAATGAAAGGGAGCTCACTGCTCAGAGGAGTGCTGTTTTATATCTTAGCGGTGTAGAAAGCAGCACTGCAGAAATAAAGTGGTTTTCATGTTTCATCCATTGCTCCTTGAAATTCAGTGCGGGCTCATCCTCGGAGGCTTTGAGGCAGACCTTTTGAAAGTTATAGGACTTTCTTGCTCTTCCCACACTGTTTTTCTTATCAAGTATGGGCAATTGGAGACCGCGGTGCGTTTTGCCCTGCCTTTCTATCACTATTAGCATACACCCACCTCCTATGGATTTTCCTTCTCTTCTCCACACGGGTTCTGTAGTTTCCTCCAGCCAGCCTTTGTCTGTCTCCCTCTGCACCACAATGTGCTTGTCAGGGCTCAATTTGCATTCAGATTACTTGGGGTTGTCTCAGAGCAAGCAGGAAGATGGATACCCTGAGTGGGGCAGCTGAGTCGCCCAGGATGCTCTGAGCCTGCGGTGTTTGTCTGGTAGGATTTCATGGCTCTGTCCTAAATGTTTTTCGTGTGATGACCTTAAGGAGAAAATGTTACAAATCATAACCTAAGGGGTATCTATAGTGCAAAGCATTTCACGTGTATGAGGGTGAAGAAGCCATAGTGCTGTGGTGTTCCTCTCTCCTCTGCTAGCATGAGTGATGAGACCTTCCCTGCAGCATCAGTTCATGCAGGGTTCTTTTAGAGATTATGATTACGTGTCGTGTGGAACATGTTATATTTGTGATAATTATTCAAAAATGTGGAAGTTCTTTCGGAATTTTTTTTTCTGGTGAAATGATTACGGCTTCTTCTGCTTCATCAGAGAACAACTGTTTATAATCGTGGCTTTCTTTTGTCATCCGGCATAAATGTTTTTCTTACATTTGCTCCAAGAAGCAACATTGTAAGTTTGGCTTCTCTTGTGGGGTAATTTCTGTCTCTTCTGACACATTTAAGATGTTGTTTTGTTTTGTATTCTGGGTGGGGGGCATCTTTTTTCTCTAATTTCCTAATACTGCATTAGTTAAAAAAAAGTTGGGCAGCTCTGCTGGCCTGTTAGCTAGCACTATTTAATCACCAAGAATGAACACAGTATTTCCTTCGTGTTTAGCTACATGAAGCAAATTATAAGTTCACCTGTTCTCCTTGTGATCGTGATCAAAGGTAGAGCTCTGTAATGTGATTTAAAAATGTATATATGTCAGCAGTTGGTACTTTAAGCTGCGGTCTGTTCCAGCTGCTTTTAAAGGCTGACTTGCAATTTATGATGTGACTGAAAGATACGCTCACAATTTTCAGAGGGTTATTGATGGTTTGTTTTTCAGTGAGTTTAAAAGAAATGCCGTGTCTGCTCTGCCTCTAGTATTGATAGAAACGATAGACCTGGCACAGTACTAAAATGATACTCTCTTTAAAGCAACTTGGAATACATAAGTGGTTTGTTAAAAATGAAATGAGCTACTTAATGCCAACGGTAAAGAAATAATGAAATACCTTGGTGGACTGGGACCTGCTACTTCAGTTCAGTGCAGTTTTTATACCTGCTGAAGAGTTACATTCCTTCCTTAATTTAGTGCTGTTCAATGTATGAAGACACAGTGAACAGTTCTTTGCTTTGTGCTAGCTTCTTAAAATTTTTAGTAGAATCTCAGTGAAATTTGATTTGGCTAGGATGTTGGTTCACATTGACAGTGAAGTTTGTGTTAGTAGAGAGCAATGACTTGCTTGAAAATGCAACTCTGGTTAGCTTAAAAGTCAAACTAAACAAAAATTGTGTTTATTAGACTTTTGAAGGCCAAAGTAAGGGAAAACTGTATTCCTGAATTTTTTAAGTCTTCAAAAAGTCTCTCTTTTGCTTTTGAATAAAGCATACTCTTTCAAAATATGAGACTGAGGAAAGAGACAGAAAGGGACTCTGAGTATTCTGTGGCTTACCACCTGGAAAAGAGATCCAAATGCTGCTGTTGGATAGACGGGTGCCTGCCCTGAACCCAGGCTGTTTGTTCAGACAAGCCAGTATTTCAGTGTTCCTAACGAAAGTAAAGAGAAGAAGCCAGAGTTAGGTACAGTGCCTCGGTGGATTCGGCCAGAGCAATACAGAAGACCAAGGTTCAAGTCCTTCTAGTGATCATTTATTTATGCAAAGCAACTACCATAGGGTGTGTTATGAGCAACCTGCACGTTCCCTGTGAATTATTCACTTGTGGACTGGGACATCCACCGGGAATACATGAGTCTGGATCAGGTAAAATTAACCAGAACACAGATTCTCAGACTCCAAATAAAAGCCCACAAAACCAAGGCAAACTTAGTGCAATGGCAACATGGTACTCCACCTGTTTCTCCTAAGAAGAAGGTCAGTAAGCCGTGTCTGCTGAACTCATATAGTCAGCGTTCAAACGCTGAGGGACCGATCGTAAGAGAGCCGACTCTAAGCTGTGAGGTGGGGTAGGTGCCCAGATTTCTCAGCCTAAAATATTAGGGTTGAATGGCAGGTTATAATTTGTCACAAGCAATTGAGATAGAGATTTACCCAGTTTTCAGCATGCAAATGGTTTGCTTTTAGTTGTGACATTTATAGAGTTTGAGGAGATTATCTTGAACCCTCCAGAATCTTTCAGGCCTCCTAGTAATCGCTTTTTACTCCTGAAATAGGAATGGTGGGGAAAAGAGAAAATGCAGGGTGGCAGGAGGGGACAGTGCAGTGGGACCTGGGGGAGAAGCATTGGTGTCAAACGGACATTTCCCTTGGGTGCTTGGTGCTCTGTAGTGTTTCTCTGGGCAGTTTTGGCAGGGATATGTCTGTCTGTATTTTGCTCAGAATTTCCATCCTTGTCAAAACTGATATGGATGTTCTTACTATAAACTGCTTTCAGAGCGAGTGAGACATTTGACGGATTATTTTCATTAGAAGGAGACGATTTTTTTAATGTGTTTTAAATTATATAGTTTCATTCTTTGTATTCATATTTGTTCATCAGGTTAAGAGGATATATTTTACATCCCTCATGTTAAAAATGTGGTTGTCTTGACAGCAAAGAACAGGAAAAACATTTTCCCCTTTCAAAGCTGTGTTTTTAAGTTCCCTTAATATGTTGTTATGACAATGGACACTTGAGGAAGATCAGCCATTAAAAACAAAACCAAAAAACTATTTGTATCAGTAACTCCTGTTTTTCACTGATACTGTTGAGGAAGTGCCTAACCACAGCAGCTCCCACTTGATTATCCTGTGCTTATAAGTGGACATAAGAGCACAGTGTGCCACAAGACGTCATTCTTTCACTTTTAGAAATAGATATTCTTTTTCTCGGAATAGAGGAACATGCTGTCAGTTTGTTAAAAAACAACAAACGTACAAACTAGGATGAGAAGGACAATTTGGACTGAAACGTTGGTCAGGTTAATATAACGTGGGGAACTTGGTTTGTTTCCATTAGACGGTTTCCCTTCATGTTTTGGTTTCCCTCTTCCTCTTGCACTTGCTATAGCTGTCCACAGGCTTAGCGGACCAAGGGTCTTTTTTTCCAAGCTCAACAACTGAAATTAGCAAGCATTTTCAGTTCTCACCGTGAGTACTTGGGTAACTTTTGAAAAATGTTTGCTATGGCTATCTGGCTTTTTCTTCTGCCTAAGAAGCTATGAGAGCCTCACAGTGAACATGGATCTGCAGAACTGGCTGGCAAGTTGCAGTGGATTTTTATCCTCATATACTTCAGCTGAGCACATTAGCTTTGTAACTAATTTCAGAGATTTGAAGTGCTTGGGAACTTTGAAGTGCCTCCAAAGTGACATTTTAAATAATGTCAGAAGAAAGTGTGTATGATTAAAGAATGGACTTAATGCTTCATTGACGTCCCAGGCAGCAATGCTGCTATGTGATTTTGAAAATCCCATTAGGGACTTCTCTTCACCTTTAAGGGAGCTCTCAGTGGGCACTGCTTCAAGAATGTTGTTCGTCGTTCCTGAAATGAGTAGATTGGAGCACTCAGCTCAGCCTGAAATCACGTTTTTCAAGATAGAGATTCTCAGTGAAATGTAGGTAGATTTCAGAATGGAAGTGTTTAACGTTTGTCTTTTGCTGATCAGAATTGATTTGTTTTTGACCGGAGCTATCATCTGATGGGAAATATTTAATGTCTTGAATACTTGTAACTGAGATAAATGCACATTTTCCAACGATAAGTGCACTAGAGATCTTGAAGTTGATTCATTTGTGAAAAGGAGATAACAACTAGATCTTTTGCCGATTAAATTTTTCCATCCAAATTTGGATGTAAAGCAGGCATAGTCAATAATTAACGGTAATTGGAAAACCGTGTAGATAGGAGAGATGAACAATAAAAAAATGAGCTGCTTCTTTTAACAGGAGACATAAAGAGACAGTAGTGGGAAATGGGTCATTTAGCTTTAGCTTCTGAGGGTGCTGAAGGGTGCTGTTCAGTTCTTTGAATGAAGAGCTCGATGCACAGCTGGGGGAAGGCTGGCAAGTGTAAGGGCTACGACGCAGATCGTAGGGCATAATATGCAGTACTTCACCTACAGCGATTTTACCTGAATTAATTGTGTTGTCTTTATTTGCTCTTATTCTGAAGAATCATAAGATGAGATTGACAGGATTAGATGGCCTGCTGTGTCCTGTCAAGACAGAGCCGAGGGTCCCCACAGTACTGAGCTGTTGCTAATCTGCAAATTTATTGTGAGGGGCTTTTTCTCGAAGGCTGTGCTGTTTCAGGACGCTGAGCCTCTGTGGTACACTGAAAGGTCTGGGAGGCTCACGTTGATCAGAACTATGCTGGCACATGTTTTAAAGTAGACAGATCACTCTTCTTTCATACTGAGGTTGCTTTGTTCCAAGCTAACCTATTTATAGGAAAATATGAAAGCATGTCTGATTAGATGCTGAATGCTTGTGTACAGTGGAGATGAAAGCAAGGTTTTTTTATCTGGTTTGCTTGTTTGTTTGTGGAAAGACCGTATTTCATTGATCTTGACGTTGAATTTTATTCTATTGACAGCAGTCTCTGGTATTCTCCTGCAGTAGGATAAACAACCGTGCTAAACCCAGTGCCCATTCCTTTTGGGGACGTAGAGTGTTTGGTGGTGCTTTCTACTACAACAGGGAGAACGCAAGAGCAAACATTTTTTGACAGTGTTCTCCCTCCTCTGGCTGTGGGATACAGGAGAGCTAGTCAAGTCATAAGCTGTTTGTGAAACAGGTGGTTGAACTCGGTGAAAACGTAGGGTGTGCAGATTTCCACTTAGAGCACCCTCCGTAACATATAGGTAATATCTACCACTCAGTCTTCACAGCCTTGGGAGTAGGTTTACAGTGGGTAGAAATGTGACAACATCTGTGAAACTGACGAAGACTCACAATTCTTTGGTAAGGCTCAGTCACGCATAGGCAAGTGTCAGAAAATATTATATGAGCAGGGAGGTAAGGATCAGCCATCCTCTGGTGCGAGGAGAGTGATGTCCACCAGGGAGAAGAGCTCAAGTTACTCTGAGCGTCCCATTAGGGCTAGGTAAGAAAACGTGCGTGGGTGCAGCGATTAGCTGAAGACGAAGAGGAGAAATGGTGTGTCTAACTGTGGAAACAGCTTTCTGTTATTAGTGCAACAAAGCTTAAGTACAGTACATTTGTGTTGTGCTGCTTTTAAGACAGATAAAAAACAAATGGGGATATCTGAAAAGACAAAGGGAAGTGATGTCAACTTAGACGATCATCGCTTATGTAGAATTTTAGTGTTTAGCTCATGTATTTCACAGTACGGCGGTTTAGCATGCATAAATCTTCATTTGTTTTGAAGTTTTGAATTACTTTTTTCTATGTATCAGAATAATTTCAGAGTTATTAGTATTTTGTTTTGTCTCAATACTGGATTTATAGCAATGCTAAGTTAAATCTCCCGTGTATCTTCCTGCAATTAGAAGAATCTTTGAAGCTGTTTCTAGGGAAAAAAAGTTGCTTCTGTGTAACTAGGAAGGACCACCTGCTTGCACTTCTCAAGTTCTTTTCAGACGAAAAAGATGAGGATGGTGAGGTTTTTGATGACTTCATAATATTTATAGTTCTTTCATAATATTGATTTTTATGATTCGGCCCTAAAAGTACAGTGTTCAGGTTTTTGCCTGTTCTGCAGTTATGATATAGTGCCTTAATCAAAAGGTAAGTTAAAGTAAAAATTAATAATAAATATTCTTGCCAGGGTGTATTTTTGCTTAAAAACGTACTGCAGACATAACAGAAAGAGAGAGGTATATATTGTCTCAAGTACTTCACATTTTCATCCCCGTAGGCACAAGTTACTTTTCTTGATATAAGCTCTTTTTTTGAAAAATTAAGTTTTTCAGGGAGGGAATATTATATTTCAAGCAGTGTATATCTAGCAGCTGCGGGAGCTGTGTTAGTAAATTATCTCAGTCCTACTTCCAGTCCTACTTCTGTCAATTTCTCAAAACCTGTAAAACTTAATATGGCAATTTCTATATGAAGTGTGGCAGTGGGCAGAATATGCTTCTGAAGAATACAGGAAAGGATAGGGTGGAATTTATCGACGAAGAGTTTGTATTGGACTTTGAACTCAAATTTAAATTGATACGTATAGGCAACTTTGTGTCAGCTTAAAAAGAGCCACTGAAATGCATTGCAACTGAGGATATTAAACTAATGATGATGTTAAGCTAATCATTTGCTATGATATGTAACTTTAACCAATCTGCAGGAAGCAGAAACATTTATCAAGAGTAAAGTACATGATATACTACTCTTGGAAAAAGTGTCTCTCTTTAAAAATATAACCTATTTTTTAAGCTGTGCATTATATTATCTGAGATAAATATATAACATAAAAACATAAAGTAAGAAATAGTTTAGCTAGGATCTAGTTAAATAGCAAATATCCACGGTCATCGCTCACTGGAATTGTGTCAGTTCATGCAGTGACGTTAAAATATCCACAAAACATCTAAAAAGAGTATCAGTCCCACTCATGCCACAGCAATTAAACGGTTTTGTAAACCTTTCTTCCTTGTGTCATCCCTGCTTTCATTAAGAGCTATCTTCGTCTTCCTTTTCATCCTTGACCTGCAGTAACCACCTCGCTTTGCAATCCCCGTACCAGCCACTTTAGTCCTGCTGCTGCTTCGTTCAGCTTTTCCCTCAAATAACAAATTCTGCTTCTGAAGTTGGAGTCTGTATCAGAATGTTTTGCCTTGCAGTGTGCTACACGGGGAGGTTGTAAGCCCCACAGGAGTATCGCGTTAGCAAAAATAATGGTTCATGCCTTGCTGAGAGACTGTAGACAATGGTGTAAAATGCATGAAAGGTTCACAGTGAAAAACCTGCTCAGACGTTATGTCCAAGCTTTAAATTAGGCTGGTGCTCTGATCTGCTGTCCTAGCAGTTTTGTTCACATAATGGATTTTAACTAGCGAAGGTATTTGATATTCGGACTCCGTGGAGCTTATTCCAGAACAGGGCAGCAACTTAAAAAAACAAAGTGCCACATAAGTGATCGTTTGCTATCTCTGCAAGTTATTTGTATAAGGAGGAACAGATAAGGTCAACTTTCCCTTCTACGGAAAGGTAATGTTATAAGGAAACATTTTTTCCAGAAATACAGTGTACAGTATTTTGATAGTCAAATTCTCTAGTCCAGATTTTAAGGTACAGCCTGTGTTTTCCCCGATGCGTTACAGCCTATTTGATCACAAATTATCTTTTGAAATGAATTTGAAAGGCTAAAGCAATTCACAGCTTGTTTGGTCTACAGTAAAGGCATAATGAGTTTCTTGATATGCCTGATTGTGGATAGTTAAATTGATTTTCTGTTTGGCCTTGGGGCTTTTTGTACACGGAACATCGTGTGGAAGTTTCTGTCCCCTCTTGCTACTAACTTTGCTGTTGAAGACCTGACAGTCTGCTTGTTTTTGGCGTTGCCACTTATTATGTCCGCAGGAAAGCAAACATGAAAAGACCACCTAAGTGATGGATATCTTTCCACACGAGGACACAATCTTTATGTCACTTTGTGAGTGTAAGCTTCCAACGGATCGCATTAAATAGGAATCGTAGCTCTGAATACAAATGCTTTTAGCATCCCCGTGTATTAAATAAATTCTTTTCAGCCCGAAGGGAAAGGATTTTTCTGTCAAAGTGGTTTCATGACAAAGGTCGTCATACTGCTATTTTAATTTGGGGGAGAAAAGGTTAAACATGATAGGCAACTTATGTTTTGTTTTTTTTATGACATCATAGCTACTCTTACAGATCATTTCCTTCAAATTTTTTTTATAAATAATCATCATTTTTATTCCAGTTATTTCATGCCTTTGTAGTACTACTGGACTCTTTTCTAACCGCTGTGTAATATCCAGATTGTCAGTCCGTTAGTCATAAGAAGCTGTTTCTTGTTTGTTGTACCACTTTAGCATATTGAGGAAAATCATTTTTATGAGGAAAAGTGAGTACATCAGTAAAGAAAATGTCACATGTTATGACATCTTGTTAAAGAAATGCTTTTCCTCAACATTATTATACTTTTTATTTTGTTATTCTTTTAACTTGCTCTTAAAAGAGAGGCATTACCTACTTGGAAATGTTTGGTCTAGGTAAGGTAGCTTTAGATATGCATACGTATGGAAAGAGAGAGAGAAATTAAGGGTACCATATTTTATTATTTTTTAATCATTTAATAGATATTTTCAAAGGTGGCAGGCTGAGTACAAATACATAATCACATGCCAAATTGGCCAGGTTGTATCATCAGCGTGATCTCTTTTAAACCCTGTTCAATATAAACCCCAACTTTCTGTACACGATGAAGTATTTTGCTGTGGATTACATCTACCCCTTGAAAGTTTATTTGGTAAAGCAGAAATCCTGGGACTGGTTTAAAAAGAAAGATGTGAACGTGTGAACTAATTGCTTTTGCCAGCAATACTTTTTAAACCGTGGGTGTAACAGAAGACTCAAACTTTCTGGAGACTATTTACTTGAAGATACCACAGTACTTTGGAGGCCGCAAGTAAGAGCTACAACAGATATTTTACTGACAGATTTTGGTGGAGCACATTATAAGCTTCTGAACATAGAATTCCATTGATAACCTTAGACAAAAAATGTGTGTGTGTATATATATATATATAAAATAGAGTGTACTGACTTGTCCAAAAAAAAAAAAAAAAGTCAATCATCGTGAACAGCATCAGACAGCTTCTATAACAAGATCATTAAGAGCTGGGGAAAGAAGCATCCCTATACCTTGCTACTGTAGATTTTGACAGAAGAGAAATCACAGAACAGGGCTGAGGTCAAATCCACGTATTCTGGAGAAGTTACCAGAAGATACGAAAATAAAACATAAGCTGTTATTACCTTGACTGTAGATGGCAAGTGGCTCTTAATACTCTGCTTTGAAAAAACTGTAGAAATTGGGGGAAAAAAATCATCTTATTTCATAGGATTTATCTGTTTTGCTCATAATTATTATTTTTTTTCCCCCGGTCCTAAACATAAGAGTACATTTACTCAGGGATGGGAGGATTGTAGTTAAAAATAATTCAGCATCAGTTAAATGCTCTACAGATTTTGAAATTAAATGTCTGCAGAGATTATTTGCTATCACGCTTGCTATTAAGGTATGTGGCCATTGTGGGACATATTCTAATAATCAGAGATATTTCACTGCCCTCTCTTGGCGAGATTTGAAATTGGTCTCTCTGGTTTCTTAAGCCTTGACACAAGAATATAAAAAGGATTTTCCTTGATTCCACCGTTATTACTAGGAAATCATTTCAAGTGGGATGTTGTGGATTAATAGGCATCCATAAACCTTTCATGGGTGTACTATTTACTTCAGCTTAAATCTCATCAGTCAGCTCATTGGTTTGATTTATGGTGTGTGGACAATTGTGTATAGGAATGTCTATCCGTTAATTCATTTACGTGGTTCAATCTTATGCAAGTATAATGACAACATATCCTCTTTCATAAACGTGTAGAGGAAAAATTAAAATATGTTCAGCAATATCTCTGTGCCTCATGAACACCGAAAAAGCTAATGCCATTTCACTTACTTGCTGGAATGATGATGTTGTCACTATTTTATTGAAACCTATCAACTAGACAGCTGACTCAGGTGCATATGTTAGCCAGTCATCTCCCTCTGCAATTGCTGAGGGAGGAACTGCCTGGAAAACAGTAAGGCAGTTCAAAACTGTAGAAGGGATCTGGAGATATTAGCCATCTAAATTCACAGTTCATTTCCAAAATCTATCAATAGTTTTCCTCCTCCAGATATTTGAAAAGTTCAAATTCTTCGAGTTCCCTGAGTTACCAGCGAAGCATTGCTTCTGCGTGATGTTTGAGAGCACTGAGAAATCATGTATGGAGCCTTAATCCATGACTGATGTCCTAACTTCCCCTGCTACGAAAGGTGCTGTGGAGCACATCACAAAAACACGAGCAATGATTACATTTGATTAGATTACATGAAGGACAGTAATTGAACTTGAGTCAATTCTGTGCTTTGCTTCAAAGTAATCACGCAAATTTTTAATGATAGCATTATTGGTTAAAGGAGAATATGTGTTTACGGCAGGAGAGACGACAAACCAGAAATACTGTGGGTTTTGTTTGCGTGGCTTGCAACTCCTGGAAAAATCCTTTTTGACTAAAGCTAAGTTCTATTGTCTATTTCAGGATGTCTACGGTATGGCATTGTTTATGAGGGGATGAGTGGATTAAAAGAAGCCTACTCAAGTATTTTCTTTGCTGAGGTTTTTTTTCAAGCCAAAGAAGTAAAAGAAAAGAAAAATTTACTGTATGTCCAGGGACACTTAGGTGGTTTGGAGTGCTGCACTGCCATTTGTGCTGAGAGAAATTAAAACCCAATTTACCTGTGTTGGTAGCAGCATAGCAAAATAATTTGTCTGTGTAAGATGTTTTTATTCCTATCAGTGACTTTTGTTGTGTGGAAGCTCACATTTGGTATTTTACCGTCACGAGCTGTTTGATTTGAGAGGATAGAGGAGTAGATATGTCGGCATTAGAAAGTTTGAACTAAGCCAAGAAAGCAGCAGCTTCCAATGGAAAGGCTGAATGGGAGATGAAACGTGATAGAAAGGCAAGGAGAGGGGGAAAAGATTTGCATGTTTACTGTTAAAAATCACTACTGCCCTCTAAGCAACTCTGTTACTGAGCAGGATGTGTTCAAGAAAAGTTTTCTCCTATCCTGTCTTACACCGTGGCCTGACTTTTCACCAGAGGGTTGTTAGGAACTAAGCAGATCGTAAAGCTCATTGTTTGCTCTGCACCCAGCAGTGCCTCTCTTTGAGCACCTGGGGGGGAGCAGGTGGGCTTTTCTGGCACGTGGCAGTATCAGCAGGTCTGACTTGTAATGAATGAAGGTCGTTCTTTATAAGAATTCTCTCGGCTCCCCAGCAGTTGAGCCAATCAATCTGTAAGGAGCTTCTGCAAATGTCACCTTGCAAACTGACTACATGCTTTGGCAGGAAATTAGAAGCAGCAAAAACAATTCAAGAACCAGGTTGAGAAATGGTTATTAATTTTTTCTTCTTTCTGTGCTGAAAGGGGAAACAATCATATCTCTTTCAGCACAGCAGAATAAGAGGAATCATGACACGTTTTAAAAATGTAATATATTTGATGCAGCAATCTTGGTACATGGTGTTGTGAAATGCCTCAGGGCTGCCACGCAGCTCCCTGACTGCTTTCTTTTGTAGCTGTTATTTCAAGTCAGCCTTGCGGGATATCTCCCATCCCCTAATGCATTTTTGAAGGAGACATATTCATGACTGGCTGGTGTTCTCTACTGACAATTTCTTCAGTAGTAGAAAGGCCAGCGTTTAAACTTGGAAATACAAACTTGGCTGGCTGGTGCATTTCTTCGCCTTACCTGTGTTAGGGATTTGACTTGTCTGGACACACGCCAACTGGAGGTGAGTTTTATACTCAACTGGTTTGCATCGGAGACTTGAGGATGGGGCAAACATGCAGGATGTTAAGGAGGGTGGTAGGGTGATGTCTTTCAATCACATTGTGTCTCCTCTGTTCCTCTCCGGTTTTAATTTCCGATATCACGAGATGATGCCACGGGAAGGAGGTTTTGGTTTTTTTTGTTTGTTTGTTTTTTTTCTCCAAGTTCCCCTATGAATGTGGGAAGAGAAGAGTTTGGAGGAAGAAAAGCTGTCTGGGTAGAAGTGAGGGAAGAGAGAGAATATGACTGCTTCCTGCGCCAGGTTCCTGTCTTTTACTTGTTTCCTCTTTGCCATCCAAGAGGGTTCCAAGTACACCTAGTCAGTGTGAAATGCCAAAAGCAGGACACGGTTAACTTCCCAGCTCCCCGTTCCATCTGCACATGGGTATAAGATCACCACCTAGCTTTTAGTACTGACTTTCTAATGTTCTGAGCAACTAATCTGAAAGAAATGTAGTTTTGTATTGCCGCTTCCCTTGAACGTCTTTCTGCAATTCCTGCTTGTAAGTTAGAATTTGTGTGTGTGTGTATGTGTGTCTTATTTACATAGGAACAGCTACAATGCCGTTGAACTGCACCTCTCTTCAAGTGCAGAGCACTCGGAGGACATGAGAGACATGAGATTTTTGTCAGAACACTGGTTCACTTTAAGCTCATACAGATGCTAATCACAATGTATGCATGCACATATGTGTATGGATGTGTGCACACAGACGGGTACCCTACAGTTTCCCTCTACAGCCAAGGGCTGCAGAGTTGTCCGTGCAAAAACAGGTTGCCCAGCCTCAAATACAGGATGTGCAGAAATCCTGAATAGCTCAAATGTGGTGTGGTATTTGTACTCCAGGTCTTTCTAAAAATGTAGCTTTTCTCTCCCGGAGATCATTTTTCTTCTGGAAATATGTAATTCGTGTGGTGCCTACGTTGCTAGGAGGGATTGCTTGCTGCAGCTCTGCACAATTTTTTTGTAATATCGGTCTCTTATTATAAGTTTTTATTTATATTCTTTGTGTTGGCCAATCTTTGAGTAGAAAGTCACCCCATCTCTTCCCAAGTACTGTTGTAATATTGCAGGACTAGCTGTTCACAGCTTTGCAGCCACTGTATCCTTTATAGTAACGATGGTCAGATTATGCCTGAGATGGTCGTAGGACGTTGTGCCTGGGGTTTAACTTATGTGATTAATAACTTTACAGGGAGCCATTTTACTTCTCCGTTTCTCTCTTTTTTTTTTTTTTTTTCCACTTGCTGGCACTTTTGTCCTTATCTTCTTGACTTAATTCTTCTGTGTCATCAGTTTTTTCCCCTTTTTTTTTTTTGTTTGTTTTTTGTCCCTCTAACTCGTTCATAGATATACACAAGGAAGCTATCAAATTATAATTTTTTCTTCTTCGCAAGGAGTCACTTACCTGACCTTTATCACTGTAATGTTAAGTGTGTTATGAGCCAAGTGACTCGGATGGGTTATTAGAAGAGGGTCACTTACCATTTATTTTTTGTTTTAGGCTTAAATGGAGCACTTCATTAGTGCTACCAGGAGTCCTGATGACAGATTTAAGAGAAAGAGATTGCTTTATCTTATGTTCTTATCTTATATTACGCTGTATCCTCTGGTCACAATTGGATATCACTTAGTATAGTCATTTCTTTTATTTGTTGGAATCATTTTCCCAGCCACATGGTATTTGTCAGTGTTTACTCCTCAAATTCTGTCCCTGATGTTTGAGCATTAGTAGATTTGTTAGACTTGAGTGCACAATATCTGTGGAATACTGGATTGTTTTTTTCTATTGGCTTGAGTTATTCTATTTGATAGATCCTCCTAGCTGTAAGCTGTTTTTATCTCCCTTTAGACGAGATAGATTTCTTCTTCACATACAAATACATACACCATTTTTTTTGTTGTTGTTGTTGGAACGCTTCATTTCATTTTCTTTTTTCCGCAAGACTATATTAGCTGCAGAAAATTCACCAAAGCTTTTGGAAAACCCTGAGATATATTAAGCTCCCTTTAAGTGTAAATTTTCCTATGTGACCTTTAAGGCTGCATTAGAGATAGCGTGGCAAAACACATGCTAAATTAAAAAAAGACCACATTGCTGAAGTTCCAATTTTTCTTGAGCTAGGATATTTATATAATTTACAAATCAGAAATTAAACCAAGACGTTTGAGGTTTTGGAATTAAACAGTCATATTCTTAGTTAAAATGATTTCAGCTTTGTTTTAAGTGTGGCTATTGTAAATAATATTAACATATACTTAATTATATACGTAATTGTTATTCGGAGAGAGAAATTTATCTGTACTATGAGTATTCTTGGTGAAAAGAACAGAAACATAGAGGGAGCCTTTTTTTCCACAGCATGGGTTAGAAATCTAAATTTACAGAGTTAAATTTGGAGCTAAAAAGTTTGGAGCTAAAATTCTTAAGCGTCTTGGAAGATGAAAATAGCGTGGCCAAGTACAGATGTAAGCTCCAACGTTTAGGTGCAGAATGAGTATCATCTAGGGCATTTTACAACATTGTAATCCATTTTACAAAAGATTCAGAACATTGTGGCCAGCGAAGTTCCTTTGATGATGTATCCATGTGAATTTTAGACATTACGTATTAATCTGTATTTTTTTCATTAGGCTTCTGTGGATTTTTCAACATAGAATTACCTGCTTAAAAAGAAAAAAAAAGAAAAGAAAAAAGAAAAGAAAAAAAGTAGGAAAGCTGTTTTCTGTATCTATCTCACCATCACTGAATATCTTCAACTGCAGACGCAGGCTGTCGTCTCAGAAATACAAAAAGGAAGCTGCAGCTCCTGGCTTTGAAAAATGCATGAATGAGTTTTAAACTTTGGCTAATAGATGTCTTTGCTCTGAGAATGCATATTTTCCCCTGAAGATGCATGATATACAGAAGTCATGCACGGTTCAGTTCTGGAAAGCTTTTGGCTCCTTCGGACATTATGCCTCTCTTCCTTTGGCTTTTCGTTACTTCAGAGGCAGGTCATTAGCTGTTTGTTTGAACCACTCACGTTGAAGGTGTCTAAAAGTGATCTCATAGGTAGCCCTCCTGACTTTTGTCCCCATGAGACGCATTCAAGGTGGGTGACAAAAGGGTAGGGTCAGCCAGCTGTTATGACTTTCTCTTGCAAAGGTTGATGAAAGCCCTTTCATCTCCTTAAGCATTTGGTCTGCAGGAACAGAACTTGCTGCCAACCGTTGCCCATACATAATTAGCTGCATTTAAGATGCCAGTAAAATATCTTTAAAATCAATGTTCTGAGGCAGAGATGTGGTTATTAGTGGAGCAGTGTGTGTTTTTTTTTTTCCTTTCAATTGCAATTTCTGCAAGTTCAATTGCATTAAGTTTACAGAGATCAGAGGATAGGGGAAATTAGTTCAACTTGTTTTTAAAATCTACATTTAACTCGAGGCCTTGAATTAATGTGGACTGTAACTATAAGGGGTGCTCCAGAAGTAATTCTCCTATGTTATTATCCTGGTCCTTGGCATCAGAGGTGGAAGTCGGCAGTATGGCAGTAGAGATTGGACCTTACCTCCAATATCCCGTTACATTTTGTTGCTGTGTGACAAATGGCAGCAAAGAGACCATCTGACAAAGTGGTGTCTGATGTGGAAACGTGCGTGAAGCAAAGGTGTGTCATTAAATTCCTCCACGTGGAAAAAAATGCACGCACTGATATTCATCGATGCTCGCTGAATGTCGATGGAGACAAAAGAGTGGTTGTGAGCACAGCGAGGCGGTGGGCAGTGCACTATAGCAGAAATGAGTGACAGCAATGTGGAAGACAAGCCACATTCCAGATAGCCGTGCAGATTCTTATGAGCGCTGCATGCAGGCTCTTGTTTATCACTGATGAAAACACATAGCTGCTGGTGGTGACTGCATTGAAAAATAGTGTTTTGTAGCTGAGAATTTGCTCTATCAAATGGTGCTATTGTGCTTTTTGCATCTCTTGTGGTTTCCACGGAAACAAATAGGAAGCATTATTTTCAGAGTGACCTATGTCCATTTTTGAAGTTCACTGACTTTTTTCAGCAAATGAGTTTTTCCTTTTGCAAATATTCACTGCATATAAGTTCTTTCTCCCCACCCCATTTTTGTTTTGAAAAAAAATAGAGTTGGGAACCTATGTTGTGAAAACATTTTGTGAGAGCGTAGATTTTTCCATAGAAAAAAAAAAAAAACACACCGGTATTATAGACCCTGTGTTGAGAAATAAATGAGCAAATGTGGTAAAAAGGACTTTCCACCTACTGTTTCTTAGTGTACAAAGCCTACACAGTTACTGCTGAGTATCTGAAAGTGATGTTTGGGGTATGGAAGGTATGTTTCTTCATTCTGTAGCTCCTAACTTTAAAAACAGCTTCTGCATGACTCCATGTTTATGTTAGTGATATAGGGAAAACTTTTCAACTTCTGTTCTGACCGTACATCACTTGCAGCTTGAGAGGCTGATATTTGCTAGCAGCTCCCCACAATGGTGCTACCGTGCTCTACCGATGAGTAATCGTGCCATTACAAGGCAAAACCCAGAATATCTTCCTCAATTTCACAGTCTGTTTAGCAGAGAAAATCATTCAAACGGCCACAATTATCAAGGTCTTCACTCCTGTTGATGCTGGGAGCAGAGAACCTGCCGCACCAGCCCTGTCGGAGCAGCAGCCTGATTGCACTTCCCTTCTCAAGGGCCATCGTTAGACTATCTATGTTGATTTGCATTAAGGATGCATTGTGCGTGCCAGAGATTTCCAGCAGGATTTGTGAACGTATCAAAGCTTCTAATCAGTCCTATTCTTGTCCTGTCTACAATTTCTGTGCTTCTTAACACCTCAATAGTCACTGCGTTGTTTTTTTCCTTTCTTAATATTATAAGGAACTCTGTTGATTGCCTGAATAATTCCTACCTGGAATAATAATTTGCCTTAAAGTCTGTTATGACATATAGTAAAACTTTGGACGACGGGCAAAATAAAAAAAATAGGTTGGCTATGTAATTACACCATTCACAAAACGTGTAGAACTACGGCATGATGCTGGTGACAACACGGTGGTATCAGAGGTAAGGTCAGTACTGGTCTGACGCACTAATCCAGCTTGGAGTGCAGACATTATCTTTTTGCACTTTGTCTCCTAAAAATTTGCGCTGTCTGGAATGTGCGGTCAAGAACATTTGTGTACCAGAGATCTATGTAATGCCTTTGTTATTTGCATCTGCAACCAGTTTCTGTATATGTGTGAACAGAGATAGGACTTAGTGAGAACTTTGCCTCTTCATGTACCTTGTCGTTTATTGTGTTTGTTCTTTATTTACCAAATGATTACACTTTCATGTTTGTATATTCTGAATGAAGAAAAAAACGGCCAGCGTTTTAGGGTGTAATCTATCTTTCTGCAATCTATCTTTCTATATTTCTATATTTCTGTAATCTATCTTTCTAAATCTGCATCTGGGCCCCTCGCTGCAAGAAGGACATCGAGGCCCCAGAGCAGAGAAGGGTGACGGAGCTAGTGAGGGGCCTGGAGCACAGGCCTTATGAGGAGCAGTTGAGGGAGATGCGACTGGTTAGTCTGGAGAAGAAGGAGGCTCAGCGGAGACCTACCTGCTCTCTACATCTACCTGAAAGGAGGC
Source organism: Colinus virginianus (assembly GCA_008692595.2). Classification (NCBI taxonomy): domain Eukaryota; kingdom Metazoa; phylum Chordata; class Aves; order Galliformes; family Odontophoridae; genus Colinus; species Colinus virginianus. Next base: position 15,483,101 of record VONY02000005.1, read on the forward strand.
TGTAGCAAGCTGGGGGTCAACCTCTTCTCTTACCTAACTAGTGATGGGAATAGAGGGAATGGCTTCAAGTTGCACCAGGGGAGACTCAGACTGGATGTTAGGAAACACTACTTCTCTGAAAGAGTGTTCATGCGCTGGAGCGGGCTGCCAAGGGAGGCGGTCGAGGTGTTCAAGGAACGTTTAGACATTGTGTTGAGAGACGCGGTTTAGAGAGAACTACTGGTGGTAGGTGGACAGTTGGACTGGACGACCCTTGAGGTCTTTTCCAACCTTGGTGATTCTATCATTCTACGATCTGTCCTCTTTGCATTTTTTCTGTCCTTTATTTCTCTCTCTGACTGCCACAAAATGCAGAAGGGCTAAGTGTTTTTAAGTACAACAGTGTTGTACTCTGCATATTTCCGTGGAGGCTTCGGCTTTTAATTAGAGAAACCCTAGGAAATGAGTTCCCAATGGGTTGGATCCTGGGTGGAGCTTGAACTGGAGAATGGCATAAATCATTCCTCGTGAGGTTTGAAGTTTCTACAGATGGGAGAAACCCTCAAGAGCCTTTAGATTCTGACCGTATCGAAGTATAGCTCTGTTAGAATAAATGTAAGGTCCTTTTCTGACTTTCCCCTTACTGAAATGTTACCTCCTCTGCCTCCAAACTTTGTCAGTTGGATATTTGTTGAATTAGTATAACCTCCAATGTGAAAATTGCAAAAATGATCTTAAATGACACATTCTGCCAATTTTACCTGCAGAACAAGTGTTATAAGACATTTTCAATTTCATTTTCAACATGTACACCACTTAGATATTTTCCTAGGCTAAAATTTAAAGCTGTCGCCTCCAAATTAACTGCCTTGGACATTTGCCTTAAAAGACAAGCAGCTGTACTACAGAAATGACAATGCAGATTTAATGTTTTTCAAGCACTGTTCAATGTGGTTCTGATTTTGGGTGTGCAAGTTTCATTTATCCTTTTAAAGAGAAGGCAAATGATATGAATCTAGGAGGTTTTGGTAGATTCCAGTTTTACTGTAATTACCTTGTTTGTACTAACATAATAGCTTGGCATTCTGTTTTCAATCCAAAACACTAGTAAGTTTCCTTTTTACTTTTTGATGGAAAACACATTTCATTTTATCAGTACACTTTCTCTGCGGTCTTACAGACAGGTACATCGTCGTTCTAAACTGAAAAATATCAACGTACTCCACTAATGCAGTCAAACCCAATCTAAATCAACCCGATTATGAGTAGAAGTCCTGCTAAAGGCTTTATGCAGGCAAAAAAATTATTTCAGAGCATGAGCTAAGCAGCTGCCTCACATCATCCATTGTAAATGTGGATCAGGTTGGTTCTTTACATGTTTAGAGAACTGTCAAAAGCGAATAAAAACACTGAAAATGAAAAGCTTTGCTTTCCCACGTGATGACACTTAATTCAAAATGAAATATATATATATATTTCAGGACATATACATATATATATATATACATATATATATATATATATATATAGGACATATATATATATGTCCTGTAATTTTATTGGGTATAATACACACGATGAAAATGCTCAAGTGGGTTTGTACCAGAGGAAGGTAACTGAAGATATTCTGTAGAAAATTTGTCTAGAGAATAATGCTAAGTCTACGTCACGCAAGTGAACCGTGAATATAAATTTAATATGCTTACTTATATAATTTGGTTTTCAGTTCAGTCGTACAATAGGCTGGAGCTCACAGCATAGTTGGGAGTTGCATATTTTTCTATTCATTTTTGTGTTGCTGATTGAAATTTAAAAGATGAGGGCCAAAAAGACACAAATGTTTCTGATTGAAAAGCAAATCTGTGCAATTTCATTTCTTTTACTGCATTCTACATATCTAATGGAATTTTTTAAGTCGGTTGGTTTATTTCCTCAGTTAGAGATTTTATTTTATTTATTAAGCCATCTTTTGTGCGTGGTATTTTCTCCTTCAAATTGCAGAAATAAATAAAAGGGTAAAAATTTTAGTGAAATTCTTAACTACCTGTTTGAATCCACTAGTGAAATTGTGCTAACGTCAAAGACAGCAGCAGAATTTCCTCAGAACGTTGTCTTCCCAGATCCTACTTCTTTCAAAACTAGACATTTGTTTATTTTTTTCTCCATAGCTAGAACTTGACAATCCAGTAGAACTAAATCTGTTTATAAAAAATGTAGTTATTGCGTAAAATTTCTGTATGGATACACAAGAGGTGGAGAAGAGGGGGGAGGGCTACAGACAAATGGGTAGAGTTGCATTAACTGGTGAAATTAGAGTTCGTGTGTTTGAACACAGTTTCAGTGTTGTGTTATATAATGTCATAACAAAAAGATAGTGGTAGTATTTAACCATGAGTTTTACCTGAACCATTTGTCTTATTCATGTGCAAATTTATCATACAGCAGATACCAGGATATCTGTAATATCCATCTGCTGCGACACTTCCTTTTTTTTCATTTCTGTCCTGTGAGATTACACATCTCGGAAAGGCCCTTCCCTTAAATGGTGTGACATCTTTTGTCCTTTGTGCACTTAATGTACAAGAGGTGTGTTGTTTCCCCCGTAATTAATTATTTAGCAGTGCTACTGCTAATTCAGTTTTGCTCCTCCCGTCTCCTGGATGTTTCTATCTGTGAGCAGTGCACATTTTTTCGCATCCATCTCTAGAAAGGAAATTATAAAAAAAAAAAACTTAACTGTAAATTTTGAGCTCTGGAGTCTCTCCCAGAGCTGAAGTTGTCATTTCGGTCACAGAGTTTTTGTAACGCTGCTGAGATTGCTACCGAATTGCAGTTTTTCTTTTCATAAATATAAAAGCTTTCCTAGAATGTGAATTTTGTCTGCCTGTTTATAGCTCTTTCTATACATGCACAGACTTAGACTCCTAATGTTTTTTGCTAAATGGAGTACCCTAAAGTAAAAGGAGTGCAAATAAGAGGTAACGTACGTTCCAGTTGTGCCAAGGCTCTGAATTCATGCAATATTAATGAAGGTTTTGATTAATACTTCTACATAAAACCAAAGGAGGCAGAGAAAAGCCTCTTCTATTAACATCCCCACCCTGTGTCTGCATTTTAATGAAAGCTTTGTTAATATTTAACATGCATTTAAAGCCTCGAGTGTATATGAAAGTGATGTAGCGGAAAAAAGATATGGACATTTTATTAAGCAGAGCAATTGGAACAAAAGAATAAATGTCAGGCTAATAATGTCAATGACAAATTCTGCAACTTGCAACATTATTGTAGATTTTCATGTGTATTCTGCGCTTTTGTACTGTACCAAAAGCAAATACTGTTCTCAGACACTTCAGACAAACTGCTGCCGATTTATTCGCAGATTCTTCATTTAACTAGTATATCTTTTGTTAAATATTGTAACACAGCACTTCTAAGCTCCTGAAGTGCCACGGGACTATCATAAATCGAGAGATGTGTTTGCGTTAACTGAATGAAGTATTTTAATAAGCAAGTCTGATTCATTTGGACATCTGATTCATTTGGACATTTCCATTCATCTGACTTGAATATTGTGCTGTATAAGAAGGAACTCTGCCGAGTATGTTTTTGATCGCAGTTTTTCTAATAGATCAACCCGGTACGCAAAAGAAAAAGAATACTGTTATTTGAGCTGTGACGCTTGTGGGGGAAAATCCCTGGAAATGAGCCACGTAGTAAGAAATCTATATATTTTGCTTACTGCTTAGTGCCTACAGTCACAGTGTGCTCTTAACTCCCCGGACTTTTGTCTAAAGTAGATGTATCTACCTTTAACAGCCAGAAGGCAACCCCTTCTTTCAGTAAGGTCACAGGGAGTTATAAAAGCAAGCGCATCGTGCGATGCTCTGGTACTGAATTACAATCGTTTAGCGCAGTATCTTAATGCGTGCAGAAGAGCAGAATCTCTGCTTCAAAATGTTTACTGTACAACTACCTTTGCCTTATAAAAGCTGACAAACTTAGGTGTCCTTGAGGGGTCTCTTCCATTTTCTTCTTAGATCATTTCTTCTTTGCCTTCCCCAGTATTTAGCTAGGGAATAATATTTCTATCTCTTTCTTTTTTTTCTGTTCACTGACAACCTGGCCTCTTTTCCCTATTTCCCGGATGTGAGTTCCGACTATTTGACATGGGTAGAAGAAAGGTAGGAGAAATCTGTGTGTGTGGATACCGTATTGCCTAGTTCACTTGATCCATGCACTGTGTCTTGCTTGTTCCGTGCTTCACTCTAGATTAAATTCGAAGTGTAAATCTATGGATGTGCTAGAGATGTTGATTTTTTCTCACAGGTCCAAAATGGTATGTTTTTCCTCTGGATGTAAAATGAGCGAATTGTTTTACCCAGCGAAGACTGATCTAACGAGGCATCGATTTCAGTTTATAATGTCTTTACACGGAACTTTATACAAAGAAAATCAGGCCTACATGAAAATGTACACGCTCTAAATCTGTGGCCGTATTTATAAGCGCAGGTCTTTGGCTTTCTCGTGTTTGTCAAATGTGTATTACTGTATTCCTATGTGTGTATGCATGGACACGTGTTCGGGTAAACTTCCATTAAACGAACGAAACGCTGATAATTTTAGGCTCTAATTCATAACGCTAAGGCTGAACTTTAATACGGTGTTTCCGAAATGCTTGAGTGTGACCAGAGGTAGCTGTGTAGCACTCTAACCGATTTCACGTATCCTCGTTCTCTTGTTTATCTTCTTGTATTCAAGTGATTGAAATCGTTGAAAGCACTTGCATAGGCAATAATTATAATAATTTGTTACAGGCATTTAGCACCATATGTCCCAATGAGTGAAATCAAGTGCTTTAACGAACAATCCTAGGAACCTGATATTGCTGTGAGATGGAGTAGAGCTAGCAACTATAATCCCGTAGTTTTTTCAAAGGTTCTTCTTGTTGCTAATTTTTTCTAAAATCCAGCACTCCTTGCGTGTCTTAATATACCCGTTGATCGTATCTTCACTTGTTCTCCCCTATTCTTTCATCAGCCGTCCTAAACATTTTTTGCTGCGTCCACCTCAATGCACAAACGCATGTTTGTGGTCAGTTTTGTTTCACTGAGCAGTTGTCGTTCTACCGCTAATAATTAATAGCTCATGAACATTTATAATCACTTGTGAAATGAGGAAGAACTGTTGTGGTGCAATTGTTTTTACTAGCAGATTATTCAGAAGATAAACTACATGTGGTGTTGATTTGTGTGGTTTGTGTATCACAAAGCTGTAGTGAATGCAAGGTGAGAGAGAAGAGGGTACCAGCCAGACAAGGAGCACTCTTGGCCTCCATCAGCTGCGTGCTCAGCTGCTGGTACGGACAAAAATGCAAAGGTTGCCGGCAGAGTTGGGAAGAGAGGGAGGAATGCTGCAGGTGCCACTCTAGCTTTGTTCAAAAATCTTGAGCTAACATCCAAAAATAGGTACTGTGTTAGCTGGAAAAAAAGCCAAGTGCCTGGCAGATGTTCCAGAACAGGATTAAGCAAGGTGCTCCGTGGTGAGAGAGAGATGTTATTCTCAACGGGGGAGAAATGTGTCAGTCAGCTTTAGAATGCAGCAACCAAGGTTACTGCCTGCTATCTCTTCAGGCTGTTTTGAAATGTGGAGCAGAGGGCTGGCCCCGTCTTTTTGCAGCGTTTTTGACGGTTGCTGTCAGTCTCTGGTGTCGTGGAGGCGGAGCAGCCTGCCTCTCTTGTTACAGCGCTTGCTGGAGAGTCATCTGTGCCTGGAGGTCCTACGGTGCGTTGTGTGCCTCAATTCAGTGCTGTTTTGAGATCCAGACCCTACCTACATTTTCTCTTGAAAAATCTTGTTTTGGTTGGAGGTTGTGTTTTGTTTTGTTTTCTGGGGGATCGTTTGGTTGGTTTTTGTGGGTTTTTTTTTTTTTTTTCCTTACTATATGTCTGATTCTTCTGTCGTTTTCCTTTTGTGTTATCTTTCCCCATCTGGGCTGTATTCCTACCTACACTGTGTTTCATTTTGAGTCATCTTTTTCTGTATAGGAAATTGCACACTGCGTGGCGTTTATGGCTAATCATGAAATCACAGTCTTTCTTCCTCCATTTAAAATCGAAAGTGGTGGTTTTTTAATCTTCTTTTTGGGTTGCTGTTAAATATCCTACATGTCCTGCATACCGTAAAAGCACTTTTATTTGTCTGAGTGTAGATGTAGAATGGTATATATTTTCCTTAAGTAGTTTTGGGTGAAAATGCTTCACTGTGAGACAACTGGAAACTTGTAAACTGGTCTTATGTTCATCGCTTCTATAAATTCTGTCCTTTTTACAATACTTTTTTTCTTCCCGAGACTACGTAAAGCAGTAGATTTTTTAAATCTGAGAGAGGGCGAATTCAAAAAATAGATGTTAAGATGTTCCTCGTGTTCTGGGATTTTATATTAGTGATGGATGCCTAAATATGTTGGTGCTCTGAGTGCTTTTTTCAGCTAATAAGTAAAACCTGCTTCAGGTTCCGGAGTAGAAAGCACAACCATTTGAGCTTTAGCAACCAAGCAGCTGATGTTGTCCACCCTCTTCAAACAGAAATAATCTTTAAAGAGATCGCTATCCTATCTTTTTGTAAGTAACCGTTGTCAGGGACCGTGTTAGACACAAATGCCATCTCATCATTCAAGAGATGCTGATACACAATATTACAGTGTAAGGAGCTTCTCCCCATCTCCATCTCTGTTCTGGATTTTCTCCCCATTTTGTAACCTACTCGCTGTGCATAGGTGGTTATTCTACATATTGTTAGAAACACAGTCTCCTCATATTTGCAAAAACGAAAGATACTGGACTGATATGCTTTAGTGATCAGTGTTTGGAAGCAATATGCAAACTGCAGTCTTTTTTAAAAAAAAAAAAAAAAAGAGTAAAATGAACACTGAAAATGCATATTTGGTGCATAGTGCTGTTGAACGTATGCATGTGTAAATTTAATGTTGGGAATTATTACTTTTTACTGTCTCCAGACCACAGCATTTGAAGACCCAACCTTCCATTTCATCTGACTTGTCTTATGTACCCCCACCAGAGCACAGAGCTGACTCGTATTATTTAGTGTGGGAAAGCTGCATGGCTTTTCAATGGATCTGACATGCTTACTTGCTTGCCAGAAGAAATGGATGCAAACTGCAACTAGCTTGAATAATGATCAAGTTACCTGTTTTACTGTTACGGGTCATTCTGATTAGGTCTTTGGATATGCCTAGATATTTGGTCCTGGACTAAATTATGGTGTTTTGTTTCTAAGGACAGAGTAATCTGGAAAAATAAAGAATAAAACAACACGTCTGGGAGAAGAAGGAAAGATCGGTGTTTACTTATGTAAAAAAAAAAAAATAATAATTCTAAAAAACGTAATAATGAAATCTATTGAAATTTAATGAAAACCAAAGTTGCACTTAAAGTAGTTTAGGTAAGCTGACTTTGAGAGAGGGGAGAAAAGGGGATTGCTATGCTGAAGCCTAGTCGTATACACAGTAGGTGATACCTACTTGACGGTTTACTGAGAAATCAAGTAAAATACAGAACTAAGTTTCACCATCTACAATTCTGACCTCATGTTTCTTTTTATAAAAAGTAGAAGTCTCTGTTAAAGTTATAATTGCTAGACTACCAGTTGCTTTATTTTAAAGAAGCCTAACAGGAGTAGGATCCACAGCACCACTGATGAAATAAGTGTTTTGGTTTTTTTTTTTTTTCAGTTGTTTTCATCTGATTGTGTGCATCACAGTTTTTTGCCCCAGTTCTTTACATGGTGATCACATAACTTTGTGGTGGTAAAATGTGTGATGGAACCAAGAACTTTTTTTTGTTTCATATTGTTTTTCTTCCCTCTAAGTACTTTATCCTTACTGGGGAATGAGATCACAGAATTTCCCGATAGCCTGGGCCAGGGCAGGCAAGGTATGTTATTTTTTGCATTCACTGGAAAAACAAAGAATATAGAGTTTTTTAACTCATAGTATTGTCCATTAAATATATTTAGAAATAATTGTTGAGTGGAATTTAAATATATATATTGTTTATTTCTCAATGAATTGATACTTAAACGTGGCTATCAAGGGAACATACGCATTGCATAAATATCAAGGCTGCTAACCAATCTTGCCTTGGAAAATGGGAACGGTGCTTTTGCTATTTTCCCGCTCTTCTTACTGGTTTTTTGTTTTTTTTTTTCTTAGTTTGTTATTATTTTTTAAGGGTTTTGACTGACAAAAATCCTCTGAGAAGATAACCGAAAAAAATAAATACGTACAGATCTGACAACATATAATTTCTACATGTGACTGTGAAGTACAGATTATGTGGTCACATAGACTTATGGCCCACGCAGGGAGAAGCCCACGAATTTGCTACATGCACTTAATGATCAGTAAAGGAAGAAGAATTTGCCATATGTAATGATGTCTTGAATTTAGTTTCTCTTATGTAATGTTGGCAAAGACGTGGCTCGTGGAAGATCCAGTTCCCTTGTCTTCGTTTAGATGTTTATCTTGTCTTTATTTGCTTATTTTTGCTTAAACTCTGTAAGCGTTTGCCCAAACAAAGAGTCTGTAAGTTAAAAATCCCTGTTTGAAATTCTGCAGTCGTGTGGTTCCATGTGTAAAACAAGTCACTGAGCGAGGTATGCAGCAATATGGAGAAAGTAAGTGCTAATTGTGGAGTGGAGCACTGAAAAGGGAGAGAGGGTTAAAAAGGGAAAAAGATTTTTGCTGGACAAATGCTTTTTTCCTTTTAGAAGAAACCCAGCTTTTATTTATTTTCCAAACTGCCTTTGGGTTTTTGAGCTCAATTTAACATGGTTTATTCCGGGGACATAAGCAAATTAGGTTGGATTCTGTGCTTCGTGTGTTACAGGTTTTGTAGTCATACGGCCATTTATAGAGAATGAAACCCGTACAGGGCCAGATTCATGCTGACAGTTAAGGCTATAATAAACGTCATCCTTTCTATCAATAATTACAGAGCGACATAATGTTATTTAATTATTTAAAGTGCGTTCAAGCTGCAGCAGGACTGTGCAGATTTCTGTAGTATGTACTCTCTCACATAGAAAGTGTCCTAATTAAGGCCGATGGATGAGGTTTGAAAATTGGCGACGGTCTTTTGGCGGTGTTCTGTGACTTGGTGTGATATTTAGGTTGGCCGACTGTGTAGGACAAGAACTGCAATACAAGTAATTTTGACCGGACCCAACGGCTCGTGACTGACAATGATGGAAGCCAGGGGCAGAAAGAAATGTGAGAATAAAGATGATAGTTCTTCCTGCTTTGTGCTCTGTAGCTACTTCAAATATATAGGTCTGGCAGACACTTATTTATTTCCTTGGTCTTGATAAATGACCTTATTTGCCGTCAGGGGAAGAATAAGGATGTGTTCTGTAAATGCTACTTGTCTAATTTTTAATGTAGCGTTGCAGTCACGATACAAACTGAGCACTCTCCTGTGATACAGTGTTAACTAGTGAAGTGCTTTACTTTTATTTTCGATCACAACAGTTGACTTTGGAGTTCGGGTACATTTTATTAGTGTTTTGCTTTCCAGGTTACCCTTTTTTAATCATCCCACTCTGAAAAGTACTCGAGTCTTTTGGCTTTTTCTTTTTATATATAAGCACAGCCTAAAACTCCAGTGACACACATTGCATTGTAGCAGGCAGAAACCAAGACTAACCACGTTATTTTATGACGTTGATGAATAATAATCGCTACTTTCAGCGGGGGTAGAGAGAGACTGCGTCTAGCATCCAGCCGGAAATAAGAAGAGAAAGGGATATAAAGAATAAAGGATAGTGTCATAGACCCAAGGAGAGCAAATAATACTGCCGTAATAGAAAAGAACTCGGAATGAACCAAACGAAGCAAAATCAAATAAGAATGTGTGTTTAGCTAACTTTAGGTATTCTCTATATTATTTCCCACAAACACACTACCTATTGTGAAATTGTTATTAAAACAGAACGGACGTTTGTAAGCTTTATTTTAACACAAAGTCTAGAAAAATAGTTGCCTGCTTTCAAGAACTTTATGCTTAGGTGGCTCTAAAAGTAATGCCTCCTATTTATTTCCACGGCAACTACAACAGACACAAAAAGCGCAGTAACTCTATCGGATGAAGAAAGTTCTGAGAAGGAAAAACAAACAAACAAACGAACAGTTTTTCAACACAGTCACCACAATTAGCTATTCGTGTTCACCTACGACGAGCAGGAGCCTGCCTGCTGTGTTTGTAAAAATTTGTCTGGTGACTGTCACTGTTACCGCTTTTGAAATGTACTACCTACCACCTCACTGCGCGCACATCCACTGCCTCGTCTCCATAAATGTTCGGCAAGTGTTGATGAATGGCAGCGGGTGCAGTTTTTTTCCACACCGAGGAATTCAGTTCCACAGCTTTGTTTCATATGCCGTTCCATGTGAGACACTATTCTGTTAGACTGCCCTTTTGCTGCAATCTGTTGCATGGCAATAAAATGTAACGGAATGTTGTTGAGAAGGTTCAATTTCTGCTGCCTTGGCCCCAGCATCTGTCTCTGATGTCACGGGCCTACGTGTTAAAATAGGAGGCATTACCTTTGGAGCAGCCTTCGTAGTAAAGGATATATTTGTCACGCAGCACAAGGATGCCTTGTTTTGATGAGAAATTGCAAATGGTCTGTTTTTGAGAAAATTTGTTAGAAACTGTTACCAGATTATTTTCACGATATATACTCAGGACAGATCTCAGTTAGACAACTGAGAATGCCAATATCAGTGTTAATTAAGCTTAAAGAAAATGAAAACAAGATAAAATCAAGTGTTTTAAGGAGAAGGCAAGATGAAGACGGAAATGCAAGACAGTCATTCGGGTTTCGCACCTGGTATGTTTGTCTTTGTAATTTTTAGGTGAAGTGCTTTAATTCAGTGTTTCATCTATGAAAACACTTTAAACATTTTTTTTTGTTTCGAGAAATATTTGATGCTTATAGCCTGGACTATGATCTTTAGACACACCTTGAAATGGATTTAGCACTCCCACTTTCGAAGATGCTTTAAGACGCTTTTCAAATCCTTAAAAGCAGAGTCTGCAGGTCAAAGCTAGCGCGATCAACACTGAGAATGTGTCAGAGAATCTGAATTTATACCTGAAACTCCCAGGAGATAAATTCTCCCAAGACACAACTCACGTGACTGGCTTTAGCTCCTAGTGTTTTCTATATTCTGATATAAATCCCCTTGTAATGAAGAGAAGAGAAGGTAGCAGTCCTTTTGATATCAGATTTCCTCTCTAAAATTGTATTTTTAACCTGCATCCTAATCCAAGGCAAACAATACTCCTCCGTTAAGATCCAGAAAACCTGAATTCCATTAGATGCCCCAGTATTTCACTTTAACTTTTAATATCAGACATACTGTCAAAACAGATCAGGAAACACACCAAAGAGATTGCAGAGAATTATTGTGTGATGTACATTTCACCAAAAAAGTTCAGGATGCCGGTCTTCATGTAGTGCCTTAAGTCCCGTGACTGTGTAACTATTACAAGTAAGAGTCGGTAGGATCAAGCGCTGTTATTGTGAGAGCAGAGATTGTTAAAGGGTGGAAGCCTTTGTAAAATTAACTCCCGCGCTGACAAATTAGAGATAGTTGGTGAACTGCACCTAGTTTACGTATAAATTTGACATTATTTTTTTCATGCAAAATCGTAGAATGAAAATAAACAAATAAAATTTTTCTAGGGTCAGGTACGCTCACACTGCATATTGTCACAGTTGCAGTACCAAATCCAGTACCAGTGATTTGCATCACTGAGATTTTTTTCTGCTGTCAGCCATAGTTAAAGGAGTAAATGGACTTTACTCTTTTCTGAGTTCATTTAGTAATAACATGTCCACATAAACGAATGGTTCAGCTCCAGGCAGACGGAAGCACGACTGTACACAACGTTTCTAGCTCCTCCGCTGCAGGATTTTCTTTGAAAGTGTGCAGTTTCTAGGGCTTTCACTTTTCTTGACAACCTGCCTATCTGTTATATTATAGCCTTTGCTTTCCCTCAGGCTCTGCCAAGAAGTTTGCACTTGCAGCTTGATCAAATTACATGCCTTCCCTCGATGTGAACATGTAAAACAGCATTGTGCCTGGCTGGGGAAGAGACGAAAAATTACAGAACATCTCTTATTTACGTCAGTGATCCGAATCCAGTCTAAGCCACTAGTGTCTGACTGTCATCCCTAAATAACCCGTGTGAAACAAGAGAGTCTTAATCCCTTCAATTTTATAAATGAAATATTTCTTTAGCATGGTCAGGGAAAGCCTGATAAATGACATATGGTGTTAACTACAGCTGCAAATGGAAGGAAAATGACAGAGAAGCAGCTGAGCTTCAGCGGAAAGGGAAAATACCTCCAACAGATGTTGGACTGTAAGGCAGCTCTTGATTGACAGCGGCATCTTGAAGAAACCGAGGAACATGGATCGCTCCTCCTTGTTTTTTAGGTCACCAAACAGCAGCTTTTAGTTCTCCCAGTCACCGTCACGATGGTAATGTTAGTACTGATTAGCTGTGTACACAGAGGCAATGATCGTGGTAAGGACGCCACATATGAAAGAGCAAAAGCTATAACTTAAGTTTAATAAAAAGTACTATTACCCATTACCTCTAATATTGAAAAATGGAGGAGTAGCTTAGGAAATCTATGCTAATAATACTGTTCTCCAGCATTTCGAGAAGCTTCTGGAAGAGAAATGAAAGCAATGAATCTCAGTAGCTTTTTTCCATCAAGGTTTGAAGTAAGACTCGAATCGCACGCATCAGCTGCTCCTTAAAAGTAGGGTTAAAGCTCTTGAGATGTTGTTCGAGCGATTTAGTGTGTGTTCGTATCCCAACATAAGCAAACTGCCCTTTCAGGCAAGCCCCATTCCGCTTCGATTGGGTTTTATCAACTTCTTGTTGGCGATATCAGAAATCTTACACGCCTGCTCATTTGATGCTGGGTAAATGAATTTTGTCAGTCTTACACGTATTGATCCCTGAATGTTTTTCCACCTGTACGATTTTTTTTAGAGTGCGGCGTTATCCTTATTCGGAGGGCAGGGTTTAATCGATATCGTTCAGTTCAAATAGAAAAGCTGTTCAAAATTGCTGTAGATCGATGTCTTTTCACATTAACATTAATCGACTGGATAAGATTAATCATCTTTGATCACATAGAATTCTCCCAGCGAATTCATTATGTAAATTAAATATTTAATACCGGATCATTATTTTTTTGAACGCATATCGTCTGAGACGTCATCTAAGATAATGGATCGTAATCATGCAAAAAAAGGTGTCAGAGTTTTTGACAAAGTTAGAACTCTCTGGATACTTTCCTAGATCTTTTCGGTCTCCGTAGCAAAATATGACGTGTTTCTATGTGCAGATAGAAGAGATATTAAGTTGTGTAACTCAGGCATGTGTAAGTTAAACTTATCTCCGTCGTACTGAAGTTTGTTTTCTGCAGTATTTCTTTTACAATTTCTGTTTCATCCGTCACTTAAAAATATTGCTGCGTTATTTAATATAATGTTTAACCTAATCTCCTGTTACAGCTAACGTTTTCTGTATGGGATAAGCCAGCATCCAGAGCAGGAAGCATTTCTCTTGACCGTGTATGTGACATCAGAGTGTCGATACGGTACATAGAGAATGAAACGCGCCGTTCTCACTAGCGGCAGCGGGAACTGAATTGTCAAAGCAGAGAAGAGAACTCTTCTCTAGCGTTCGCTTTGCAGGCCGGCTCGCACCTAGCGCTTATAGAATTCCATCTGTGCTGTCTACCAACTTTCATTCTGTCTTGCAATTAATCTGGCATTGGACTCGTCTTTTCAATAGCATTAACTGCATGTCAGAGCGTTATAAACCGTGATTGACTACTCAATTTTGATTAAAACAGAAGTGTGATGAGACAGGGTGTTTGACGTAGTACCTAGCATGATACGCAGCGCACGTGAATAGAACTTAGGCAAATGGTGACTTAGAACAGCTTCGTGGGAGACTATTGGTGCCGGAAGTTACCAAGATCAGTCTCACTGCTATGAAGGCGTACAGGATTCTCAAGGATTGCTCACACAGTAATGGGTCAGCAAAGGGCTGAATTTGTTGAATAAGGACGTTGCAAGCTTCTAAAAAGGCAGAACAGTGTAGTTCAACAGCGAGCTCTGGATACTCATTTTGAACGGTTTCATTTGAAGCTTAGGCCTGCAGTTGCCTAAGCACTACTTCTAACATTTTGCTTCTTTTAAATTCTGTTGGTTGCTTTGAAGGTTTAATTGCTGGTATCGTAATAAGGCAACGTTGTTATTCTACGCCAGTTTAGAGAATGGGATTTCAGATGCTGAATTAAAGCCCGCTGAAATGGTTGGAATGCCTTTATATGTTTTCCATACAGAGCAAAGTGATGTCATGGTTGGGAACGGTCAACAGGGATAGACAGTCTGTTCGTCTTTGGCAATGAGTCTCCTGGGTGTAGGACGGCATTAAGAGAATATTTTAACAATAAACACAGCATATTTTTTTTCTTCTCTCTTTATTTATTTGTCTCTCTTCTTTTCTCTTTCTTTCCTTGTATCTTTTTAATTTTTATTTTTATTTTTTATTTATTTTTTTGTTTGTTTAAATCGTGTCACAACCATTGTGGTTTATCCTGGAAAGCAGCTAAACACCACACAGCCTTTTGCTTTCCCTCCCTTACTCCTAGTGGGATGGGAGTGTGAATCAGAAAGAAAAAATCTATAACTCAAAGCTTGAGATAATAACTATGTACTGAGGCAGTGAAAGAAGAGGAAAAGAAGAGTAGTTATAATTATATGTACGTGTGCGTGTGTATCTATGTAAGTTGCGCTGAAGTTCTCAACAGCACTGATGTTGGGCAAGTGAGAGTAGCTCTTCTTATGTGAAACCTGCATCAAAGAAGAAAGGAGAGACTCATATTCATCATAGATATGTAGGTGTAGAAAGCACGATAAAGAGAAATTCATTCATCTCTTCAGAGTTGTCAACATTTTACCTTGGACTATATATATTTTAAGCGGTTCATTATATTCCTGCTGTTTCAAAAGTAGGAATGTGATGCGAAAAAGAAGAGGTGATTCTTTAATGTGGCACTGATGAGAACGTATCCTTTAAAGTTTAGGATGGGTCATAAAAAGGCGAACTGTGATCAAAGGGGATAACAAAGATGTATGAAAAGTTACTGAGCTTGTATTGAGTTAATTGGATCCGAACTGCTTGGACAGGACCTTGTCTATCTTTTGAGTCCTGCTTTGAGCGTTTTTTGGGGGGTTTATACTGTGCTTGATCTGTGGCTGTGGGAGGCTCTTCATCGCCGTAGACTTCTCTAACAGAGATCCCATAGAGATCTATAGACAGCGCAAGAGAAGACTTTTCTGTGCTACAGAAGAGGCTTCACGTTCATCTTAGTACATTATTAAAGACACACGGTGGTAGCTTCGATAAAGGAAAAATCCTCCATCTGCTATTGATTTTGATAACGTACGCCTAGGTTTCCTGGGCGTACGGGCTTCGCTGTATTAACAGACTTGGAAGCGAGCAAGAAAAAACTGAAAACCTATGAACTTAATTCTGTTTGCTATAAATCGTAAGAAGGTAGCCGATAGTCAGCAGCGCACTTTAGGAACACGTCTGTGAGAACTAGCAAATTTTCACATTGTGCAACATGGCTCTGAGGCACAAGAGTTTTGTGCCGTGTTTTTTTTACCAATGCCTTTGGTTCGCTTGCAGCTAAACTCAGACTACACAGATTCCTGCAGATGCAACGACTATTGCTATTCTAATGATGTGCAGTATGTGCTCTGCTGTCTTCAGTTTGTTGGATTATATTTTTTCTTTCCTGATTTTGCACTGTTGCACAGAAAGTGAATTTGAAGCGTAGGAAATTAATCTGCTCGGCGTAAGAATAAAAGGAAATCTGAGAAGCCTGATATTAAACGCTAGGGTTTAGAATTGCAGTCTTCTGCTGTAATAATGTGAGGTTTTATAAAACTTTCGGCAGAAAGCACTTGGGAGAGAGCCTCTTTGTACCTCAATAATTCCCATCCTTTGTCCTCACACTGCACGCCAGTTATTTCCTGTGTGCTTTCTGCTTATGATTCTAGTTCCTAAATTCTAAGGATAAGTGTAAGGTTTATCTGTCTGGGAAATTCAATCAGAATGAAATAATTGTATGAGCAATTGTTTGTTGGGTTTCAGAAACTGCGTTAACTTTTGTTTTCCTACATTTAAGGACAGCTGTGGTGTTGTTTTTAAGGTGTTAATTTGGATTATGTTATGTACCTAGGATTGATTTTGAAACGGGAAAAGTTGAGATGGGAAAAAGCACATATTACTGAGTCAAGTCTGCCTCAGATAAGACAAGTTTGTCTCTCTCGAGGAGACACTGGTTTAGTAGGTAATTTGCACGAGAAATCTACGCTCTATCATGCAAGGAAAAAAAAAATAAATTAAAAAATTTAAAAAAAAGGAAAAATAGCTTTTTGGATTAGGATACCTATGGACAACAAATGTTGTCTATTTTGAAAATGTTTCAGCTAGCGTATGTCAGCTATTTCCAAACTAATTATTTCTCTTCTGGATCGAGCTTCCTGTTTCATAGAATGTTTTAAGTAAATCACAGCACCTCTTTGATGTTGTTTTGTTTTGATGTTGTTATTTTGTAATGTTCAGAATATTCTTTTCTACAATTGTCCTGCTGAAAAGAGTTTGATAAGTGTTGCCTTAGCTTAAAGTATGTAGAGAAACCTGGAATATTTCCGGACAGAAACTGTTAATCAAGTGCAACCGTAATAGGATGGGATCTTAGTGGAGGAAGTTTCGCGAAAATTTTAATTAATGTATTATCACTTTGAAAAGAAATGTATAGCATTTCCAAGATGCAGTCCCCCTAGGAAATTAGAAAATGTCCGATTTATTTTAATTTCAGCTTTTGCAAGTCAAACGTGATATTTTTAGGAGTTCCGGCAGTGTTTATTATTCTCTGGGCAGACACCGGACATAGTAAACTTCAGCAGTTGTAGTTGAAATTGCTAGTTTCATACAAGTGAAAGAAATGCATGTTTTGTCACACAAGCCATAGGATTATCTCAACTACCAATTAAGTCTCCTTCTGTGCTACCTATCTGCTAACACGTCATTTTATGCCATGACTGTGTATTCTAGTTGCTAGTAGTTATGAGGTGCAGTCACGTTAACCTTTGGGCAAAATGGCTTGGTTTCCTTTCTAGTACTTCTGTCAGCTGTCTTCAAGAAACAGCTGTCATGATGAAACTGGTGGATGACGAAAAGAGGAGCTGTCTACTCTAATGCAGTCTGGAGTAATTGATAAACAGGGTTTTGAAGGAAAAGACTTACAGAAAGAGAGAACTGCTTGGATGGAAAACTCAGATAGGAATTGTTTGGATGAAAAAGAGATTTTATGACCCGAAGCTTTTCTTTACTCCTACTTGGAGAAGTTTGCTTTTCCATTTCAAGGGCATCAACCACCCGAGAAGCACGTAGATATCCCCTGGACTGGATCTTTTGCCTGACGCTCGGGCGACACAAACTTTAGAGAGAAAGGGCCATCCTGTGCTTCTCGTTTAGTTTATGCCTGGCATCTCACTGTTGACCAATTGGAAAATGGGATCACGTTCTTCCCACCTTCCCCTGATTCTTGATTTCATTAGCCACGCTGTTTTTTGCATGGTGAATTCTGCACTGAGTTTCCTTTCTCAGGAATGTCATGCTTTGTGCTGACACAAAAGCGCTTTCTTATAGACAAAGCCTCTCTGCTCTCCTGGTCCTAGTGATTTGGCTACTCTAAACACAAAGTACTCTACTACCGCTCTGAACTGCTTGTGCTGCAGCTTGTACTCGTGCTTTTCATTGTGTCGTCGGGCACCATCGCCAAGCAGTCTGGTTCTATCTTCTCTGTAATTTTCCCTCCATTTGCAGCGGTAGTTAGCCATTAAGATTCTCCTTTATCTCCGCCTCTCTAGGGTGAACAAATCTATCTTTTTACTAGCTGCACTCTCGCAAACTCAGCCCTGGTCGCCAGTATGCAGACAATGAGAAAAGTCCGACTAAAGTAAGCAAACTGCCACCTCCTCATCCGTTGATCCGGGCCTTCTCATTGCAGAAAGCAGTCGGGAAGGCAAAGTGCAATACGTCTGGGAAATCTGACAACTTTTCTTCAGCGCCGTTCCATCCATCGCATTTGATGAAACGTTTCTCTGCGGGACTTTTTCAATTGTCCCCCAAAAGGAACGGAGGCTAGGTTTACCAGTCCGCTTTGCTGAGTCTTCTTTCTTGTTCCGTTTTGAGGACCGATGTGATGTTTAATTTCTTTCAGTCATCGTGATCCCTCAAGATCAGTGAAAATAGCTTGTTGGTCACACGCAGAAAAATCACATGCAGTCTCGCGTACTGTTTTGCTTGTTTAAGCAGCTCGTCGTGGAGGTTCCCGTGTCACGGATAGCATTTCATTTCCCCAGACCGTGCCGTCGGATGCAGGAGCCGGAAGGACTGGAAGGAGACCTTGCAAGTAAAGATTCAGGCAGAGAGCTGCCCACTGAGCTGCAATGTTGTATTTTCCACAGCCTTCCTCGTATATGGGGAGTCCTACTTCCAGACCTTCACATCCCTTTGTATCGTTAGGTCTCCTTATGAGTCTAACTTTACCCGAGTGCCGTTTGATTTCTGCTTGCCTTAGGTAGATAGCCATAAGTGTAATAATTAGCAGTTCTACTGTGCCTTCTCCAAAAATACTCATCGTGGTTTTGGCTCTAGAGGTTAGCGGTCTTGGAAAGCAATCCTATCACGATGCTGGGCGTGAAGAGATCGTCTTCTGGTCCCTGTCAGTCTGTCGTTTCTGTGTAAGGAGCTGATATTTATATAGTCTGCCGCTTCACCTTTTGTTTTACAACTCCTTTTTGACCTGTCTCCGTCATAAGTAATCTGTTATAACCAAGAACAGTCAGGCCTATAGGGAAAAGGTTATTTTTGCTATAAGACCAAATAATACAGTTGGAGGAAAAGCAAGGCAGTAATTTGTCTCGAAGGACTTTCATTAGTTTTCCGAGACGAAAGCTTGTTCTCTCCCCAAACTATATCTCTTGGTCTAATAGAAGTTATTACTTTTCTCTACAAGCCTACCTCGGTCATGGAATTACACCAGCGCAGCTACAATGACATCTCTATATGAGCAGGGAAACGGAAGCAGCCCACACGATAGAAAATCATGCGTATGTGTCAGAGATGTGTGTTCAGTAGTTATAATTTTTGCAGGAGTAGATTAGCTTGATGAGAGAATTTGTTCAAAGGAGATGTGCCCCTACCGGTGGCGGATATCTGGAGGTGGCGGTGGAAGATGCCAAAGGATTAAAGTGGGAACAGACAGGATCGAGTGGCTGAAACCGTCAGAGAAACGGCGTGTAGTAAGTAACTGTGACATAGTATGAAGCTACTTAGGTATGAAAATGAGATTGTTGTGATTTCCTTCGGCTGTGAATGGAAGACATTAGCAAATATATCATATTCTAACGTACTGTTTGTAGTACTCTGACTTTTTGGAATCACGGAATTGTAGGGGTTGAAAGGGATCACTGCAGATCGTCTAGCTCACCCCCATCCGCCCACCCCACGCTAACGTAGGTTCCCTAGAGTAAGTTACGCAGGAAAGTGTCTTAGCAGGTTTTGAATATCTCCAGAGAAGGGAGACTTCACGACATTTATCCGGATGGCTCGTTTAATCACTTTGTCACCCTCAATTCGGTCATGTTCCTATGAAGTTCCTGTGTTTCAGTTTCCCTCCGCTGCCCCTTGTCCTGTTGCTGGGCACCACCGGAAAGTGCCAGGCTCCGAGCGCTCGATACGTGCCCTTTAGATAATTATCAGCGTCGATAAGATCTGCCCTCGGTGTTCTCCAGGTTAAACTGTTACAGTCTCTCGGCTTTTCCTCACGTGGAAGATGCTCCAGGCCCATCATCCTCTTTGCATCTCCGCTAGACTCGCTCTCAAAGTTCCCCGTTTTTTTTGGACTGAGGAGCGCGGAGCCGGACACGGTACTCTAGATGCGGCCTCGCTAGCTTAGAGGAGAACCTTCCTCAACCTTTCAAATTTCTGTGTTTATCTTTTTTATTATTGTTGTTATTGTGTTAAATCCTGGAAAGACTGGTTTGGGTATGTTTGGGTGCAAGGGTTTTGGACTTTATGCTGCCTGTTAGCCTAAAGACTTTATCGGTTTTGGTTGTTCAAGAACGTCAAATATGCTACAATCTCAGTACGTCAGAATGACATCTACTTTGAGTAGGACTATCACATGCTGGGTAACGCGCGTTCGGAGTTTCTGCTAACTCTTTTTTTAGAAACGGTTTAGATTGTATTTACTTGTGTTATAAAAGTGAAGTACTGAATTGATAACTGTAGATGTTCACGCTAGAAACCCGACAGTCCTGTCACGAGACAAAAATCTTCTGCAAGTGCAACGCGTCCTGTGAAAGAAATCAACGATAGAATATTACAGTATTGTTCTGTGAGTAAGCAAATTGTTTTAATCTCTGCATTACTCTTTTAGCTGTCACAGGAACCTGGAGAGTCAAGGGAAAGCGGTTTCCCGTCTAGTGCTTCACTTGTTGCACTGCCGCGTTCTACACAGCAAGGAACTCGAAGGCTATTTTCCAGTAGCGGCTTATTTTGGTTTCCCTTTCTGGCCAAAGGTCTTCGTTCCCTACACATTTTCAGGAGTGTTTCGATACGTGTGTGTAAAAATAGAAATGAGTTACGTCTGATGAAATCCCACGTGAATTTCTTGTTCTCTATCAGCTGGGTGTGTGAGCCTATGTATTATTTTTCAGTCGGCGCTGATGCTTTGTGAGCAGGTGTTTTGTCGTTCACGTCCCCGAGTCATACTGCGCTGCCCTGTGTGAGTAGGGGATGTAGGAGTAGGAGAGCGCATCTTTCTTTGTTCCGCATTGACGAAGGAGCTGACGGATTGTTTTCGTGCTGCGCAGACAGCGCAACTACTTTTAAGTGGCATAAGTCTGAGCAGCTTCTAGAGAGATACAAATTCACTTTCAGATAGGTTTATCGCCGGTACCAGTCAGCGGTACGTGTCCTCACACCACCTCTGTGCTTCACCCTTTGTCTCTCACATCGGTAATGAGAAACTAATGTGTCTGAGAAGACAGTGAGTCGCACGTACTCCTTGGAACAAAAGTGGTATCATTTCAGCCTTTTGGTGTCTGCGTATCTGACAGATGGAAGGTGTGTGTTCATGCCACTGTGTTTTTTTTTTGTTTGTTTGTTTGTTTTTGCCTGTCTTATCGTGTATCTCACTCCGAAGTACACGGAATGTCAAACACGGTAAGCGTTAAGATGAAAAATGAGTAAGTTCTTTCTTAAATGTTTTCACATCATATATTTGTGCCATCGAGGCATTCTAGGAATGTTTCTCAGGCTTTACTATGTCCTGCAAGGGCCACTCTTGTTTTTTGTGCATCGTGACAACCGATGCGGGGGTAGTACCCAAGAAGCACCGATTCGCTGGATAGGTAAATATGTCTGCTTGTGAATAAGTAGCGGTGGAGTAGTGCTTCGTTTAGAAGGTATTACTTAAAAAAAAAAAAAAAAATCCTTACTCAAAGGAAAGTGTAGATGTCCATGTTATGCCTGAAAAACTTACAATTCAAAACCTTTTGCTTTATATGAAAAGAGAATCAGATGTAGAGTTCGTCGTGCAAACAGGTCTGTGAGAACTTCATTTTTACTTCAAAAATGGGGCTCAAGAGACACCGCTGAGATCAGTCTGGATGTTCTGTACCCTCACCGGGTCCTGCACATATTTTAACGCGTCGCTCCTTGTCAATCTTCTTTAATATGAACAAAGATTTTTCTCGCACACAGGTACTACTGGGGTTATTTTGTTGCTGGGCTGGAGCCTTTCTTTTCCTCGCAGCTGGGAGAGCTTGGATATCCAATTTGTTCTGCTCTGAAGGATTCCCTTCTGCGGTTAACTGTACCGAGCTCATTCGCAATCCTGCTCTGCAAACCCGCTTCTCTCTAAAGTAAAATTGCGTTGCGTTTGTCCTACGCTATTGCAGTTCTGATTCATTTTCAGAGCACCGTGCACAGAATTTCTGAGTCATGCAACAATGCAAATCCCTTCCGCTTTGTCACACCCTTGCTGAGGAATCCAATCCCCAAAAAGCACGTGAGGGAGCCAAAGGGAAAGCCGTGATGAGGAAAGTGATGAGGATCGGGAACACGTATAGAACGTCTTGCTGCGTACAGTGGAGAGGGAGATTCGCACAGTTCAGTGAAAAATAGTATTTCTCAGGGTTTACTGCTGATCAGGTTTGATCAAAGGGTTTCGAACTATGCCAAAATCCTATATGTCACGGTCTAATGTCATCTGAGTACTGACATTTAAAAATTCTAACTGTTTGTACGGAACTCTTTTTTCTAAAGCATGCAAGTTCTAATAAAACAAAGAACAAAGGAATCAATCTAGAACTCCAAGTTGCCCATTCAGTTCCAGTGCATCTCTACGTCATTACGAAATCAAAGAGCACATCGATACTGACGGTGTCCATGTGAATGTTTGGAGACACGGCGATCCCCTGGTACTGGTGGGATGTTCAGGGAATTTTTTACTGGGCAGTATGTGGTCCATCCACCAAATTGCAAAGAGGTGATACATAGGTTGCAAAAAGAGGCTTTTTTCAGGGTTTGCCTTTCGTGGAAATACAGAAGCGGTGGGTAAGAGATCACCGTCTTCTCCCTTAATATCCTTGTTTGGGTCTATGTGAAAACGGTGAAGCAAGTATTTCTGGGAGAAGGAGGGAAAACAAATGTGAAAGGCGAAAGCAAGAGAAGAGAGCCCAAACTTTAATGTATTTTGTTCAGTCCAGCATCCGTCATAGCGCGAGTGCAGGAGCAGGAGGTAAGGCGAAGTTTCCGGGGAGAAGGAGCTACCTGTGAGAAAAGAAGATTAGAGGGCTAAATAGAAAGCAGGGACATGAAGCGACGGAACGAAAAACCAAAGCGGGATGAAGTGGAAGCAGGAATCAGCCTCGGTCCCTTTAGCAACCCGAGAGAAAATTCGGGTCCCTTTACCGATAGGAAAATGGGATAGGAGACATCGGAGAAGATCGCGGGAGAGAAAAATAACGAAGAAAGAAAGTACGCTGGAAGTATCCAGAGAAATTGCAGGAGTCATAGCAATACAGGAAAGAGCAAGATAACCAGAGGTTTGGAAGCAGCTGGAAGAGTACCGGTGTCACACAGAGGACCCGAGAAGGAAAAAAGGCATTTTCCCAAGGTAAAAGAAGAGTACTAGCGGGTTACGATGGAGTGAAACCACCAAATTTCAAACGAAAAGAAATGCAGTCAAAGAGCAAATAATCTAGAGATGACGGGTGTGAAAAAGTGAGGGAGATTTGGAACGACACCACTAACTGCAGGAAACGGTCCGTTACCTTTGAGTTGCGGTGATTTACTATGCTTTCCAAAATTCCATCCGTTAAGAGTTCCTCTGGAAACTCGGCCTACGCGCTAAGGCGTGCTTCACGAGCGGAGTGCACGGTGGGAGAGCAGTTAGGTTCTCTGTGTTTTTTTTCTCTCGCTATATCGGTCGGTGGCGCATAACATCCAATTATAACGTCGGGCACCGGTCCGGTGACGGGAGGCCTCAAAGAAATACTAAGTCGAGAGCCGGGAGGAAAGCAAACAGCACGCTACCGGCAGGTGGATTTCCATTAGCTTCTTTATTTCTAGTCAAAAAGGTGAGGAAATACGGTCAAGCTCTGAAGTGAAGCATTCCATTAACTGTGTTATTTGATTGTGTGCTTTGGCTTTGACGAAAGTCATCCATACTTAGGTTGTCTGCACGTGTCTGCAATCAGTTATTTGTACAAATTGAACCCTTTGAGCGGTGCAGTTGTGGTCCTTAAGGCTCTGGATTTAAATCCGAACTCGCGTGCTCACACGCCCCCAAACGCATCTTGAGAACCGCGGAGCAATTCTGGTGACGAGTCGTTCCTTCTAGTCCAGAGCAAAATGCAAGCAATAAACCGTAGCGTAAAAAAGTATGGCTTCCTTAAGCAGATTCTAGGTATTGCCAGTTTTGGTATACATTGTACAATCTGTTAATTACTAATTTGTGTTCAAGTGATTCTAACAGCTTATTATTTGCTGACTATGACCTCAGCTCCATCGAAGGGTGAAGTTAAAAACAGTCTTCCAACTAAGCCTGTTTGCTAGGGAACGGTTGTGGCGATCAAAACTGGTCCTTGTTGTGTTACTGGTTCTGAGATTACCCGAAAATTGGTTAACCTGTGGTCATCAGACATTTTCCGCCTGCAGTTGACCGGACATCAAGCGCTTGCTCGGGAGCTAAACTAACAGGACCTTGCACGGGTAAAAGAGCGTCTCCCTCATCTTTTTGTTGCTGACAGTGTCAGAACAAAAACCCAAATGCGTTTTGTATGGAGTTTCTTTTGTGATTCGGTCTGTGATTTCTCATTCACACGGATAAATTTGATCCCAACTGAGATGAGAGTCGTAGCAGAAATGCTAAGTTCTGGCCTGACCCAGTGATTGGGCACTTGGTGGGAAGGCGGGGCCAATCCAGGGGAGCTCAGGTGCACAGAATGCGCCTGAGCGATCAAAAGGGGTGGATTCTGGCTCCGCCCCTTCCCAGACCTCATTTAAGGGTTGGCGGCGGAGGTGAAGGCATGTCACTGTGGATCCCTGCATAGGTGAGGCTTTCCCGAGGTAAGCAGGTTTTCTCCTCTCATTTCTGCATCTGGGGCCGCTACGTTTGGGGTCACGCTCGTTTGCTGCAGCCTGGGAGCGTGCCACCCCACTGTTGTCGCTGAACTTATTGTCAGCTTTATAGCCTCGCAGAGTCATTGGGAGTATTATGTGCTTAGCAGTCTTCATATTCTCCCATGTGACTGTAGCTTAAAGCGGCGTCCTAGTAAGCTTTGTCAATGATGGATCTGTCTGTCTCGTGGTGACAATGAAGAGGTATGTTCACGATTTTTCTGTTGCACGTCCCATTTTTGAGCCTTCCCAGAACACCTGAGATTTAGAGTCTCCCAGCTGAATGCTGTCTCGTGACAGGCTGGTGACATGTCTTTTTTGATGTAGCGTTTTATGTATTTTGGAATGGAGTAGGTTATTTTTAACAGCTATTTTTTCTAGCAGAGTCTTAACTCAGAGGAGAAAATCAGTTCTTAAAAGCTGGCTGAAGCCAGGTGAAAACTGAGGAAGGAATTTATGAGAAGCGTCCCGGTACTGCAGGAGAGGAGGGCGGTGCTTGCTGCACAAGTGACTGGATCTCATGCGAGCCTTTAATGGAGCAGCTCAATACAAGTGCTCTGTGCAGAACATTGCCACCGCCCATGTTTCCTCAGGCTGTAGCGTTGCCACTGTCTCGTGAGCCGGTTGGTAGGTTAGTTGTAAGGAGGCCAAAGAACTTGAGGAAAGAGGACAGATATTAGTCCGGGCATCCTCATCGATTCTCTTTTCACGTGTAATGGTGTTTTATCTTTTAGAATTCCTCTGTAGCTTCTCTGGAGTGTTTTCTACTTCTCTGTTGTAGATAGACCGCATAGATGCGGTCTGAGTTGAGATCAGAGGTGGCCGCACTGAAGCGCTGGGTTAACCGGTTCTTGTGTGTATTCTACGTTAATCTAACCGATAGAACACCTTAAGTTCTTAAGCAATTGCCATCAGCGTGTACAAGTAATGCATTTGTACCCGTACTCTGGTTTCAGTTATTATATGTGCCTGACTGTGATTGCACCAGCCCAGACAATTTGTCTCGATTAATTGGCAGGGTTTTGAAACAGTACCTCACTCTGCCAGAAAGAGAGCGAAAGCTCCAAGATGCCCGTGAGAGTTCACTGAGTTCCTACGTAATATTTGTATGGTGCGTTTGAATGGGGTCGCTGAGGAAAATACCTGCCCGTGAGCTCTGCCTCGGTGACATTATGGGTTTTAGTGTTCCGAGTTCTGCGTACATATGTGCCTGGAGAGTGGACATAAATGTAATATAGCTTTTAACTGTTCTAATACTGATCTTAAGTTACAGGCCTTGCATAATGCGTGTTTCACAGTGGCAAAAATTTCTGATAATGAAGCGCTTGTGTTCAAGGAGGAGAAATATTTGTCTGTGCCAATGAAAAATGAGGAGGCAAGCCCTCGCTAACGATGACAGTAGCGGGGATAACGAGCTGGGAAGCGCTATGAGGCTGGCAAGCAAACAAAGCCTTTCCATCTTCATCATTTTCTATTGGAATATAGCGGAGTAAATGCTGTAGTTAAAAAGTTAGAAATATGATCTGCAGTACAAAGCGATATAGCTAAGTTAGTATGGGACACAGAAGACGGGCACTGGGCTCGACAGCTGTCTGTATTGCTTTCCAAGAAACAACGAACGCCAAATCTAGTCTCTCATTACACCTGTTGGTGACAGAACAAAAGAAGGCCCATAATTCAGCCACAGCTGTTTTGCAGAAACGGCAGACAGAGAGGGAGAGCTGAAGAAGCAGCCTCTCGCTCCTTCCCTTGCAGTTTGTAGTGGTCTTTTGCTTTTGCTGCCGCTGCTCCACACCCGAACGTCAGGGCGGGAGCCACGTTCTGGCGGGGAGCGGCAGAGGGGCGGAGCTGCGGGCCGGCCGCCGGCCTCTCTCGCAGGGAGCGCGCTGTCTCTGCCGCCGCGGAGGTGTGGCGTGCGCTTCCCGTGCAGTTTTTCTAACCTCTCGGATTTGCTTTGGAAACTGGTGTCTCTCCCGATTGTTCGATTTGGTTAGATTGAGTAAAGGTACCGTTCCTCCTCAAATGGTGCCGTTGTTGTTTTTAGACCCGTCTGTTCTCTCCGTACCCTTCTTCCCCCTCCACCCCTCCCCTCTGGAGAGCACGGCTCTTTTCGGGCGGGCGCCTGGTCCCCG
Organism: Colinus virginianus; assembly: GCA_008692595.2. Classification (NCBI taxonomy): domain Eukaryota; kingdom Metazoa; phylum Chordata; class Aves; order Galliformes; family Odontophoridae; genus Colinus; species Colinus virginianus. The sequence continues at coordinate 15,510,099 of VONY02000005.1, forward strand.
GCGGTGCCGTTTTTTTTTTTCTTCTTCCTCTCCCCTTTTGTTTTTTTCTCGTGTCCTACGGATAGCGCCGTGGCACTGTTTCTGCGATGCTTAGCGTTTGCTTTAGCCGCAGCGACACGCCGAACTTGTCATCCATAAATCCTGTTTTATTTTTGCCTAATAACGGTAAGCAGCTCCCACTCGAATTTAGTTTCCACTTTTACTGTACAGGCACTATGCATTGGAGTCTGTCGTGACTGTGCCGAGAGAAGGAACGAGTGGATTGGAAATGAAGGGAACAGTGATTGAAAATGAAATGTATTTTCTTTACAGGAAATTCGGTGCGCTGCTAATTTTGTTGCGGTTTGTTGCGCTGTGTGTTTTGCCGTAGGGAAGTGGAAAGGTGTGAGCTACAAACTTCCCTTTATGAGTGTGTCCACGTTGAAGCGCACAAGTAAAAATGGACCTCAAAAGATTACGAAGGCTCTTAAAAATCTTTCGACTGCCTTAAGCGTGGCAAAGGCAGTATGGTATCCGTGGACTTAAGACACACTTGGATATGGTATTTGGAACCAATTTTTAATCAGTGTCTTGATGTGGTTGAGAATGAAAAGCTCTGATGTAATTTGGTGTGCTTTTATTCTGAACTTGTAGTTGTTTTCAACGTATCTTTAAAAATAAAAAATGACTCGAAATGCAGACTATCAAGTAGAACGCTTTTTCATAGGGCGGTGTTTTTTTCCGCGTGGCATGGGGCATATACGTGTGAAATAGGTTCACTGTGCTCAATTACCAGTCAAGGGATTTAGCAGTTAGGTTTTTTGTCTCCAGCTGCTGGACCCGATTGGCAGAGGAGGGAAGAAGTTCCTGAATGTGGTCGATCCCACGGTCCTATTGTGAAGAGCTAGTAATGTTGCGGAGGAGGTATAGGGAAAGCTGAGCTGGCTCCAAAGGTCACTGAAGTCTGTCGTTGTTCTTCTGTTGGTTTTTGGATGTAACGCAGGTATTTTTTGAGACCAGGAACTAAATTACATTTCCTGGTCTACAAAATTCAGATTGAAAGAGCGTCAGTCTTACAGCCGTTCCTCAAGAAAGGCTTCTGTCCCAAAAAACCCGACAAATACGATAGCACCAGGGCCGATCGTGTCACAGCTGCATTTCTTCTTCTGCGCCGTCTGTTCCCGTCTTTTCTCTGCGCTACGTTGTGCCTACGCGTCTTCTGCTTAGCCAGTTTTAAACAGTCTTTTTCCTGGCCAGAAATCAATGCCGTTTCAATTTGAGCGAGTCATATGGGTTTTGATAAAGGCTAGTTAATGCCTTTAGTTGGGGTTCCGCTAGGAACAACAGGCTGGTTCAGACAGCGTGCTGAAATTATGGTAGCTGTTTTTTCTCCGATGAGTGTATCAGTGGAAATCAGCTGAAAGTATTTCTGCAGCTTTCTGCTTTTCAGTTTTTTTTTATTAATGCAGAAGCCCTCCCTGTGCTCTTCAAAAGCAGTATGCAATTCCTCCAAACGCTGGATGCTGTCATCCATTGTGCTCTGATATATAAAGGCACGGTGATATACCTTATTGCTTCATTTGGAATGTAGAGGTACATTCATGCGCAAATTCTCCTCCGATTTTATGTCCCGTTGATTCCAGAAGGTACTCTGCCTATTTCGTACGCTCCTACTCGAAGCCGCCTCAGTGGACGTTCTGGTTTTATGGCCGTTGTGGAAACTACCTCTGCTTTCTCTTGCAGCTCGGCTGCTGGAATCCCGTCACCGGTCTGAATGGGTCCCTGACGGACAGGAAGTTGGAGAATAACATGCGAGGAGTGGTTCTGCGAGTGGTGACCGTGCTGGTAAGTGGAGATCATGTTCCTTTTGCGCTAGAAGAAATATGTATTTTTTGTCCTATCCTCGTATGCGGGGAGTGTTTAGAAAGGGTTTGTGGTAGGTACATAAGCTTACCCGTTTTTTACATCTGACAATATCAGAACAAGGGCGTGGTTTCCACCAACCAAACCAATAAAAATGTCAATTTTATTTTTTTGTTTTATCTTCTTTTCATTCAGCCCGTGAACCGAGTTCAATAGAACTGTTTGTCATGTTTGTTTTGTTTTTCACAGGCACATACTACATTAGATAATGCAACCGTATGATCTGACAAAGTTAATTAAATTGTTTTGTTTAGAGCTAAAGTTTTCTCGACAAAACTGTAAGTGATTTCTCAAGTGTAGCTGCTTGTCGCTTCGCTATTGCTGTGCCAAACCGAGTACGGCGTGACGCGAGTTTTCTCACTGCTTCTACAGTGACAATGAAGGCCAAAGATGAGCATGCGTCACGTGCCAGTCAGCGTTTCTTTCCTCAAACGATTTTAATTCTAATAGAATTCTAATTCATTTTTGGCGTTGTTGATGGTTTCAAAGAGCCGCTATTCAAAATGCTGATACTCAGAGTTCTGCTTTGTTAAAATCCACTGAATTTTCAAACCGACTCGTTTTTTATTGTAGAGTGTGTGCTGAAGGCATAAAGTATACAAAGTAGGTGGGGATGACTCACGTAGGCTTCTTAACAGAAACGATTATGTTATACTGTGAAACTGTGCACGGTTGCAAAGTGCAATCTATACAAAAAATCTGTGAGCTGCACTACGAATGGAAGCTCTTTTGAGTTTTACCTTGTTGTTCGATTGCAGTTCTCGAAGGAAAATGGCTGTTGGGAGAAGTCTGTTAATCTTACAAAATGGAATGCATTTTTCAAATTACAGTTTGGTCAAAAGATAGTTTTTTGGAAACTAGAGGATGAGGAGGCCTGCTCCAAAAGTAATGCCTCTTATTTTAGTATGTTGATCAAAAGCATGGGCTGTGGACGTGGGCGGTACGGAGCGGAGGTTGAAACTTCCCGCCGATATTTCCCAATGGTTTGTTCTCGTGTGATGGATGGCAGCAGAGAGGCAGCGTGACGAAATTGCGTCTGATGTAGAAGTCTGTGTGTAGCGAAGGTGTGCCAATGGATAGCACCCTGTGTTAAAAAATAGCACCCACGCACATTCTTTGATGCTCATCGAACATTTAGGGACAAGGAAGTGAGCACGGTGAGGGGGCGTGTGTTGCGTTTCAGCCCTGGCGACCGAAACAGCGGTTCGTTTTGCTGATGTGGATTTTTCTGCAGGCGGCACGCAGGCTCTTGTTATAGCTGTTGAAAATGTATAGCTAGTTGTGGTGACTGTGGTAAATAGTGGTGTTTTTTGTAGCTGAGAATTTGCTCTCTTCATTAGTGTTGTAGTGCTCATTGTATCTGTTGAAGTTTTTGTGGATGTGAACGGTGTTTTGATGTTTTTTGCAGCGACCTACGCATTGGTCGTAAATTGAGGCCGTTGTCGTAGACGAAAACAGGGTTTTCTTCCGGGTTCACAATTGCTCTGAAGGACTGAAGCGGAGGTTTTAACGTAATGTGCAATTTTCAAATAAGGGGGGTGTTCCCTCTGATCTGAGTTGAAGAGGGCTATGACCTGCTGACTGTACTGTAACAATTGGTTTGTTGTCATCCTTCCTTTCCTGTCTGTTTATTTAGTTATGGTAAAAGTAAAGGATTTAATAATGAGTTTTAACTTTTGCCGAAGACGGGACGAGGAATAAT
>VONY02000005.1:15526593-15566755 GCA_008692595.2 Colinus virginianus
ATCGGCCGAGTAAAACCTTAGCGTGGTTCTGCGCTAAACGTACCGTTTTCTGCTAATCTGGGTTTGCTGTTTGAGTTGGTGAGCTAAGAACAGAAGTTGTCACAGTACGGCATCGTCACTACTTTACAAGGGCTAAACACGGGGGTACCAAACAGTCAGGACTTATCTGTCTGCCTGCAATTTTCTCCATCGCTAGCAGTTTCTAAGATCAGATTAGTGGCATCTTTAGGTATTAGGACGTATAAGATGCCCTTCGTAGTGCAGCGGCCCTCAATTGCAAGCATCATTATCATCAATGAGTTAAAAAAAGAGTAAAAAAGTTTCCTTGAGCTATTACCTACACATGAAGTGTTGAGATGTCTTGGAAAATAAAACCCTGCAAAGCTAAGGTGTCCGAGTCCCCCGAGCAAAGTTCACTCGAGGAGGCTAAGAGAGGTGGTGCAGCCGTTCCATGATCACAGCTCCCGCTGACATTTCAGAGTTTGTACAAACTGGCATCTGCTTTTCCAGAACAATTTTCTCCTCCATAGCTCAAGGAGGAGAAAAGATCTTTCCTGCGCCTCCCGCTCACATGTATTATTCTCTCTTCCTCTTTCCTCAGAGAGCTGACATAGGGATCTCGGCCTTAACCATCACTCCCGACAGAGAAAATGTGGTGGATTTCACAACACGGTATATGGACTACTCGGTAGGCGTGCTGCTTCGGAAGGCAGAGAAGACGGTGGACATGTTTGCCTGCTTGGCGCCGTTCGATCTCTCCCTGTGGGCGTGCATAGCTGGTACCGTGCTGCTAGTCGGGCTGTTGGTCTACCTCTTAAATTGGCTCAACCCTCCACGCCTTCAGATGGGATCGATGACCTCCACGACACTCTACAACTCCATGTGGTTTGTGTACGGATCCTTCGTGCAACAAGGTAAGAGACACAGGGAAACGGAGGTAACAGCCACGCGTCTCCTATTACCATCCTCTTCTCCACTACGTGCCACCCGTGATGGACAGGGAACGCTGGTGAGCCACATCCCACTAGATTCCTAAGACATGCAGCAGCCTGCCGCGTGAACCGTGAGAAGTTACAAAGCGTGACATACTACCTTGTTTTTTGTTTATATCTATCAAGGTAGAGAAGGAGGTTTTCTTGCGCTAAAATGAGTGTTTCTTGTCTCCTTCTAAAAAATTATTCGTCCTTAATGTAACCGCCAGGATTCCATGAGAATGTCAGACAATGCCAGGGTTTGGATTATGAACTAAGTTCAGACCGGTCCCCAGTGCCGAGTGATCTCACCGTGCCCGATACCCTTTCCTCCTTCTCCGGCTTAATCGCTCTTAGACTCGAACAAGCTGCTCTGGCCTCCCCAGATTCTTCCGTCTTTCCCTGCGGCATCAAGTGTAGCCCGGTCTGGTTTTTACTAACGAGCATCTCGCGGTCTGCCTCTTCTGGCAAACATTTATTCTTACCTCTCCACAGAGTAAACGTTCAGCAAAGCTCCTTACAACCCAATAGAATAATCTCACGTGGTCACTTGATTTCCACCGAGCGAGGAGAAGCTCTACAATATGGCTCTCCTTCTGAGAAAAAGCAGAAGAACTGTCTTTATCAGCTAGGGGGAAAAATGGCACGAATTTAATAGTGTTGATACTAAAAGATAACGACCTCACAGATCAGTTTAAACATAAAGACTCAGAAAACCTCAGAAATCCATTGTGAAAGAGTAATAGATCCATTTATAATGACAGCCCGTATTTCACATACAATTACAATGTAACAAACACAACCCTGTATTAGCTCAAGTATCCTTGTTTACTAGCCATTGTGAATACTGAGAAATGAAAGTAATTTCCACTGACAGGTTGACCGGCCATTGTAGAATCTTGCTTCTCTTTTCACTCAGCGGGTTTTCGATCAGCATAAAAACCTGCGGTTTAATTTGTTTTGGAGTAGCCGATCTGCCGCTATTAATTGTGATGGGCGTACATTAAGTGTGGCAGCGTGGGGCGTTTGAGATGCTGTCGTGTTCAGCTAAAAATTCTTTCAGCTGTGGTTGTACAACGTGTCAAGGAACTCATTTCTGCCATGGAAACATACAGCCAAAGAGGCTTTTGTATTTTGCACCAAAAGAGACAAAGCAATGTGAACGGCGCTAGAGCTTTGATAGCGCCGGATGCTTCGTTCAAGGCAAGCAGGCACATTCCGGCTCCGTCTGTTCTTTCTCTCCTTTGGCTAGGCGAGAGATGTGCAAGCAGGGAGCCTGGATCCGGACCTGCCACGTGTCTGAAGAGGAAAGGGCCTTTTGTTATAAAAATCAAATTCTTCTTTACAGAATTGCGTGACCTATTCTGATGGATACAGGAAGAGTTGGGTTTTTTTAAATCTGCTTCTGAAGTAGTTACTCTTCTGATGTTTTCAGCAGTTAGATTTGTTATGCTGAGTGTGATTGCATGTCAGTCAGCCTGTCCGGTGCCCCAATCGAATTATTTTAACAAGTTCTAACCTTGGCAGTTTTAGCTACATCAGTGGAAAACACTGTGGCATCGCCTGTCCGCTAGAGTCAGCACAGCCAGTCTGATGGGTTTTAGGTTTTTTTACCCCCTGTACTCAGCTCTGGTGCGGCCGCACCTCGAGTACTGCGTTCAGTTTTGGGCCCCTCACTACAGGAAAGGCATCGAGGCCCTGGAGCGTGTTCAGAGAAGGGCAACAAAACTGGTGAGGGGCCTGGAGCACAAGTCTTACGAGGAGCGGCTGAGGGAGCTGGGGTCGTTTAGCCTGGAGAAAAGGAGGCTCAGAGGAGACCTCATCGCACTCTACCACTTTCTGAAGGGAGGCTGTGGTGAGGAGGGGGTCGGCCTCTTCTCCCAGGTAACTAATGACAGGATGAGAGGGAATGGCCACAAGTTGTGCCGGGGAAGATTTAGATTAGACTTGAGGAAAAATTTTTTCTCTAAGAGAGTGGTCCAGCACTGGAATGGCCTGCCAAGGGAGGGGGTTGAGGCACCGTCCCTAGCGCTGTTCAAGAAGCGTTTGGATGAGGCGCTAAGGGATTTGACTTAGTAGCCTGGTGGGTAGGGATGGTGGTTGGAGGATGGTTGGACTAGATGATCTTGTAGGTCCTTTCCAACCTAATGAATCTATGAATCTATGAAAGGCAGGACTATGAATTCCTGGCACATTCGGACGCACTTTTAATTGTCTGCTCAAACATGGACTATGAAACTGGAATTAGGATTCTGCTAGTCTGGTTTACCACAGAAGCTTACAGCTTAAATTCACCCTGCGGAACCCCTTGGGTGAAGAAAGATTAGAGGATGATGGAGGACAGGTCTCTCTGGAGTTGCTGCCGGCTTGAGACCTGCGTACGTACAAAGCCAAATCTTCAGAGCTAAAGCTATAAGGGTAGCATTCTCTGCGCTCAATCACTCAACAGCTGAGAAGTTGTCAGTTCTTATACCATTTAAACTTGTGAGTCTGTTTTGCCTTTCGATTTCTTTTTTTCCCCATGGGGGGGAATGGGAGCGATAGCACAGTCTAGGTATCGTTGCAGAAACTCAGGAAATACGTAGGTATATTTTCCTTCAGTTTGTCTTTTTCATTCTGTATTTTTTCACTGCAGACATTGGTGCGTTTGCATTAATACATTTTGTTTTTTAAAGCTGTCAGATGCATGTGACTTTTGTTTGGAAGAAACAGTTTTGAGAGCAGAGCTGAAATCAAGTAGCCTCGATTCCTAGGAAGAAACACTGCCAAGCATTTCTTTTCGTTGTGTACTTAAGCCCTTCGTTCAGTACGCTTGACTATGAAAACTGATGACCTCCCGGTTGGCTCTGCTTCTCCCAGCCCTCTGTTATCATACCTGATAGCTAAAGGGGCACCTATCCCACGAGGAGAGGCTGAGCGAGATGAGACAGCTTAATCTGAAAAAGGAAAGGCTCAGAGGGGATCTCATCAGTGTCTATAAATATCCAAAGGAAGGGCGCAAAGAGGACGGAGCCAGGCTCTTTTCAGCGATGCCCCACGATCATGACAGAGTCAGCGGTCGCAAACTGATGCAGAGAAAAGTCTGTGTGGATCGAGAAACTATTGCTTGGTGGATGATCAAACACCAAAATACACTGACAACAGATGATCTCCAGAGGTTACTTCCCATCTAATCCAGTTTGAGCAACGCGTCGTAATCCCGTACGACACATACTTTGCTCAGCTTTAATGAAATTCTATCTAGTTTCGTTTTTTTCTCTTTTCGCTCCTAGCACTGATGCCGCTCTCTCAAAGTTTGCCCTCGACGTAACACGCAAACGTGGAAATCTAACGTGTGTCCAGAGACCGGGAAACCAGATCCAAAACATAAATTGTGTTTACTAAAAACTAATCCACAGATCTGTGTAAAAAACTTCGTGGAGATCAACTGAACCAAACGCTTCAATGAAAGAATGTTTACTTAAAATTGGCGAGGCCGTAATGCGTTCTTTCTGTGAAATGTCCCAGAGAGAGTAGTACTCCGCTATCACTACCGATGGAATTAAACAAGCAAACAAACGCACACAAAACAACCTGCACTTTAGGAAACAGAAATACAGGATTAAAGGTCAATTCCAACTATGCTTATAAAATAGACGGTTTCCTTTTGAACAGGTGAAATGCCGTATAACTTTTAGCACAAATTCACAAAGGATTGTCCCAGAAGGTTTTATTTCAAAAACGTCCTCTCGGGTTCAGTTTCAGAACACGCTAATGAGCTTACTTTATTTAACAGAATTGAGCTGGACATACAGAGAATAATGAATTTTTAAAGGAAAGGACAACGTTTTGTCTTTAATCACAAACACACAGCAGAAAGCCTTCTTTCTCTTCCACCTATTATGCTGCTTTGTTCATATTACTTTGAAGTTCTCTTCAAGCGGAGGTCTTCCTGAACGGGACCACAACAAGTTTAGATTATTCAGCTCGAGATGCAGAGCTGTGTTTCACTTAAAAACATCCCTACGAAAGAGAGTAGGGAAATAAAGGTCTCTTTTTTTTTCTTTTTTTTAAAGCGTGCGAGAGTAGTTTGAGGTGTTTTTTTTTTTCATTTTTGGTGTTAAAATATTGCCTTTAAAATGCATAATTATTTGACATTTTGCAATAATTCCAGTCACTGCACTATCAGCTATTGCTTTGTAAACAGGGTTTGACCACGGCTGCTTAAAGTATTGCGAGCAGAAGGCTTCTTCTGTTCAGAGACCTTCCTATTCTCTCTTAACCTAGCAAGGTTATGAATAAATGGTACAAAAGCATCACTAAAGGGTCACTCTACATCACCTTATGTTTTGATTAGTTTACAGTGCTGATCACAACTGAAGACGTCGATTGGTCATCAGCGGTGTCAGTAATGGTCAGTTCTATTGCTAAAGCGCAGAAAATGAGCAAATCTCACCGCTTGCCTCGTTTAAATTACATTTCGTGTAAATCAGTAGGATAGACTTTGAGGCTTGGCTCTTCGAAGTCGTTATGATACCCCATGGGTGGTTACAGCCGCTTAGACTTTTCAGTCTCTCTCCTCCTACTATCGCCCAAGACACGATACACACTTCTCAGAACACGCTACTGTTGCTTAGTAAATGACTCTGATTATTTCTAGCGTGGTAACATTCTACAGACTAATAAGAATGGATAAGTTCACTAGAGATAACCAGTTTAGACTTTGCAGAGCTCATCTGTGAGGAAAAGAAGAAGATGAGTTTAGCCAGGAACCAAATGATTCTTACATTTAAAAAAAAAAAAAAAAACCTTGTTGTCATGGGCAAAGTTTGTTAGGAGCAGAAGAAGCAGGCCACTCTTGTCCCAAAAGCTGATTTTCCCGCACAAAAGTCTGCACTTTAGTTGGCAACCTAACGTGCTCAAGGTAGGGAGGAAGTGGGATATGAGTTACGGCTTTTTTTAAAAATGCTCCCTTCTGCTCAAATGAGAGCAGTTTCATCCGCAGACTGATAAGGCTTTTTCCACGGGGGATTGGCTTAGGCACTGAATGAACGTGAACTTAGAGGGGAATCCACGGCAGCTTTCCGTTGCTTTTCTGGTCGGCAGGGAGTCCGTCCCTCCTTCGCAACGGCCTTGCCACAGCTTTTTCCATCCGCAAGGCTCTTTTCCATTCTACCAGCGAGCAATCACGTGCCGGGAAAATAGTCTGCAACGTGTAAAAGAAGAAAGCAACAAAGAGATGGCGTAGGTCCTAGCACAAGCATCTTCCTTATTCTACTGTTGAGATTTTTTTCCTCAAATCTCTTCTACTAATCAAGTAAGTAGAAAAGGGTTTCATCCTTTAAATTTCTTATTAGGAAAAAAAATATTCCCTTATTTTATTCTATTTAAACATTAGATTAATTAGTATTAACAACTAATATTGAAAAGATACATACTAAGATGAATCTCTCGATGTTTCATTTTGTCAGCTTCCCAGAACGCAACTTAAAGAGATTATCTTCACCACGGCAGCGTCCTAAACAGGGAGCCGTCTGCCGCCTCGTTCGTAACGTTCCGCCCTCAACAGGGGAGGAGAGATCATAAAGCAGGACGTCGCCTTTCCAGTGCCGTTGTAGTTAGAGAGAGATGGTGCTGGGTAAAAAACTTGCAAACTGACAAGCAAAAAAGAGAAACCTGAAATAAACTGTTGTTCTGACTGAAGAGTACTCTTCCCCCGCGCTAGATAGCGGTAAATGGGAAAGAAAGAAAAAAAAAAAAAAACACCTGCAAAGAAGCTGTTACAGTTGAGTGCAGTCAGCCGAGAATGTTAGTTGCGCATGCCTAGACATACTTGCTAGTAGCACATTTCTAAAAATAAAATATTTATTTATATCTACAGTAGCTTCTCCCATTTCTCTATCCCCAATGCAGAAAAGACACGCCGTCTGGCAAAGACACCTTCAGAGTCATTTATCGTGTCTGTGTGAGTCACCTTCTTAAGCAAGACAGTAGATGCTTTAGAATTTCAAAAGAAAAAAAACACTTCAACTTGCAAACGTAAGCGTTTGTACTAGTGGTTTTAATAAACAGCATTACAGTATTGTTCGTAGTGAAACTTAAAAGGATGAGGGATTTTTCTTTCCTTTGTTTGCTGTGAACTTTTGCATTACTACCGTAGCTCAATTTGACTTCTGGAGATCGCTTCAGTAACAACGTTACAGTATGTATCTAAGGTGGAATTTTAAGCCACGCTTCAAAACGCGTTACTTAAAAACCACAATTAGAGCTTCTATATCACTGGCGGTACAGTTCTGAAAAGTTAAACTTTATGCAAGGAGAAACGTTCTGGCAGTTAAAAGGATAACTAACATCAGAGACGCCAAACCTGAAATAATATATGTGATTCACTTGGCCTCTGAAGGTGTGAGACACCGCTCCGTGACGATGGATGCTTAAACGTCTTGCAAGAGCAGGTCTATACGACACTGAACAAACAAGAAAGAAAAAAAAAAATTAGGTACATATAAAGATGTATCTAGAAGACAGATACCTTTTTATAGAGGAGTGGCAATTTTTAATGGTAAAAAGAGGGACAAAGTAACATATGGCCATGCAGCAAAAGAAGGCAATGACAGTGCCTTCTACTGGGATCCAAGCGCTACAGAATGATAGAAGATGACGAGCGAAATTCACCCACCCCTTTCGATGACCAGCGATGGCTCGAGAGGCGTGCAAACTCTATCCAGGGAGATGCTGCTCTTTCAACTGCTAACCCTTAAATGAGAATGAAGAGGGGCCAACCGAGAGTCACAGGCATACATTGTTCCCATCTGAGCTCCCAGGTTCAGCCACACCTTCTCACCCGGTCATCCACTCTCAGTGCAGGCCCATCAGTTTGTCCGCACGCAGACATTACCGGAACTAATATTTGTCCTTCCGCTCTCGACGAGTTGTATTTTGTTTTGTCTGCAGCTCTTCCGTTTCAGCCAAAGGGCACTCCTTATTCCACATGTTCGTAACGTCCTCCATGACGGCCTCTTAGATAAAGCAGCACTTTAATACCTCATTAACAGCATTTCTCAATTTAACGTTGATTATATGTGCAGATGGCCTGTTTTCAGTCCATTATGCACAATCCCCTTCGCCATCCCAGAAGATACTACAGATAACATTGTCAGCAGTCCACTGAAAGGCCGCCGCTACAGACACCGCACGCAACATTTTGCACATTAGCCGCTTACAGATACATAGCGGAAATGTTAATTGTGGACATTGGATTGTTTAGAGCATTAGTACACAAACATTAGCATTAGGGAGATTGGGTGCCAATATTCTCTGAAGCCATAGCTAGCATACGTTGTGTCGACGCATTCCCAGCGGCTGCAAACGGTGACTCCGCAGAGGCGCGCGATCATTTGCCATCCTAAAAGCACGCCCCACAGCCTTAGAAAAAAAGGATCCCCAGAATCTCCTTGGGGTTCATGTCTTTTCTTTTCTTTACACCTGAGTATTCAGCACCAGTCTACTTTGAGTTCTATATGTTTCTCTGTTCATAATTAATTAACGTGAAATTATTGTCCCGCATTTTAAAAGTGGCAACAAAAGAACGGTCAGAGCTCCTTCCAAGCAAACAACTGTCCATACATCCGCTCGGCCTGTCAGACAGATAATTCAAAAATAATTCAACAGCCCTAGATCCAGTCACACCAGAATTACATTTGAAGCCCCGCTAAGCCTTCCGAAAAAACTGCATTTCAGCAGCGTTACTACATGAGGTTTTGGCCGAGCTAGTCATTAGAGATAGGCGGCAAGCTTCAGAGTTCAAAGTCAGTCATACTTACAGCAGCCCAAATATTTACATTCCAATAGCAAGCCTCGTGTGGTATTTCATCATTTGAATATGCGTAGTAAAAGTAGTGCTTCGTCTAAGAGTTTCCAGTAATTGCAGTGAACGCTAGCAGACGCCTCAATTTTTTCAGTTTAGTGGCAGTCATTCCTCTTCTTCTGTAACAGCAACAAAAAGGAAAAAATACAGTACGAACCATTTTCCCATACTTCATTGCATACTTATTTCACCACCTCTAGGAGCAATGCAAACTCTACTCATCCTTTGACTCCGTGAAATTATGTTGCACAAGTCACCGCAACATACGGCCATTAAAGTCACGCATGCCATTGTCTGTAAAAACTTTTATTCTACGATGCAGTACGATTTGCAGTTGAGAACACGTCACGCTTAAAAATTCTGCCGAAAGGTTGAACTCGATCAACGTGAAGTAGCCAATATCCAAAAGGAAACATTCCATTGCTGTTGCTCTACAGTTAAAAGGCTTTACAAGGGACTGAGTCAACATTTAGCACTGCCTAACATAAATGTAAACGCGGCAGACGCGTGTGGCTGAAACATCACTGATAGCGGAAGCTAGCCCGCAGCCATTCGCTCTGTGACAATGTGCTTCCCTTCTCAACTTTTGCCTCGTAGTCACGGTTTCAGCAAGATGGGTGGGTGAAAATAATTTCTTGTCAGAAAGGGAATTATAAATATAGTATAACTAATGTGTTACGCTAAGATCATTTTAATCAGGTAATTATTAAAAGTCTGTTTGGCCTTTAAGGACATTGATTTAATAGAAATTAATTTAATGATTGAGTACTGTTTGTGTAACATTATCATTGCTAGTGATGCGGAAAATTGGAATCTCAGCTCAGCCGAAAAGAGGTTGCATTTTCCATTATCACATAAGATCCCTTTCTTCTGGATTGCAGTTATTAGACCTTCTTTATATTTTCAGTGTATATTTCACTGCTTGGGCTTTATCTGAATATTCCTGACTCGAAATGTAAGTGGAAAATGTTCGTCGCTGTACCGCCCTCGCTTTTACTCAGACTTAAAATTGAAGACTTAAAACTGAGACAAAATCCTTTGAATCGTCATATTAACTTGCTATTGCTTCTCCTACGGAAAAAAAAAATAATCAGTTATCATTTTCTACTTACCTCAGATCCGATCACTTTGTTCGGGATGAGCAGGAGTTTAGTTTCAGCTATAAAGAAGCGGCGGTATTATAAGGAGAAGCGGATAGCACGCATTTCTGACATAATCTTTCTAAAGTCGAATCCTACCAGGTCAGATCACACCTTAGGAGTCATTTTAAAGCGACTCTGACCCGTACCTTCTCTAAACGTTGAGCACCGGAGAAAGGCCGTGTCCGGTAACTCATGATAAAGGACTCTGCTAAAGCCGACCCCTGTAGGTACGGCTCCCGCTTACCTAAAGGGACGTCGTAGCCGGTTATCCTTCTTAATTTGTCCTTAGTTGTGCTATTGTCACCAATTATTTTTTGGCTATACACGGCCAGTAACAATTAAAGCGTAGAAATATAGGTCTAGAAAGAAAAATACGTAAGACAAAGGCAATTGGATGCACAAAGCTGTGTCGGTAGACTTGCGCTGATTGATTTTCACAGAAATTTTTAACAAAGAATGACTACGACAGTTGCTGATGCGTCTTAGCACTTCTGTGTGGAAGATGGGTAGCCAAGAATTTATCCCTCCGTCACCGGAATGAAGCCGTTGGAGTCAGGACCGCAAGCCGAGCAACTGTAGAATTTGAATACAGAATGAATTAACGCGACAGCAAAAGTAAAAGACATTCAGTTTCCTAACTACTTCATAATTTGTTCCCCCTGCGTCAAGGCAACGCTAAAGTTGGCTGAAATGCTTTGCCGTGATTATTGTCGGTCTTACCCTGGCTAGAAGAACATTTTCTAGCTTCGGGTGGAAGATTTTCAGAAAAACATAACTGAGAATCCTGCACATCAAATGAATTATTTTGTGAGTAGCTGTTCAGACAGTCCTTGAATATTTTTTTTTGTTTGTATGTCAGAGCCTGCCAAACAGATTTATCAGAGAAGTACACCAGACCGTGACCTGATAGGCGACTGCGCCACCGATGCTTCGTTCGCCCAGGCATATGAAGTCTCGGCGTGGATAATTTTTTCCTATTAATGAGGAAACAGAGCCATGCAATGAGCCATAGTATGTAAGCCAAATGCCAAAGGCACATCTGCATAGATGCACATTAGTCGCATACGGAGGCTTTTCACGGGGAGTCAGCAAGTTTCTTTCTCGCAGAAGACTAACCTCACAATTTTGATTAGTGATGGACAACTGAAAACGATGGAAGTAGCGTGTCAAGGTCTCATTCTCGGCAGCGACCAAAAAGGCTTTTTCCGCACGAATGTGCTAGCCACAGTAGCGGGGGAAATACAGTTTGGTTAGCTGAGAAAAACTTCTAAAGACGCTGTAGAAACCGAGTTCCTTCTCATGGATATAATAAATGTCACCGTTCCTCATTAGGGAACGGAGAAAAGTCTCTGACAGAGAAATCCTTTTACAATAGGCAGAAGCATTGACATCACGTGAATATCAGAGGCGGAAGCAGGGAGCAATTAGCAACCGCCACGGTTTAAGCAATCTTTCACCTTCCAAAGGGAGTACCGGCACCTGAATATTACAATATTTGGTTTTCGGTATGTTCCCAGCACAAAAATTTTCCCAGGAAAAAGCATGTCCTGTAGAGCCTTCCAAATGAAACAAACAAAGTATAATAAAAGCTTAAGATTATTTCCTACAGGCACGCATACAGGAAAAACTGTGCAGAGCCAAGCAGCCTTACAGTATAAGCAGATCATCCTTGTACAAGAGGCAACAATAAGATAAACTGCTATCTTCTATAAGCAAAGATACAAAATATAGCTTGCTAATGACTACTGGCCAGCAGTAACCTCGAGTAACCATGTAAGGAGGCGATAACATTCTGACCGGAGCCGGCTCGCTCCCAACTTTCCCGGTATGTGGGCAGCGTGAGCCTAGGTCGTGTGTATACCACCAGGTATATGTAACTCCAGCTTCCGGAGTTGTCGACAAGAGTCTGTATACACGTACGAATAAGATGCATCTTCTCAAACCACTTGACAAATTACAGATGTCTTGAAAGGATTTGAATTAAGCCCAAAGGAGAAGAACGATTGTCTCAAATGCTCTCCCTGTCATACAAAAGGGAGGAATAAATGAGGCCTTGCTTTTGTGGATCGTTGCTTCCCTTCCGGGAGGGCAGCAAGGGCTCTGCTTTCCACCCAGCTGAAAGGAAACAATCTTCCAGGGAGCGACCGTAACGAGATTAGTCAGGGGATCGTTATACTAACAATAATAAATGGAGGAGGCTAAGCGATTGTTTAGTTCAGAATTAAGACATTGAGGAAAAAAATTAATCAGGGTACCACATACGAACACAGTATTTCGTTGCCTATAGACCAGCACCAGAACTCCGAGCGGTAAACAAGAATGATAGAATTAACGGACGAATATAAATTCGTTCTTTATGATGCTACTGAAATGCGATAGGAGGACTCGTGCGGTTGAAGTGCCAACGTGCATAACGGAAGGTAGATGGATGAGGCGGGCAAAAGAGGAAGAAGGCGCTCTATCAAAATTGAATTATGCATTTGAGATGCTTTAAAAACTCGGAAGAAACTTACTTCTTGTAGGAAAGCGTGGTAATGACTAGAACGCAAACAGTTGGCTCCTCTAGTACATGTCTGGAACGCATAAGAAAAAATGTGAGATATAATAGAGACATTCAGTCTCGACAATATACTTTTTAAGTCTTGCACTGCCCGTGCCAAAACACCTCGAATGCACGTACTGAACAGATGGGGAAAAGTACGGAACATTGGTTGCAACAAAGCTAATGTTTTCAGGGAGTAAGCGTTCGCAACTGAGAACAATAGAAAGTAGAAAGTGAAAATCTTAGTAAGAGCTAAAGAAACCTTAATGCTGACAGCGCATTACAAGGTGAAATTGATTGCATGCAAAATAGTTACACAAAAGAGGCCATAAAAATTTCTGCTCCGCATTTTTGAAAAAAGCAAATATTGGATTTGTCTGAGATGATATTTAAATATTCCACGTAAAGATCAACTTGGAACGATGTTAATGGCAGGTGCTAACACCAGCGTTTTCAAATCAGCAAATCCAGACAGATGTTTCCCAGATGTTTCAAAACGTCTCACGAAGGTACTATTTGCAATATTTGTTCATTTGAGTCCTGGAAGGTTGGGCAAGTTTTAGGAAGCTTACAAAGATTCTTGTGTAAAACGTGGAAAACAAACACGCAGAACCTTCTACTCAAGTCTTAGTATGCAGATATGACAGCGTGAAAATCCTCGAGACTATAGACAAACGTCACAGTTCTAAAATATGTCTCTGTAAAGGCGCTGTGTTGCTTTACTCACGCGTGTATATATGCCCGAAACTTTCGCTGTACACAAAATCTCCGAGAGAAGGAGGGAGGGGACAGAGAGACAAAAGAAGCCAAAGCATGTCCACGGCATACAGGAAGATGCTTCAAATCGCGTTGCAGGGAGCTACGCGCTATCCACATGCAAAGCCGACTCTCACGAGACAGAGTATTGCTGGAATCTGATAACAGGACACTCAAGGACGCTTTCAGTATAGAGAAAAATAGAATATATTTGTCCCTGAAGCAGCATTTGATGGCAGATAACGGACTTGGGTTCAGCAAACTGTAATGCTGATCAAGTAGGCATACAAAAACTTTCCGACTTGTATGCCGGGAAGACATCAAAAAAGCCTAATATTTCTAATTCGAGGCACTGTTATGAATTGGACTGGCTCCCCTACAATATTTTTTATGCTAGATAGGGTGAAAATACTAACTACCCTACTTACCTGAAAATTCTTTTATGTTACGCAGGTTTAAAATATTGAAATGAATTTCACGTTTAGTTCTAGAAAACTGATACATGAGGATGTCTCAATTAAAAAAAAAAAACAAACAAACAGTAGAAACTGTATTTGACATAAACTAAAGGAATCACTTCAGGACTTCAGTTTTGTTTTGCTGTTGTTCTGTTAGCAGTGGGATTATCTTGCGTGCCTATTTCTTTAAAAAGACTATCGCCCCACAAAGCCCGCTGCCTCCGGTGAGCCGGAGCGCAGTGCTTTCTGTTAAGGGAGTAAGATCTGAGAAATAGTTTCAGGTACGAAACAAACTATTTTAGTGGAAAGGCGCAGTTCAAATAATAACAAAAACTGTTTCCCTTTGGTAAAAGCAAAATGTTCGGGAGAAAGAAACAAGTAGCGTGGCGAATAGAAGCAAGAACTGGCTCTTGAGCTTGTCTAGACTGTAAACGTCTGGCTACCGTCCTGCCTCGCGCTTAGTTCCTTCCGCGCTCGCAGTGCCGTGTAATCTGCCAATATTTGCAAGGCTAAGGATAGCAGCTCCTGATTTACAAGCTCGTTTGGAAATCATTACCAATTCAAGGAGCCGCATTCTCTTGTTGAAAAATACATACAATGCCTGCTGCGGTCAATGAATATTACCTTCGGCACGCAACGTCAAATTACAAACTCAGGTTATGACGTGCCACCTTGTAACTTATGGAAATTAATGCACTCTGCACAATTCGAGGAAGAAAGAAAAAGTATGAGTACAAAATACAAAGAGGGGAAGAAAAGGTGCAATGAGACACTGTTTAAACAACCACCAAACCGCATTTATTTCGCTGCTGGTAGAAATGGATTCAGGCTTCGCTGACTGCAAAGATTTTATTACCTTTTCTCTGTCCCAACCGAATGGAACATTTACAGTTGAAGACAGAAAAGATTTTACCTTATTGAGAAACTGTCTAACGGAACAATAGGGATAGCTAATGCCCCGAAAAATGCTTTCAAAGAGATGCGCTTTGCAGAGGCTTTTAAAATATAACAGTTTTGTCAAACTTTAGATTTTGTTTCACCTGAAAAAAAGGAACCAAAAAAATATAAATGCCAGTGCGTCTTCGTTAATAAAAACTGCTCCCTCACACCCACGCTCTCTTAAACGCCCCTTTCACCGAGCAAACATAAGATGTACGTAGTTTTAAACCGGGTGAAGCATAACTCCACACTTAATATTTGTGCAAATGGAAATTGCAGATGCACAGCATAATTGATGTGACTGTTCTGACAAGCTAAAGGCTACACTACAGCCAACTCCCAGTCCTTTGTGCTTTTTTGCAACGGCCGATAATACACCAAACGCCGGCAGAATTTTTGCAAGACAAAGCAGAGCCAAAATCTGTCCCCAAATAACCTGCCCTATTATTTCTTCACCTCTCTGTTTCAAGCGCCATTAAAACCCCGGCTTCCTAGTTTAGTAGTATTAGAGTTTCTCAGCGCAATGGTCTCAAATAGCATCTTTCTCACAGTTTGCAAAATTCAAATTCGTCCGATTCAAACTCCACGCACAGCAATTCAGATCGCTACTAACCTCTAGCAGAGACTACGAGCTTAAATGATAGAAGTTTGACAGAGTCTCTGGCAGCCGAGACACGTGACTGAAGCGGACAGTTGTTGACAGCGGGTATTGGTGACAAACTGAGTTTTGTCTGTAAGAAACATCTTGTCTCCACAATTTCTACCACACCTGTATTTCTCACAAGAAGACATCATAGCATACGATTCCTCTAGGGTCCTTCCTAAGCCTTACTCATGCCTTTCTCTTCACGTACAGCGTACCTATGGGTAAGCTCCCAGGCTGGCCCTCAACTGCCTCGAGATAGCTCCTATAACTGACTCTTCCAGTTCGGTACGTTCTAGGAATTTTCTGTGTGTGCACGTGACGTTGTTTTAAAAAGTACCTTTTAACAGTTACAGTCGTTCAAACCTAAGGGAAAACAACTGACAAATAACAAATAGTTAACCACAATGACAGATCACATAGAACTACTCAAGCTAGTGCTGGAGTCAAAACAGGCAAGCTTATTTAACTACAGATCAGTTGCGAGTTTTCTCAGCGTTACGAGCTCTACGCTTCCAAATGATTTCATTTAGACACGGTAAAATAAATAATAGTAATCCATACTAAATTCGTTGGTAAATATTGTGCATTCTTCCCAGGGAAGCTGTTGAATGTCAATACCGAACTGGGTAGAGACCTTATCCAGGTAGGAAAGACGATTAATGATGAAAAAATAGCTTTTACCTGGCCTGACCTCAAAAGTTCCAATTCCGATTAAAACTTCTCCAGGGAAACCTTCACCATTTTTTAAGGCCTTTTGATACACGTCCCTAGCTACGGCACTGAATGCAGTTTTCCTCGAAACACGCAATTGGTGCCTTCAGAAACAATCCATGCATTTTGAATTACTTCCAACTAGTCCAGAGTTAAAGAATAATAAGGTCTCACCGGGCCGCGTTCCTCAGTTTGCCCGTTCTGGTCATTTTCTTCACAATTCTATAAACTCCATCTATAATCCCGTAACACAGATTTTTACTTTAAAGTCTATTGGGAAAAATGATTTAAAAGGTATTAGAAATTTGTACAGAACCGTGTACATTCACATTTTGTCACCTCTTGTGTTTTTTTGGTCAGTTCTTTTAGGTCTGTTGTAATTATACATTACATTGTTTGCGTTGCCTAGACAGTGCATTATTTGTCTTGCCTGCTGATAGCTAGTTTGAAGCTCTTGGAAGGAAATGAAGACTCAGCAATTCCTAAGTCACAGTATAAGCCTATCGTCTGAAGTACGCACACATGAAATCTATACTAGATACTGGGAGTAATTCCATAAAGCAGAACCCCAGGTGCACACACGTGCTACCTTACAATCAAGAATGGCAACTGTACGATCTGCAACTCTTTCGCAATGACACTAAAGGAAAAGCAGTGCATGTTGCTCTCCTGACTGACTCGGTGTTCTCCAGTGCGAAGAAACACACAAATTTATGCTGAAAAAAAAAAAAAAAAAAAAGAAAAAAAAAAAAACACCTATAGGGAGTTTTAACTTAGAAAAGAAACAGGGTTGGAAATGAAGACGTTTCTTGAGGTGAGCTGTCATAGTACAGTAAGTTTTTTAGCAAACAGTACAATAGAACAAGACTGTATAGCATTTGCTCTCCTACAAGATGTCAAAAAAATTATACTGTAGCAGGAAAGCGGTATCTATAGCCGGTCATTTTGATAGCGTGAGTCATGTGCTTTTATATCTTCATCAAGCACACCCTCAGCTGCTTTGCACATGACACCAAGCTCTGCGATGCAGTTGGCGCACCCGAGGAATGAGATGCCATCCAGAAGGGCATAGACAGGCTCAAGCAGTGGGCACAGGTAAAATTCCTGAGCTTCAATAAAACCAAGTGTGAGATCTTGCACCTGGGTCGTGACAGCTCCCCACTACCGATACAAGCCAGGGGATGTAAAGACAGATCACTGCCCTGCTGACAAGGACTCGGGGATGCCGGCACATGGTAGGATGGACACGTGTCCTCACAGCCAATAAAGTCAACCATATCCTGGGCTGCATCCAGAAGCGTCACCAGCAGGTCAAGGGAAGCAATCCTGCCACTCCGCTCTGCACTGATGGGACCTCAGATGAAGCGCTACATACACATAAAGCATCTTCAGAACAGAAGAGTCGCTGCCCTGTTGGAGCGGATGCACCCAGAGGAGGGCCACAACAGCTATCCAAGGGAAGGAACCCCTCTCCTACAAGGACGAGCAGAGAGAGCTGGCTCTATTCTGCCTCAAGAAGAGGAGGCTCTGGGGAGACCTGAACGCAGCCTTTTAGTACCTGAAGAATGACTATAATAAAGAAGGAGACCAACTCTTTAGCAGGGTCTGTGCTGATAGGATGCCGCAAATAGTTTCAGGCTTTTGAGGGAAGATAAAGATGGAAGAGAAGGAAGATTTTTCAGCTTGAATTGTAACCAAAGACTGGAACAGGCTGCCTAGAGGTGTGGTGGATGCCTCATCTTTAGAGACGCTCAAGGCCAGGATGGACCATGCTCCGAGCAGCCTGACCTAGCCGTTGGCGTCCCTGTTCATCTCAGGGGAGTTAGACTAGGTGATCTTCAGAGTTCCCTTCTAACTCAAATGGTCCTATGATTCTATTCAAATATTTTTATTTTTCTTTCCTTCACTGGGAGTAACAGAGAATGTTGCTTGTAACGCTTAGCAATCACACATCCACGCAGCCGCAGAATCAGTCCCGCTTTAGAAACAGTTAAGTATCAGTGCAGAGACTTTCTGAGCCCCGAATAATTATTTTCTGTGCTTCTCGTAGCTGCGTGGAAGCTTTACATTTGTCGACCGCTCATAAGAAGATATAGCTGTGCATTAGGTGCAGTATTTCTTCACAAACAGCTGATTGAACTAAACAACTTGGGGATGGCAGCATTCACTGTTTAAGTCCATCACTAACATGGGTGTTTGTCACGATTTTATAAAAAAAAAAAAAAAAAAAAAAAAAAAAAAAAAAAAAAAAAAGGAAACAGTACGTGGTAGAGATCATCCCTCACGTATGAGAAAACTCCGCCAAATGATGAAAAGCAGATGCCGTTGCTGAGAGATTTGTGATATATTTTACAAACGCTTGTTGAACAGCATCAGTTGAATACCTGAGCTGCACCCAGAAAGCAGGTGGAAGACTTTCAGTAGTCCTCTCTTTTCTGACGCTAAGTTTCAGTAAGAAAACATGAGAACTTATTACTGATTAAGCTATACAACGATTATGCAAGCATGCCCAGGAGATCGCTGGCTTCTCCTCTCTCATTCCACCCATTTCAATTTAATCTGCAGAGATTAGCACTTGAACACTAAAAGGACAAACAGTCTGTTCCAGTGCATTGATATAAATGTCTTTTCATTTGATTACAAAACACTGTTTTAATGAAATATTCCAAAGACATCGCAAAAAGCTTTGTAGAGTGGAAATACCAATAAAAACCACTTAAAACTTACGCAGGAGACAGAAATCCAAACACTTTGTTGTTGAAGGCAGCGTTCATCTTTTTAAGTTCTTATAGTGGAAAAAATAGCTCCCGAGCTGATCGGAGGATTCTTGTTTCCGATCGTTACACAGCATCTCAGAAACAGAAAGAAATTTCTTTCTGACTGCAGAGGTATAATAGTTTGTTGTTTATTTTCTTTGATTGCTTTAAATCTTAAAAGGCAAAGATTTGACTACTTACTTAACATATAACAAAATGAAATCAGTTACTATTTAGCACATGGCAGAAATTCACATTACTAATTAGAAAAAAGCTTCACGTCCATTTGGCGATGCAGAGCCCCCGAGGTGTTCCCTCGTACTCAAGAACTAATTAAACATCCAGATAATCTGCGTTCATGACTAAAAATCATTTCTACTTAGGAGTAATGGGAAGAAAAATTACAATTATGCTTTTTTAGTGGGAAAAAAAGGAAGAAATTTTCTCATAAGTGAACATCAAGTATAAAATACTTACGGGTGACTGCATCTGTAACAAGCTGCTTTCCTTTCAAATATCCCAGCTATCCTTCCATCATAAGACTTTGCATCTCAGATAACTCCTTCAAAATAATAACTGCCTTCTTAAGTTCTGAGTATCGAGAGAGGAAAAAAGAGCAAACCTCTTGAACAGTTTACTGGGAACGTTTGGTGGGTTCACCTGTCCCTCCTAGTTACTTGTAGCTGTGACAAAACTCACGCTACAGACAAAATGGATATCTTTGAAATAAATTGTTTTCTTTCATCTAAAAATCGGCGTATTTTTTGCTTATTTTCAACTGAAAGAGTTCTTTAAAGATTTAATGGTTTGTGGCTTGCTAATAGGGACTCTGTCCACACATGCAGTAGTGAGCGGCTCAGGTCTCATTAGCCGCTAAAGAGCTGATAGATTCAGCTGCTGCTAAGGAATTGTTTGAATGACACTTAAATTGTGAGGAAAAGCAACATCGTTTCGTACTTCTTTTCAGCGCGTGGCTTTTTTCCGTGTCCTGATGGATTTAAAGCAAGTGGTACACATACGTACAGATCTTGTGAGCATCTGCTTGCCTACAGAACCGTGACAAATAATTGTGTTTTGATGTGTTTGGTTAAATTTTATATTCTACCTAATGTGAGAAAACCTTAATTAAGGTCTCTAGATAAGATCCCTAAGGAAATAACATTTCAAGAATTTATTTTTCTTTGTTCTGAGATCTTGAGGTCTACTTCCATTACTGAATAGGACAGGCAGATGAACTGCAATTAAAGACGCAGGAGCCAAACAGAAAAAAATCTAATAACAATGGCTGACCGTGGGGCTCCTTTCCACCACATAGAAAGCGCAACTCTATGTTGTTCATTTTATGAAAGCAGGTACCCCGCTGACCTCGGGACCCAAAGTCTCCCGTGCACAGCTTGACTAACAGAGATCTGGGTTTCCTTCCACCAAATTACAACTCTTGCTTTTCCTTCTTTCCCGCAGGAGGAGAAGTCCCATATACAACCCTGGCAACACGACTGATGATGGGGGCTTGGTGGCTTTTTGCCTTGATCGTCATCTCCTCCTACACAGCAAACCTAGCCGCTTTCCTCACCATCACGCGCATTGAGAACTCTATCCAGTAAGTTGACAAACCGAGGGAAAAGAAGGACGCACATACATACACGCACACACAGAAGGGTATGAAAGTTCCAGTTAAATGCGAGAAAGAGGAAAAATTTGAATTCTCTCCAGAGTAGCAGTTTGTAAAGTCACAAAACACCATAGCGTAGCCTTCCAGTATGCCGCAGTACTTCTTGTCTGGAGATTCTTCGTCTTTATCATCAGAACTGCTGGGTTCCGGCACGTACCGCGTTCAGTGGTATGTAGACAAGCATCTGTATATACGCATACCACATTTTGAAAAAAGTAACTGAGTTTGAGATAACTACAGTATCAGTATTCGTAGTGAGAAATAAAACAAATTGCTGGTACGTGTGTTGAGGCTATGCTTTCTGCTCAAATGCAGCATGCAATAATGGTACTGTGACTCTTACCAAAGAGCGTCTTCCGCATATGGTGAGCTCAAAGGTGATTCACTTTATTTTTTTAAAAAGGTCAAAAATATGGTAATAGAAAAACAAACAAGAAAAACCAACAAAAAACATCACTGACAAGTTACCTTTACACCTTCTGCTCCAAAGTGCTGAGTTAGTACAGAGCAAAATAAATTCTCTTCTTTTCCTGTCTTTTGATTCTTTTTCTACATTCATCGCAAAGTATCACGTCCTCATCTTTTTTTATGGTATTCTTCTATCCTTTTTGTTTCCCCTCAACCATCTCATCTCTCCACACCACAGAAACCTTTCTAAGTGTCCCGCTCTTCTTCCCTCCCCTTCTGTGCTTTAGCTTGCTCTCCCTCCATGGTGCAAGTCCAAACGCCCTCCTAAACCCTCCGTCCAGATCACAGTAGAGAACAGTAAAACATGAGCAAGCCAAGCTCTCCAAGGACCACCTGACCATTTACCAAAAGAACATTTTTAATATCTAAGCTGTGCATTCACAGAGATCCATGAGAGCGACAGAGTTGCCTTTCCCGTGAATTCTTTGCAAAATTACAGCATGGCTTTAGTAAAAAGACACTTCCTGCTGTACTTCTTTCTCCAGGAAGATAACTGATTAATACTTTTGTCTCAGTACTGATCATAAAAAAAAATTAAGCTTCCTCACTCCACTTGTTGAATCAGCCCCCTGCCTTCTGTCTCATCAGCTAAGGTCTCGCTACCTGTCTTTCAGCTGTTTCCCAGCCTTTTCAAAACACCCCCGATACAGTGAGACACTGTTGTAGACTGGGCTGCAACGTGAATTTTTGCACAAAACATAAATGAAGGTGCATTCGGTCATTCACATACTAATATGAAATAATCTTCAGCATCCGACTTTGAAGTTATGTCTCCTCTGGTTTTGAACTAATCCAGGAAAAAAAAAAAATCTGAAACTACTGTGACAACTATCTGAGGGTTTCCTTATAATGTAATATATTTTGGGTAATATATACTTTGGGTAATATATATTGGGTATATATATACCCAAACTATAATTTTAATATATCTTCAGCTTTTTCTCATAGTTGATGATGTCACGAGAAAAAGCCCAATGGAACGGTGAAATATTACATGCAGTTGGGACTACATTGGTGTTCATGCTGTATTATTTATGGGCGAAGTCACTGATAATGTTTTATTCAGTAGAAAATGTTGCAGCTGGAAAGCTTCTGAAGTGAAAGAACAGAAACATTTATCAAAGTGCTTGTAGCTTAGGAATAGAGTAATTAGATGTGTTAAGTATCCATTAGGGAATGAAGTTATCCTAACTATGCTGGGAGTGTAAAACTTTAGTTTACAAAACTGCCAAAATTGCAACTCAAACCGACACACAACAGAGAAGATGTTTGTTTACCATGCTGAATTAGTGCGAAGTGGGAAACATGAATAAGCAATAGAGAAAAAAGCTGATGCTCTTTTTTAATTTTTTTATTTTTTTGTTAAAACAGATCAAATTGTACCTTGGGGAGCTTAGAGGGACAGAATGGAAATGAGTTTAAGCGTCTAAAGAAAATAAATCAGATTCTGCTCATAGTACTATTCAGTCAGCTACTGAAGAAAAAGAAAATAATCAGACAAATAAAAGATATTGAAGTCAGCGGGTTTGCACAGATGTAGCAAGTAGTTAATGGGTTTTCATTTCAGATTTCCAGCTAGCACCAGGTATGACAGCATGTCGTCCTCGTGATATCTTTTACAAAAGATAGGAGGATTTGAGCAACCCACAGCACGCTGCATTTCTGTGAAACATTTCAGCAGTTACTGCATTTCAGCTTTTGGATGCGTTGCCAGCTTTGGCTCACAACTCTTCCGTTCTTCCTTTTGACTCCTATTCTGAGTCTCATAGTGTCCTAAAACTTATTTTAAGAAGAGCACACATCATGTCGTGAGGCGATGCACCAGGAAGGACTAGTGAAATATTCCTTTTCCATGGAGAAGCCCAAAGTAGATCTTTGCCATACGACTTCACAAGAGATCGGTGGAATTTTGTTACCTGCTTCACTGCTAAGTTTGACTAAACTTGTTACAGACTGCAAGTGGACCATGTTTTCAAACACATGTTGACACTTAACTTTGATAGCATTAATAATAATAATATCAACGGTTAAGATTGGGAACAGAGGCACGCAAGCGATCAAACGCTTCCTAGCACTTCTTTTATGCGCACTTGACCCACACTACAGACCTTATTTAAAAACAAGACAGACATTGTTTGGCATTTCAAATGCCAAAACATTGCGACAGCAAAGAAAACCACAACTGTAATATTCCATAGATCTTTCAATTACTGTCTGAATTGCAACGTGAACAAATGATAATCAAGAGTAGTTTATCAGCAAGTGACAAAAAAACTTCAGAGGGCTCAAGCTATTTCTTCTAGGTGCCAATGCTGTGAATTTCATCGCTGAGCCGCTATTTCCATTACAGAGTTTTGATCCCCTGGCAGGAAAAACGACCGAGCTCATACTGTACTGCTCTCCTTGGTAAAGTAAGCTGTCACCAACTATCCAAGAGGCATTGAAATTGTGAAGGAAAACTAGAGCTTAGAGAAAAAGCTAAAGAATTTATCATAAGAAAGGATGGGATTAGGTTCAGGTTTAAATCTAACCCATTGCTGAAAAAAAAAAAAAAAAAAGCAATTTGATTAAGATGTGTGATTGCACATGTTGCAGGGAAGAGTCTGACTTCGGTAAAACAGGAAGCTCACATTAACGTTCTCCACGACTAAAGCCGCATATCCTGTTTGACACGTGATATCTCCATCTCTAGGTAGAAGAACCACGGCAGTAACGTTTGCCTGTAATCACGCTTACTTTACCTAGTCATTCCCACATCTTTCCTAAACCACAACTACCTAAGCTAAGATGTTCCCAAGGCACAAAGGACCCCATGTAACCACCTACACAATTTCAGCAAAGGACGTTTCACGAGAATGCTGTAACTGAAATAGGCATTTCCTTACTCAGAAAAACACTATGTTCCTTACCTCTTCTTCTACATGGTTTCTATTTATTTATTTATTTATTTATTTTGCTTAATTAAGGCGCAGAATAAGCAAACTCAACAAATACTGTAAAATACATATAACTGCTGTTGATTCACGCTTAAATGACTTAAACTATACTCAAAAAGGCCTTACATTTTTAAACCAACGGGAAAAATGATTTGTATCAACTCAGTAACTCCAATTAGAAAAAAAAAGAAAGAACAAACGCCACATATAATATTTATCTCCCACCACATTTAAGGACTGATAACCAAAACTAAAAAGAACCGTTGCTTACGTACTACACTAAATGATCATTTCCTTGAAAATAGGATTTGTATAAACATAAACTCAGGCACAGATGTTTAACCTCACAGTAACTTAAACTTCATTTACTTCACACTAAATTTGAAAACCCACACATAAGAACAAGTAACAGTTAGCATTATTATTTTCAACTACTTTCAGATCAGGAAAGATAGCGATCACACCCCAGACAAAAAGAAAGAATAACTTACCCTTTCTGAAGATAGCAGCTCATTAGAAGCTCTAACTATAGACAACCTCCAGGTAAAGACGCTTTGCTTTTTGTTGTCAACCGTGAAATGAGGTTAGAAGGAACGGATCCTGGGTCCGCCCCTTTCCATTGCCCTGGTTAACTGTTTGCACCTGTGCTCTCAGAGTTGGTCGTGCCCTTTTTCCAGGTCTTGACCTAACAGTTTCTGAATATTGTACTGCTTTGGAATTAGAAATCCAGAGAGAGTAATTCTTTTAAAAGCAGGATTACGGTACCCTTAGTCAACTTAGATCTACTTTGCTTTGCAGGTTTTTCAACTGAGATCAGTAGAACTACTGCACGATTAAACCCTCATCCAAAGCAGATAATGCTGCCAGAATTTGGGCAACAGAGACTAATCAGTATGAATACATCATCCTAACCTGCAGTTATTTTTTCTTGTCCTGAGGCCTCACCTGGCAACTGCATGCTGAGGCTGTGTGACTGTATGGCATCTGCTGTGTCACTGACTGAACCACTGATTGAGCACCTGGAGAAAAGACCCGGTCACCCCAGGGACCACAGGTGAAGGAAGTTCACCTGAGTTACTGGAAGGGGTGGAGCCTGGCTCTTAGACCTCATTTAAGGGCTGACTGCTGCTAAGGAGTCTTTTGCTAGCAAGATGTTTTTTGTGGAGTTTTTCTTGTGAGCCTAGATTCTTGGGTGTGATAGAGGTGTTGTGTTTTGTTTGGTTTTTTTTCATTGAATCTTTTCATTGTGTTGGTCCTGTTGGTTTTGTAGTGACATGCTGAGGCTGAGTGTTTTTCTCCGGTAAGTGTACTTATCTGACTTGTGAATGAGCTGTTTAATCCAAGAATAAAGGTATTTTAAGCAGCATGTAATCTGCAGTCCAGGTTGGAGGGAAAAGCAGGCAAATCTTCTTTCATAAAGAAATTTTTCTGTTTGAGTAGTTTTACTACGTCAGTCAAGGTTTGTTGATTTTCTTTGTTTTTGCAGCACCTTAGTTGCAAAGTAGTGGATGTCTTTGCTGAAGTTTGTGGAGATGCAGGTTATTAAAATGCAGTTTCTGAATTATGTTGCGTGTGTTATGGTCCCATGGAGCCTGTTTGTGTAAGGGGGTGTAGTCAGTGCTGTGGTACTGTGCTTTAGAGTCTGTAAACTCTTCTCTCTTTTCAAATTAGGGTTGAGTAAACCAGTGTATGGTATTTCTAGCTGGCCACAGCGTGGCTCATCTGTGGAGTTCAAACTCTTCTCGTTGTCGTGTATTTGATGATATATTCTCAGTATAGTGTAGTATCTACAATGTGTGAATGTGCAGAACGGTGAAGCGGGGAGGTATCCTGTGTTTTAATGCTACATAGTGAAGAGCTGAGTTGATGTCCAAATAGACAGCTATAATGCACCTTCCTGAAGGCAACAGTGCAATTGTCCTCATAATTTATCTGCTGGCATTCCATTTGTGATGGTACTCTCACATTCTTCTCCCTGATGAAATGGGAACTTCTCTATGCCTTTCTGTAGTATTCTTTTGGGCCAACTGCTCGTGTCTAGGGTTATTTCCCACCTGAAAGGGGAGAGTTGCTTTTACAGCTGCAGGATATGGAGAGGAGCTGTTTTTCTTTTTGTGCTGTTTGTGGCAGCAGTTAAGTTTCTATAAAGGTTGACGATTATATTTCAGCAAGAAATGCTTTGATTCTTGTTACATGAGAAATTGTATGGCTATATGGAGTCCTGTGAAAGTTTCACCTTGTCTAGGTGTTACTGTAGGAAACTGGGACTCAGTAGATACTTCGTGTTCTTTTCTAGTATTGTTTATATCAAATAATGCAACAATTACAGGATGCTGCTATATGTATCCTGTGGCAGATTGTAGCACTTGTTAGGACTGCCAGGAGATGCAGAAGCTTATTGACAGCTGTGGTGATGACTCAGAACTGGTGAATGTAGTTTCTTGTGTTAGCCTAGTGCTTTTTGTCAACGATGCTTTTGACAGTTATGTAGCTTATGGAAGCAGGAGTAATACACTTGCTTCTACACAACATTCTGTGTTGTAGTGTAACAATTTCTCAGCAAGGCACGCTGCTGTCGGCAGGTATGTCTTTTTGCAGAGCTTCTGCATGGACAGCCAGCTCCTGGGTTGGGTTGATGCAGAACTGCAGCTCAGGGCTTGGTGCTTTTTGCTTAATTTTAGGGTTCCTGTTGACCTCTTTCTCCAGCTTCTCTAGGTTAATCTAAATGGAGGCCTTGTCCTTGAGGTGTCTGTGTTGCGCTGTTCACAAACTTGATAAGAGGGTGCTTCCTCATGTCTTCTAAGCTATTAATAGAGATTTGTCCCCTGTGATGCTTGTAACTGGTTTTGAGGTGTGTTACAACCCACTAATGACTACATTTTGTGATTGTTTCTGATTGTCCAATCAGGAACTCGCAGAATCACAAAACTGTAGGACTTGTAAATGCCCCCATTCCCCTGCTTATGCTACTAAAGTAGGTTGTGTAGGAAAGCATCCAGATGGCTGTTGAGTGTCTCCGGAGAAGGAGACTCCACAGCCTCTGTGAGCAGCCTATTCCCGTGCTCTGTCACCCTCAAAAATAAATATTTTTTTTTTCACGTTCTTATGGAGCTTCCTGTGTTGTCATGTCCTGTCACTAGGTACCACTGAGAAGTGCCTGGCCCCATCCAGCTGACACCCACTCTGCAGGTATTTATAAGCAGTGGTAGGATCCCATCCTTTTTTTCTTCAGGCTGTAAGGTCCCAGATCTCTCAGCCATTCCTCGTAAGGGAGATGCTTCAGGCCTCTCATCATCTCTGTCATCAGGGAATACTTAGGAGGCTAGAATGTTTGAGAATGTGATCTTACATCAACATTCTGAAGTTTATGAAATAAGCAAATTCATTTCCGTCAGCCTCTCCTTGACTTCCATATTCTACAAGGTACACAGCGGTGTGTGCTCAGTTATGGAGCGTCGGGAAGTTTTGGGAACCGTATTGAATAAGCCACTAGGCTGATAGAAAAGTTTTGTTGTTTTTTTTTTTTAATCTATTTGTTTAGTAGACATTTTATGGGTGAATTTGCCTGCTAGCAAGTAAGGTGTCTCCTTGCACCTTAGTGTACCGCGGTCTCGCATTTGTCTCTTTCTTCATAGAAAAGGGCAAATATATTTTATGTGGTAGGAGACCAGTACACTCAGGTTGGGTAAAAGCCTCATTTTGCAGCTCCTTTGATCACATTTGATGCTCCTCTGTGTACTGATTCTTTACATGTTCCCTGTTGCTTCTGTTTTTGAAGAGGAATGCTATCTTGCTGGAGACACAGGAGGGGATTCTGGATTTTTTTTTAAAGCTGTTAGTTATTTCTCTTCAAAATTGAATTTATTCCTCCCTTATATTTGCAATGTAGTATCTACTTAGAATTTAGCTCTTGCTTAGAGTTTTTCTTTGGCTATATGTCTGAATTTCAGAAAATTTCTCTTTGACTCAGTGAACCACTAAAACCTTACCATTGGGCTCTATTTTTTTTTTTCTTTTCTTGCCTTCCATTGTGCTCAGCAGCATGCGTGTCTTTCAAGATGTGTGTTCTTCAGTGTCATCTCTGGAACATTAAAGTACTTTTTTCCTGTGCGGTATCCTTTTTCTCATCTATAAATTTACACGCTTCAGAAATGCATCTTGGAGTCTGATAAATTTCCTACCGTTGAGTTTGCATTTTCTGCTGCTTCAAAGAGCCTTTACAATTTGCTATTACCTGCTTTAAGCCAGCACTCGGATCCTTGATTTGTCCTTAGGTGTCGCCCATTAGATTTGTGCAGTTTAGACGAAGTTAATTTGTACCGAGAAAGCTGTAATGGATTTTAGGCATTAGACATATTGCAGTAGCTATTTTGAAACTTTAATGAATGCCATTAAAAAAACAAAGGTATGGGAGAGTAATTCTGCGGGACAGAAAAATAAAGGCCAGGAGGTAAAGATCTTTAGAGGACTATAAAGATAGATATTTTTAAGGCCAATGCAGAGTTGATAAACATGTTTTTGAGGCACTTTAGAAATTTCTGAACGGTTAATATTTTTCCAGTTGTAGTGAACAAATAAGACTTCATAATATGTAAACAGAACACATCTATCAGAGCAAAGTGAAACCTTATGCAGAGGCATTTTGTGAAACTTTAGGGGAGAATATCCCGGTGCTGTGAATAGCGTAGGATGCAACCTGCTCTGTGTGATGGGTGTCATTCAGTATAGGAATAGCACCAAAAAGCTCTTCTTTGCTGCCTAATCTGGTAGTTCAGGGAGCAAGTTTTGGCAAGTTTGGCTGTTAAGGGAATTTAATGTGGATCAGAAGGGATTTGATCCATGTTTACAAGTATCTAAGGAGCTGGAGGCAAAGGGACGAGGCTGAGCTCTTCTCAGCAGTGTGGTGTTATAGGATGGGGGGGAACAGCCATAAACTGAAGCATATGAAGTTCTGTGCGAGTGTGCGTGGGAACTTCTTCACGGTGCAGTGACAGAGCACTGGCACAGGCTGCCCAGAGAGGTGGTGGAGTCTCCTTCTCTGGAGACGTTCAAGACCTGCCTGGATGCCTACTTACGCAACCTGGGCTAGAGAGCTGCTTTGGCAGGGGGTTGGACTCGATGATCTCTAGAGGTCCCTTGCAATCCCTATAGTTCTGTGACTTTGTGGACACAGTTAATTTCCTATGCGTGGCTGGAGGGTCTGCGGTGCTCCTTTCTCTCCTTTGTGCCTGCACGGAGGAGCTCTCAGCATTTGTCAAGTTACTCTCGTTTCTTCTGTTATTTTTTCACTCATTTTCATTTTTTCCACCTCTGCCTAGCATTTCATATTCTTCCTTGTGTCTTAAATCACAAAAAATTTCAGTTTCAGGTTGTCTTTAATAAAAAAAAAAAATACACAAAGTAACAAGAACAGTCTTGATGTCCATCTTTCTATATGTTGCACTTCTCTTGCCTGCAGCATCTTCCTCTTGAAAATGCGGCTTTAAGTCTCCCGTGTCTCTTTTCTTCACCCACAATTAAGGTCTCTCCAGGATCTGTCAAGGCAGACGGATATTCCTTATGGCACTGTCTTGGACTCTGCGGTCTATGAACATGTTCGAGTGAAAGGGATGAATCCTTTTGAGAGGGACAGCATGTATTCCCAGATGTGGCGGATGATTAACAGAAGTAATGGTTCGGAGAACAACGTTTTGGAGTCGACTGCAGGCATTCAAAAGGTATTGCTGTGAGTTACTTTTTCCTTCCCCTTGGAGATTGGCTGTTGCGAACACCAGATTTGCCTAGTTATTGCTTTTAATGGTCAGGGATGCATTTGAACGTTCACGCCTCATTCCAATTTTTGCAAGCCCGTTGCCTCAGCATAGAGGATTGGGACTTCTCAGTGGGGTAACTTGTTTTGATCTGCATTTTAAGATGTACTTTGAGTGTTCACGCTGAAAAGGATTTGTAAGTATGAGAGATGAAAGCATTTTTCAGGATGCAAAATGACTATAGGATTTCTGGACTGCTATGCCAGAAGATCTGTGGAAATTTAATGTATGAAGTTCAAAGCACTTTTGGTACAAGACATTGATTAACTTCTGTAGGCTCCCAACACTGAAGACCTTGACTTTGTTGTACTCTGAATCATGTATGTTTCAAGAGAGGCAGGGAGAACAAAATGGTCAACCACCTTTTGTAATGCTTTTAACGGAGCAACGTCACGTGAATCAATTTTTGCAGGTACATTGGTGAATGCGGTATTTTTGCTTTTGGTTAAAAGTTGCAGCATTTGTAAGGTCAGCAGTCCATGAAGCGGGTCAGTGCAAGTGAATACTGGCTCATGGGTGACTAAGTATAAGCTTTATTCCTACCATTACATCTTCACGTTAAGTTTTCAAATCAAACCTTGTGAAATACTGTGGTTTTTCAGATTTTGTTTCAAATTTGATAATGTCGTGATTAATCGGAGTAAATATCCATGGATTTCTACTTTATCTGGAGTTTGGTTTAAAGACCCATGTTTCATTTTCATTGGAATCCATTTGCCAGGGCAGCCTGTAATTTCTGGGTTTCTTTTGTTGGCGCTCAAAAGAAAGGCACAAGGAAAGATGTTATGTTAAAAAGAATGACAAAGACTCTTATCTCTCTTGATAGGAAAGGAACCACAGAGTCACAAAGGTGGATTGGAGTTCACTAGTTCAATCACTCTGTGTAACCGGTATCATATTTTCTGGTGTGAAGGATGAGATGTCATGAATGAATGCGCAAGGGAGGTCCTGTGAACTTTTGAAACTCTTAGAAAAAGGCATAAGCTGAGAAGACGAGGAGGAAAAAAGACTATCTGAAGATTTGTTGGCTTGTGGAAATTGCTTTCTTATTTCTATTGAGAATACACATTGTAGCTCAGTTTGCAAGGAACCAGTAAGTGCTGTGGTTTGCCTTCTGTATTAAGAAAGCCTCCTCCTTCTGTTTTACCTTCCCAAATTATACTGAGGGGTTTGGGAGAATCAAAAAGCAGAGCATTCAATACAATGTGTTCCCCGGTTGCTTTTGCTTGGAAGAGCAACGAATGTGCCATGCTGGCAAGTAATTCTGGATTACGACCTTTGATTTCTAATTCCTGGAAACATTGCAGTTTCTGTCTGTAAAACCTACACCATCGAGTTTTCTGTCAGGTTCCTGTGTTTCCGCTTCCCAGGGATAAGCGCTTGCAAGTTGTATCGAACAAGCAAGCTGCGGTATGTGGGCAAGCCAGCCACACTCCAATTTTAAAATACCTTCGGGCTCGATTCCAGAGAATATACATAACCTCCTATGCGTGTGCAGTTTCTCTCCTTCTGCCTTACAGAAAGAACACAGAAAAAGGTTATCTGCCAACTGCCGTTCACGTGAGAAGTTCTGGGAGGTCGTATTTGGGTTTCTTAGGAAGGAAGTTCTGTTGCTCTGAAAGCAAGCACAAGAAAAACCACTGAAGCTGTCCCTTTCGAGACTCATTAGAGAGAATTCTACCTCAGCTGGAAGATAAATGTAATGATAAAAGTTACTCTTAAGCATGGAAAATTAGAGGAGAGTGGAATGGACTTGTTCCAATAGAAGGGACTTTCAAAGATTAGTTAGTCCAACTGCCCAACCTTTTCAGGGATAACTAACGGTTAAAGTGTGTTGTTGAAGGCATTATAGAAATGTCTCTTGAATGCTGCCAAGCACAGATTGTCAGCCATGTCCCTAGGAAGCCTGATCCTGTGCTTGACTACCCTTATGGGTGATATCCTTTAAAAAAGATAATCACTACGAGGCAGGGATTATGATCTACAGAATAGCTTGAAAGACCACATTTTACGGCAAAGATTTTGTTGGTCCCCTCTGTCTATATATATATATTTCCTTTTTAATACTCTTTGGGGCTTTGAATGAATTTAGCAAGCTGCTCCGGGGCCACTAACACGGCCAGATTGTTGTTTTGGACAAAATGAACCACTGTGCCTCTCTTTAACCATTGTGAGAGCATCACATAACAGTGGGCTGTCCAGGCTGTGCTGTGCTCTCTCTGAGGTGAACAGGGTTTGCAAGTAGCTGTCACAAGATGACAGGCTTAGGCAGGCATCAAGATATTGAAAAGGCTTAACCAAATGTTTTTTTTTTATATCTAAAAATTCCACTGTTTTGTATTGCTTCTCTTCTTCAAGTAGCCTTCTGTATTTGGAGGAAAGTCACAGTAGAATTTGAGTGTACTTATAAACAGGTGGAGGGGGAGCTGGCTCAAGTACTAATGCATTTGGCATGTGATCCCTTGCTCAGCAGGATTTGCTGGACCAGAATCATGGAGAATCACACCTCTGTAAGAAAGAGCATGTTGAAGACACATTACAGTGTTTACGTCTTCCTGTTTTGCGACAGAACGTCTGTAGTGCTGACTTTGTTTTCCCAGTGGGAGGATGAGCCAGGGAAGAGAAAAAGGATGGGGAAACTGTGCCTCTTTGAGTTTCTTGTGTTTGATGTAGGTTGGTTCTGTTCCCGCCATAAATCAGGTGGATACATATCGCTGAGCATCCACATGAATGGCAGTTTACTCATTTATGTCAGGTCTTGTTAGACAGCAGCTGTTTGGATTCCTCTGGAAAAGACAGAGGAATTTTAGATACCTTAAACAGGAGCAAGCCTGGAGAGTGCTGGCACTTTTCCAATTTCTTTAGCTTATTGTCTCTTCCTTGCTCAAAAGACAACAAAAAGCAGTTTAAGATCTGTATCTGAGCTATGGAAGCATTCAGTTGTTTGTCCTCCTGCTTTGTCAATTCAGAATGGTTGGGGTGTTATCTCGATTCCTGTATATGCTTGGATTATTCTGGAGAATAGTCACTTTTATCTCCTTTTTTCCTTTATTATTCCTAAATGTTTCGTGTATCTCAAATTATTTTTTTTTTTTTTTTTGCCAGAGGTTATGAAATAGACATCCCGTTCCATCAAAGCAATCTCTATTTTCAGGGAAGTTATTTATTCGGAGGGGATTTACCGAGTCCTAAGTCATGCCTGCTTAAACATTCATTGAGGACTCCAAGAAAATCATTTAGGCTTAAACATATCACATTACATACCTCTTTATGTCTTCTTAAAAAGCACATTACCCTGCTTAATCCTTTACAAGCACCACAGGCTTTCCTATCCTTGGAACTATTCCCATTTAAAATATAATGAAGTGTTTCCATTGTGCCCCTGTCTGCTCATTCTTCCCTGGAGTATAATAGTGCCTAATGCCCTATCCTACCCACCTCATTCCTCTGAAGGAGTTGCGGTAGCCTGCAGCATCTCCATTTTTCTCAGCAGCACAAAGTGGAAAATTCCTTTACCGGGCTGCATAGGCAGAATCAAGATGCATTTGCATCTCCCTGTCTAACTCTGTGCAAAATATTTAGCTTGTAGCAAACTGGAGTATGACTGCCAGGAGAATGACTGTTTTTTGGATGGTACAATACAAGAAACTCATTCTAGTCGCTCAATTCCAGAGCATTCGTATTTCGTCTCTAACACTGATCAGAATATCAAAAGGAATTTGGTCTTGAGATATTCATTTTCTTGTCGTTTTACCTGCATTGGAAACGTGAACAATTGCGGAGTCTTTCCGTTTTCCCAAGATGACTGCAGATGGCAGTTTTACGTTCCTGAGAATATTCTTAACTGTAATAATATTGTTGTTTAAACTACCTGTGAATAGGCCATAACAAAGCTTTGCTGAGGTGATTTTTCTGGGGAATAGATGAATAATAATGAATTGCGGATCTGTGCTAGAGCAAATTATCAGGGACTGAACGTAGATATTCTTCATTCGCAACACCAATGGCATCTGTTGATGGGCTGGAAAGCTCCTAAGCTAGGTTATTAGCTTTATTTATTTATGAACTTGCTATTGAAATTGTCATTCCGATAGTGGATGCGCTCATCAAACTACAGAAAGACCTAGTTAATATTGTCAAGTCCATGCGTCTTTGTTATGGACATCTTTGACAGTGCGGCTAGCCTGTAAAAGAACACCAAAAGCAGGAGATAACCAAGCGGACTTGTTAGGTCTTGAACCTGTCCTGTGGTCTGGTAGAGCAAGGAATAGGAAATGAGAAAGGCGAGAGCACGTAAAAATGCTGGAACTGCACTCCTCTCTCCTCCATGTCTTCTCTCCAGAGGGATCAGCTGCACTGTGAAGTTTTTGGTCAGGAAACTAGTTATCAACCTGCACATTGGTTTTTCTCTGCCTCTGGAGGTGATGTTTCTCAGACAGAAGGCATTTTCTGTTGCTTCTTCACCAGGAATAATGCTCAGGAGCGCCCTTAAGACGTTGACATGTTCAGCCCCGCAGATGAAGGTGCGATTTATTTATTTTGCTATTACCTTTTCCTTTATGGTCCATGGTTTGAAGCTGACAGGTGCTTAGGGGTTCCAGATTCGCCTGCCATCCTCGCTTTGAATTGTCACAGATGGTTTGTCTGCCATATTGGTGATATAGCAGCCTTTTCCCACAAGGCAAGTCTCAACTCAAAATCTGAGCCCGATTTACCATTGATGTGCTGCTAATAATGCCAAGATGAATGCGTGATTCTCTGGCACGGTAATGTTCAAAGTACCATAGTTAGTCAACATGTCAGTTTAAGGTGGGAGTGGATTATATTTCATTGCGAAGCACGTTTCTAATAGCCTTATCACAGCTTGGCTCAATCTTGCTTCAGCCTAAAAAATAAACAGCCTGGAGAAAGATTTTCTTCTGCAATCCTGTGTTCTTTGTTTAAGCTGTAGATATAGAAGCAAACTTTACAGTAGTGGAAAAAATGCATATTAAGAAATATCTGACCAGAAAGCGCTGGAGATACAGTATGGTCTTACCTGCAGGCATTATCGAAAGGCTTCTAGGTATCTGGATTAGCCCCGGGATCAGGATGTTTGGGATGTTTAATAACCGAGCTGTGACAGTTAACAGAACATGAGGGAGATTCTGTATGTAGTTTCAGATGTGAAATGTCAAACTTTTTCTTCTTGTTGCCTCTCTTTCTCAGTATTTAAGGCGGCCTCAGCAAAAGCCTTCCTCTCCCTCGTGAATATTCCAGAACATATTCCAGAGTTTGATCCAACGTGGTCTTTCTAGAGAGATTTACAGCTGGAGTAGAATACCTGTGGAAATTCTTATTTTGTGCAGTTTGGCTTTATTCTGTTCAAAATTGAAGTAAAAATTTGAGTCAGTCTTTAAGTCAAAAAATACTGCACACAAGTATTCATCCAACGATCAAGCCTTAGCTTGTATCTCCAAAATTTCCTGAAAACTTGATCTCAGTTCACCTTCTGTTTCATCCTACGTGCTCCGAAATATACCTTCCACCTTGTGCTCTAACCAAAGTGCTATCCAAGTTACTTATGACTTCTGTTCAAAGTTCAGTCTGCAAATTCCTGCCAGTCCCTTTAGCGGTCTCGGATGTCACGAGTGGCATCTTGCTGTGGTGGTAGGCCGTTCTCCCATTTGTGACTGTATTTGCTTGCTCTTCCTCCTAGTCCTCTCTTATTTTGGACAATTTTCTGGGTCTGCTCAGTTTCTGTAGGCCATGATATTTCTGAGCCCATAGTATTTTCTATCTGCAGCTCATCCCTGGGGATTCTCAAGTACAAGAAATTCATCAAGTGACTCCAAAACCTTGCCGGTCTGATTCTTCTACTTGAAACTGAGCTCTTTTTATCTGAAATTAAATGTGATTGTTTTACTCTGGTATCTTTCATGGGTGTCTCACCTTGGTTCAGTGCAACTGAATTCTGTAGTAGCTCTTCATCTTCCCTTTGGTTTTCTTTCTGTTTTGTTTCTTGTGTCTTTTTATTGCTCTAGTTTATAATCTCATGTCAGTCATTATCATCTTATCTCTGGTCTTAATTTTTGTATCCAAAGTATGTCTAAGTTTTGCCTGTTTACCTTTCATAATGTGTCTGTTATTTAACTGTACAACTTCCAGTTCTTGACTATAGCGGTTCTTAAGAATTTCTCAGGACTTTACATAATGCTCTTCCTGCATTTAGTTCTACTGAAGATGCTCCCGTACCCACATTCCCCCATCCCCCTCCCCCACAAAAGGAGTAGGGCTGTATTGACTTTCAAGGCCCCTCATGGTCAGTTGGCATTCTGCCTGTAGTTTTATTTTTGAATTGAAAATCATTGGTGTGTTTCCAGTATGACAGTGCAAATGCTTTCTCTTTTAAGCTTATTTCTGCATTCTCCAGTGTACAGATTTTTTTTCCCTCGAGACAGTTATCATCTTCAGATGCCTTCATGTTATCCCTTATTATTGCTCGAAGTATAGCCTAGACAACTAGGTCTCTGGTGTGCTATGATCAAAGCCTATTCACTGAGTCACCCTGTTTTGTTGTTGCTCTCTGCTCTTTCCCTTCTTTTGGCTTACTTTATAACTGCCAAATAAGAAGAGAGGTAATTAATGCTTTAGTGATCTAAATACCATCGTAGGTATGACATGGATATAAATGAAGTAATACTGTAGCCCTCAGTCAACTGATTTCATGAATGCACCTATTACCAGAGGGAGGGTATTTCTAAGAAAACAATTTGCCTTAGTCTGATCTTTTTGCCTTTATCCTCAAAGAAAAGGTGCAGCCTGACTTCAGTAGATTAGCGGGTACAATAACAAGAAAGGGAGGAGGGAGGAAAAAGCTGGCTGTCCTTATTTTCTCTCATTTCTCCAGCTTCATTGTTGCCAGCTATGTTTTCTCTTGGATTATCTCAATTATAAACGTACTTGCATCTCAGAGACATTGTATGAATCTTTAAATTTCCTTTTTATGCTCAGAAAAGGCATTGAAAGCTGGGTTAGTTAGGCATCCCACCTGTTAGAGCCCTTCTTCTCTTAAAGGTAGTTTTCTCCTAAAACTTTGTTTCACTTAGGTTATCAAACTGTCAAGGCTACAACAATGTTCCCACTGCCTGTAACTTTGGGGGCCTAATTTAAGTGCCCGGCTTCCATTCCAAACTATGGTAGACAGACAGTTCCCTTCTCTAGAGAGTGGCTGGGAGTGTCTAGGCTGGGAAGCTATTTTTCTCGGTGGCTTATTTTGTGCAGTACCTATCACAATAAAATCATGTTTCACAACTAGAAAAGGCAATAAAAATAGAGGGGAAAAAAGAAAACAGACAAAATAAGAAATGGCGAAACGTACCCTGTGGAACTAATTTTGCTTGACTTTTGTAGGCTACCGTTCTGTAGGGAACTGAGATCAGACTTTTTCTGCTGTAAGCAGGATAGCTGACAGCCCTCTGAGGGGTGAATGTGAGATGGGAGGGGCTCCCCCGCTTCATCCTAATGGTCAGACACCAAGTTTGTCTCACCTCAGGCTATTTCTAACCTTGCAGTTATCTTTCCACATGACAGACCCAGAGAGGAGCCTTCATCTCCGCTGGCAAAGGTTTGTCATTGGAGATTTCTCTTGAGGTTTCTTTTGTTTAAAAGTGAACTAATTAGGATGGTGTAAGATAGAAAATCCTGGAGTGCATACCTGTCCTGACAGTAGGTCAGCTCTGTCGAAGTGTTTCTTTCACTGTGTCCCATCTAAGCACTGTAATCCTCACTGCCGTATATGAGAGACTTGAAACTGCTGACAAACTAAGCAATGTGAGTGTTGATTACGTGTGCACTGGCAAGTGATTAATGGTAGAAATGCCAAACCCCATCCTGAAGCTGATATTTTTCGGGGGGCAGGAAATTGTGGAAGGGAAAGGGGAGTAAGAAATTTGACAGGGAGCAATTTAAAAAAAGGGTTCATTTGTAGTTTGTGGTTGTGAAAGCTGTTTGTGACCATGTCAGGATAATGAAATTATGTTTTTTAACTTTTTTTGTGCTGAGGTTCTTTCAGCTGGTCACGCACTGTGTTGGGAAAGTACTTGTGAGAAAGAGTGACTAAAACAGAGGGAGATGATTAAAATGTCCCTGCTTCAGCTACCCCTACCAAAGTAGCTAGTTAGGGGTAAATTTTGGTCTAACAAAGCAATACTGCTGTCACACTTCCTAAAAGGGAAAGTTTTCTGAGCATTCACTATGTGATGAGTATATTTGCTATGCAGTAGCAGAGGACAGGTCTGAAAGAGAAACAGCTCTCGTGGGTGCTGTTATGAACTATCTCGTGAGTGAAATACAGGCTCTGGTAAAGCAATCAAAACAGGAGATGTCTTTGTAGATATAATTGTTACTTTCTCAATTAAAAGCAATACAAGGTGTTCTTCTTTCTGTTTGTCATCTGCAAAGCCCGAGAAAGATTTGAGAGAGAAACCCTTTGGGGCAGAAATGTTCTGAAGGCCGTTTTATTAGGGTATCATTTCAGAATGTCACTGGAATGACTTTGGTCCTGACCTGGCATCTGACAATGAATTATACTAATGTAATGGCAGGCAATTTTGTTCTCGATTACAAACTTCTGCTTTTACTCAAATAGTATGCAGTGTTTTCCCAGAATCTTTCGTCTGTCACCTTGCCTTACCAAAAAAGAGCGTGATCAACAGCTTTACCTGTCCAGAAGCTGTGGAGGGATAAGCTGTTCTGTGATGCTATCAGCACAGTGAACCTAACATCTTGTGTCTGCAACTTGTGGGTTTTTTGAGTAGCAGTACGTTGTTTCCGGTTGTATTACTGCAGGGTGACTTAGAGCTCAGCTCTGGTGGCTCTGCTGCATTAGCATCTGTTGTCTTCAGAAACGGAATGTGTTGCTTGCGTGTCATTCCTCTTTGGCAAGCGGTTACTTGTTTTGATCTAGCGGGAATTGGGGTGTCTGTGACATTACAAGTCCCGTAATGCTTTAGGCCTATGAGATTGCTTTTTATTAAGCAAGAGAGACTCCTGATGGACGTTACAAGCACCTAAGAATTCATTTTCCCGGTCTTG
The DNA here is from genome assembly GCA_008692595.2 of Colinus virginianus. Taxonomy (NCBI): domain Eukaryota; kingdom Metazoa; phylum Chordata; class Aves; order Galliformes; family Odontophoridae; genus Colinus; species Colinus virginianus. Next base: position 15,565,322 of record VONY02000005.1, read on the forward strand.
CCGCTCAAACATGTGCTGTTTTTGTGCAGACTTTGAGGAAGCAAAGTTCAGGCTGAGTAAAATAGAATTCTTCAAGTGTTTTCTGTTGCTTGATCCGGATAGCTTCTTGTAGCTGTTCTGCTAGGGCAAATTGACAAAAGTACTTGCATTCAGGCAACTTAACCAACTACATATTTTCTTCTGTTTCCAGACTCAGTTCCGTAACCCTTTTTCGAAATAATCACTGGAAAATATCAATTAGGAATTACTGCTTCCAGAAATAGAAATATGTATTGTATTTCCTCCTCCTGTGAAGTGCCTGACAGAGTAGTTGGGTGTCCTGAGGGCTCTCGTGTAGCAACGGAAGGCACAAAGGGTGTTAGGCACCTCTTATTATGCTCCTGCAAGCTCTTACCTCTGCATTAACTTAGTGCTTCTCCTACAGAGGTTTTAAACTTCACAAACCTGGAAATATTTCAATAGTACCACCATACCAAGGGTGACTGGGAACTACGCAGACTCCAAAAACCTGAACTCGTTTCCTTTTGAATTCTCTCTTTACTTTGTTCCCTCCCTCTCACTTTTCCTTTTTTTTTTTTTTTTTTTTCTGCCTTTTGACTCCTTGTCCCTTCTGTTTAGATTCCAGCTCTTCCAACTTATCCCCTGCTCTCAGAGCCTTTCTTCTTTCCCCACCTCGCCTCTCTGTATGTAGTCACACATCTCCTTTGCCATCCCCATCCCCTCATGCTGTCTTGCTGTTTATCTCTGCAATGGATGTTGAGACTTTCAGTTCACCATCCTACAAAGCTTTCCAAAACCCTGGCTGTCACTTTGAAGCCAGCTTCGGGCTCACAGCATGGTGGGCTGCACTGGGGACGTACCACGCTCAGATCAGGGGATATGCAGGCTCTGACTAACGATCAATAGGTTGAGACAGGAGAGCACGCTTGCTTCAGGCACAGAACTTGGTAATATATTCACTTCCTTGCTTAAATGTTTCCAGCTGTCATTTCTATGTATTAACATATTTTAATAACACCCAAATACATTTTGATGCATTAGCAAATGCAAATGATGGGTTTGAATGTAAGGCTGTTTAAAGGATATGTGCGGCAGGAAAAAAGCTGTGAATAGAAGCGGTGAGAATGAAATATATTAAAAAGTACTGTATATTTCAGCTCTAAAACGTGTCTAGGATGTTGAGGCTGCAAAGCTGAAGCGGTAAGAGAAATCTAAGAGGTAGCAGAGAGATCTTGGCTCGTATTTGTGGAGCTGCCGTAGCGATTGCTTACTGAAGAGCTTGACCTAGGAGTCATGTCATTTCTGTTAAATAACTTGCTACCAAACAAAAGCAAACAAAAAAAGTCTATTCCAAGAAATCAGCAAATTTCAGAAAGTACATCTGTAGCAAGTTCCCTAAGACATTAAATGCTCCCTCATGAAATCAATCAGAAT
>VONY02000005.1:15567755-15602182 GCA_008692595.2 Colinus virginianus
ATACACATAATCTTAAAGAACCTCGTCTCCCTCCTTTATATTGGAGCGTGACACAGCTGTAATAGAAAACAGAAAGAGGAGAGCTCAAGGAGTCCCTGCAGCTCCTCTGATACCAATTTTTTTACATTAACACCCTTAGATAAGTCAATACATTAATAAGCAGTTAGTAGGCGATGAAATGCTAATGAAATGGGGGTGGTGCAGGGAAATGTAATTGGAGACTGAGAGGGTTTGACAGAATACTTTGCAAAATCAACTTTTCCTATGAGCGTTTCCCCTATGAGGATGTGCTGAGAGAGCTGGGACTATTCGGCCTGAGAAAGTGATGACTCCAGGGAGACCTTAAGAGCAGTATTCCATTACTTGAAGGGGGCCTACAGGGAAGCTGGCGAGGGACTTTTTATAGATTCATAGATACTTTTGGTTGGAAAGGACCTACGAGGTCATCTAGACCAACCATCCTCCTACCGCCATCCCTTCCCACTAAGCTACTAAAACAAATCCCTTAATTTTAAGGGATTGTAAGGGTGTGGAATAACAGGACAAAGGTAAAAGACTTTAAACTGAGACTGCGTGGATTTGTACTTGATAGTAGGAAGTAATTGTTTACTATGAGGGTGATGAGACCCTGGAACGGGTTGCCCAGGGAGGCTGTGGAGGCCTCCTCCCTTGAAGCATTCAAGGCCAGGCTAGGTGAGGCTGTGTGCAACCTGGTCTAGAGAGAGGTGTCCCCTGTCTATAGCTGCGGTTTGGGACTAGATGATCTTAAATGTCCCTTCCACCTGAAATGATTCTATGATTCCCGTCTCTGATGTATGTAAGAATCAGATGTCTATCAGAAATGTTAACTAAATCAGATTACCCTTACAGTCATCTTAATTTCATAATGAGGAAGTATTCGAGTGCGGTTGAAGATATCACCTAGTGAAATAAAGCATAAAATTTTCTGATTTTTTTCAAGTGTAAGTCAGGAACTCAACGTTTGGTCTGAGTATTCTCTATAATGTTGCCCATGTCTACAAACTCTAGGTCTGTGTTCCTAAATACCCGTGTGCGCATTTAAATGCAATTGCAGGTGTTGGAGCCGGGGTGATCTCTACGGGCCAATCTTAAAACATCAGGTCTGGGAGAGTAGCAAACTCTGCTTCTGGTTGCTCTCGAACAGTGTCCTAAATCATCAAATTAGAGGTAGCTGGGAATTTCCTAGTAAAGCTTCATTTTGTAACAATATATCTATTTATTGATGGGGTGAGGGAAGAGTTTGTGCTGAAGTGGAGAGCATGATGAAAGAAGATTTTTCAGATTTAGGGGTGCAGACTGAGTGAATGTTGCACGATGTCCTACGGAGTTGAGTGCCTACCATGTGATTAACTTCTCTGGACTTAAATCATACTCGTGAAGATAACATTTGTTGTTTGGGTGGCAGGGGGTTGTTTCTCTAGAGGACAGCTGCAGGAGCATGCAGTGCACAGCATCGAGGCTGTCAGGCTGCTTTGAGCTCTGGGCTCGGACGCAAGCAGTGGTTTCTGTGGGTTTCTTTGCTCTCCAGCCTTATTCCACATGCCTCCTCTAGAGTGTTGTGAAATGTGAACGCACCACTTTAGCTTCCAGTAAATATTTCAGGGAGTTTCAAATCACATCCAGCAGAGCCGTAGGTTTTGTGTAGTTTTCTTCCTAACATCTGTGGTGAGGGCTCTGAAAATCTTCCGAAGAAAACTGGGGCTCTGTGTGTGCACTGCACCTGTGGATGAGGCTGGGAGTGACCCAGAAGGATGTTACAGGGGCTGCCTGTCCTGCTGTCGTCTACCTGAGCTCCTCTGGGGGTGTGCGGAGGGTCTTTTATAGCACCCACAGTACTTTCAGCTCCTACAGGTTGTATATGGCTGGAGTTGCGAACACAGCCGTGCTGGTGGAGGGGCTGGGGATCAAATGGATGGCGAGAGAAAACTGGATCTCTCAGAGGATCTCTCAGACCTTCAAGACAAGCTTATGTCAGTGTGATGAGGTAGCAAAAGCAAATGGGAAAAGACCCTTCGTTTTGTGATGTTAGCTTGGCACCATTTATAAGCAACAAAATCCTTAGAAAACCAATGTTTTTGTTCTGTACCCTATATGAAGATGCCTCCTGCTACTGTCTGTTTCTGACCTAATTCAAGCAGCCGAGGAAACTTTTTTTTTTGTTTTTTTAAAAGCATGTAGTTGGAGTGAACATTTCTGCCAGCAAGTTAAAAATTTAGAAGTAACAGCATGGCGTGGAGAAAGGTATGTCAAGAATATAAACTGGCTTTCTTAAGCTGCAAATTAAGCTAGAAATCTGTTGAATAAGCAGAATCTTTCTTTGGACTAAGGAGTGATAATTATTTTTCCACTTCTTTTTTCCTTCTCAGTTAAATTGCCATCAGACATCTCTGTATCTGAGTTAGTTAGGTAGCAGTTGTCTGGTTTGAAGATGTGATTGTTAGTAATTCCGTGTCTTCCGAATAGCCAGGGTATGGGAGGAGAGGATTCAAGTGCCACGTGGAGTGTTTTAAGCCTTTTATCCGGGCTGTAATCACATTCTCCTATCAGTTTGCATAACATGCCTGATCCAGACAGGCAGCAAAGCTCCCGTGCTGGGACCACAATGGCAGGGGAGAGTTGTTCACCATTCTTGACTACAAAGATCTCCGGCTGCATGGAGGTTGATCGGTGTTTGTGACTGTTTTTACAGAATTACTAGCTATTCAAGTAAAACAGACCCCATTCCCTGCTGAATTTAACACAAGGAGGGGTATAAATAATGGAATGCTTCAAGATGGGTGGAAAATGCAATGTGTCTGTAATGAAGCAAACAATGGATTAGCATCTGGTACTATAAAAGTCTGTAAGTACCATGGGGTACTGGTTGGAGCATCAGTCACAGAGCAGAAGCTCTGGTTGTTGTATCAATCTTGGCCCAGGATGGTATTCCCCAGTAAGAAGTTTCTCGCAAGAATTCTCTATTTGTGTGTTACATCTAGGATGTAACACCTTGCCCATCCCTGGAGGTGCTCAAGACTTGGTTGAACAGGGCCCTGGGCAACCCGATCTCGTGGGTGCCCTCAGCTGAAACTGGTTGGTCTTTGAGGTCTCTTCCAACCCAAGCCATTCTGTGATTCCGTGTCCTTCCCAAGTCCTGTCCCTAACCTTGATAAAAATTCCCTAGAAACCTCAACATCACTCATCAAGTATCAATTTTCCCTCAGTGCTGGCTGCGATTTCTGGGTATTTCTTTGTGCAAGATACACATGGCTGGGACAACCTTCTTGTGTTACCTCCAAGGTACTTCAGCGTGCTTTAGTCTGAACTGGCCTGAATTTGTCACCTGAGTGAGACAGTGGAAAAAAAAAAAATCTATGTCCTGCAGCATGGGGAAAGGGTGTGGGTCAGCTTCCTCTTCTGCAGGTAGTCAGAAGAAGATGACAGATTTGAAACAGTCTAAATCGTTTCATGCGTGCCAGGAGTCCTGAGCACGGTTGTGATTTATGTATGTGTTGAGGAGAATGCTGGGCTAGGCTTCTCAATAGGTACTGGTACCCCACCACCACATTCAAGGGGCTTCACTAAACGTTGGTATGAAAGGATAGCAGTCTGTTCATCCTCGATAGAGGAGAGACACTAAGCTAGTGCTTGTTCAAAAAGCAGAATCTGGCACGGGGGAAAAAAAAAATTAGATGCTTGTGAGCCACTGTATTTTGTTGGTCAAAATTTTGGCTTCAGGCTTTACGTTTTTGCCCAAGTGCTGCCTTTATTTGCAAATTATTATATAAATCTCTTTAGGAGGCCTTAATGTTGCAGTTTGTAGCGTAGTCTGGAAAAATGTCGGCACGCATTAAGCAAGTATTTTACAGTAAAGGCAGGAATAATTTATCTCACAAGGAGGTATGAGCAAAAGTAAATGAATGTCTGCGGAATGCTTTTAGTCTTTCAAATGATGCTATTATTAAACAGTGTCTGGGCTTATGCTATAGTTGTGCTAAAAGCTAAATGAGGGAGATGGTTTTCTTTAAACAGCATCTTATTCTTGATTACCTTGAATATTAAATGCTTTTGGATGTAACAAAGTGAGGGGCAGATGGAAATCAGAGCAGGAAAGCAAAAACCAAAGGAAAAAAAGAAAGAATACGATATGAGATCATGGAAGGGAATTGAAGTAGACGTAGACAAAATTAATTCGAAAGAGCTCGTACCAAAATTCCAACTGATCTAACGTATAACGTTTGTTTGGGAACAAAAGAAGTTGTGGAAAATACTCAAGTTATTGTTTTCTTTCCAAAGATCCCTGTAACAATCTTGATTTAGATAACTGTCAATCTGAATGTGACCTCTCATTCTTTGGTGCTGAGTGTATCCCTTCATTATCAGATAGAATTGTGTTTTTGCAAAATAAAAATGTTTAATGGGAAGAAGTAGACTCAGTAGTTAACCACAGCTGTGTATTTGCCCCTATCAATTTGGAAGGTGACTTGACTACTCCAGTCTTGATGAACTGAATAACGGAGGGGGAAACCTCTTAAGTGCAAGAGTTATTTTACTATCTTGGGGCGTAACATCCTGATCCATTCATAGCTCAATGGAGAAAAATTGCATCTAAAAGAACAGCGAGTATTTTGAACTTCGTTCTAAACATGATCATAGGCCAGTGGGGTTTCCTGTGTCCTGTAGAGTTTTACGTGCTTTTTGATAGATACCGTGTCAAATTCTATTGTACCCTTTCACACTTTATTCTGCAGCCATCCAACACCACTTCCAGCATTTTAGTTATTATTACTCAATAAAATTTGTAAGCTGTGTGGTGTTTTTAACACTCTGTGACAACTTTTATATACATTATGTGGCTGCAGTTCTGATTTAATCTGTCATATGATACTCATTCTGTAGCTTTTCCTATTTTTATTATGCTCTTGCTGTACTTTATGTCTTTACGGATCTGTTTTATCTCTCAGTTTATTCAGCTAGAATATCGTTAGGCCTATTCCAGTCTGATCGTGTTCCCCATGTAAATACAAAGTCCATTGAATTACTTATCCTGTAGCTGCCAAACATGACTGTTCTGGGTCTTGGATTCCCATTGAACCTGCATGTTTGAGCTCTGTAAACATTTTGAAAAATGACAAAAAGAATAACTGTAATATGGAAGTCAAAAGAGATGGAATTATTGTGTTTTTATCTTCTTCAGGTACCCTAGAATATTTTCTTCCTGGAACTGTCATCTGTAAGGCAAGAGAGGATGTGTTTCCTTAGTGCTGTATTCCCCCTGCTTTCTTGTATCCGTCTTGTGAACTGAACTTTTTTCAAAACATAATGTGAATGAGATAGCAACAAAATGCTACATTGGATTTGATGTAGAAGCCCATCAGGAGGAAATATGCCTTCCATTTGTGTCTGAAGGGATCCTATTTTCAGAACAACCACCCTTATGAGTGCAATTGCACAGCATATGATGTTGATGTAACTGAACAGAGAAAGCAGATCTATCTCTGCACAAATACTGCACAGCTGTTTGTCTGTGTGTGTTTGTCCATTCCCCTATAAGCTGTGACTGTGAGCATAGATGCAGGCACACCGCTGCTTCTCCTGGAAACTTGCTCAGGAATTAAGCACCAATTTGTGAGAAGCTATGTACCACCCTCTAATTTTCCGTAAGAAAGTGAAGCCGAATATTCTTGCTTTCCTTTTAGAACTTAGTAAAGAAGGAAAGAAGAGTATGTCAGTACAATAGACCTGGGCAAGGAACTATTTCATGAGCTTAAGAAAGATGCATGCCAGTGACCAAGATTAGCTGTCCATGCTGCATATATAGAATCCTGATTTGCAGCAACATTCACCCTGTATGTACCAAAGAAATCTCAGCTGAAGTTCATAAGTCTAGGTGAATTTTCTTCTTCATTCTGAGAAGGCAAATGACCTCATTGCATTGTATCATGATAATTCAAATCGAAAATTCCTGTACCATCAGGTTATTTTTTTCCATCTTTTTTTTTTTCCATCCCTTGAGTATTTTCACTTTTTTCATTGATTAAAGATGCCTTGCTGCTTTTATTTCTGCAGTAGGAACACCTATTTGGATTTACTGTACATGTTAAAAGTGCATCAGTGGCACCCACTACATTGATGTAGAAAACAAGAGTGATGGACTAATTGTATTATATTTAATGCAATTCCTCAATTTCTTTTACTTCAGATTTGATGAGATTTCGGAGCAGATTGTGTCTGAATTTGAATCTGCCAGGTTCAGGCACACTGTTTGGAGACGTAAGCTGCCATGATGACAAGGCCTATGCAAAATCTAGAGTGCAGGAAGTACAATTATTTGTTGCACAAATGAACATACTTATGTATGTTTAGATTTTTTTTAAAGGTGCCTGCAAACATAGTTAAGTGAACTAGAGCAGTCATTTGTGGTTTATGTGCTGGAATATTACGATAACGGATGCTAAGGAAGATGTTTTTATAAAACAACCTTATTTTTGTTTCCTAAAGCTCTAGAATTGCCAGCGTCCCCTTGTAGGATGTTTTCTTACTGAACTTGCAAGTATTGATTAAAATGTTTTCTCCTTTTGAAATGTTGCTCCACTGCACGGAAAACAAGTCAGTTTGAAGTTAAGTTTTAAAAAAAAAAAAAACATATGCTCCAGCAGGGACTTGTTTATTTTCTATCTAAAATTTTACAGTGTTTCCTCGTAACTGCAAATCTTGAAAATTCTTGTGCCAGAAAATACCTGTTTTCTGGCCAGCTCCATTTATCGTTTTCATCAAGTTTTAACTTACGCCTCTGAATTTTTGCCTGGTGTGCTGCCCAGGAGTTTTTTGTCGATTGCACTCGCAGGAGAGTGAATCTTTCTTGAAAAATACCTGTTCTTAATGAATCCTCCAGCACAGTAAGGGAATGAGCGAGAGCAATGATTATCTCAGCTATCACACGTGGGCAGGTCAGGATTAATTAGAGACAGATAAAGTGGGAGTTTGCATCTTGCACTTTGTTCAAAGTTTGTATCGCTGTAGCCTTGAATAGGAAGAGATGAATACTCAGAGATGAGCAAAGTTGTGTACGTTTTCAGGCACAGACTGTAAGCGTTTTGATGCTGTGTTGAAATTTGTCCTCTGCCAGCTCCTACCGTTGTTTGTGGGTTCTGGCATGCAAAAAATGAAAATGTTAGCTTAGATGCGTCAAATTTTCTTTCCTGTAGGCTCAGAGTATCTTTTGTGAGAACTAAAATGCACTCAGGAGGGATTCTCTAAAGAGCTGACGGGCTGGTGGTGGCATAGCGGGCTGGCGTCAGAAAACCAGACATTAAAGGAGGAGCAACAACACGTGGACTTGAGGGGGCAGGGGAATGTTTATTTATGCAGCATCCATCATCGGGGCCACATGATTAGAAGGGAGAGACACCTGTCCCTTCTAATCCTGTAAGAGTCTGCATTAGAAGGGACAGACACCTCTACACCTGTAAGAGACCTGACTGGATTTTAAACGGTCGCTTTGCTGGAAATACCATATGGTGAATATTCGTCTGTGGGACTTTTGAAAAGTGTTTAGCTGGACACCATCTATGACATTGGTTTTTGCAGGAACCTGAGGTTACAGCCATCTGAAACAAATGCTTAAAGGTGCCCAGTGGTAGCCCTTACTGAACTCTTTGGACAGTGGAGATACCAGGCATTGCCAGAAAGTAGAAACACTGAGGGCCTGGAACGCACGTCAGCATTTCATAGTTCTGCAGGGGTGAGAAATTACAGGCTGCTTCTTTCCACTTACTGTTAAGTGCAGTGGTTCAAGTGTAAGCATCACTGGAGAGGAATGATCCTTTCACAGAGTTTTTTCAAGTCCATCAAAGTCTCTGTGCAAACATGCTAACTCACAGCACTGAGCTATGTGATCTAAGCCTTCTTTTCCCTTCTTTTGTAAGATGTACTAGGTTGTGATTGTCCTTTTACCATTATACCGTTATAATCTTTTTCCGATGTAATTATGGAGAGGAGAAAGAAAGGAGGGAAATAAGACCAGAAAGCATATGTTTGTGTAGAGCTTTGAACGATTATGTTTAGATTTGCTGTGCTGAACTGGCTACATTCAAGTTTAGGCAGGAAATGCTTATCGGAAACGGAAAGGTATGATAGTTGAGAAAAGAAGACAGGTAGCAAAGTGTCACGTGTGACTTGTGGAGCAGCTTAAATCCTACTAGCACTCTGAACTTAGGAAAGCTCTTGTGCAAGTAACGTGAAAACCTAAAGGTTAAGTCTGTTTCTTTAAGGTAAGTTTCTAAGATGGAACCATTTTTTCCCCTTCGAATGAACATTCATTGCCTGAGTTTTCAATAACATAGATGATTTTGCAAAGGATTTTATCATGCTTAAAGTACTTTCTCAGATAAGAATAGTGTTGATGAGTAACTTCTTGACTTTTATATGTGTTTTTTTACTTTCAGTTGGTATTCAATTTGTATGTCTTTGAATAAGAAATGATACCAAAGAATTGCAGTTATATTGATTCTGCTTCCTTTCTAAAGCTTTCTAAAACTAGCAGGACCAAGAGTGGGCAAAAGCTAACACTGTACTGAGTTGACTTAACTTGAAGAGAGACACTTTCTCTAAATTCATCTGTGTCTCTCTTCTTTCCGATACCCCAACCCGCAGAATTTTTTCACCCAAATGAAGAGGATTAAAATGTGGGAGTGTACACAGATAAATGTTCTTTCGTTGCAGATTAGCTGCCCCAGAAATATGAATACACCAAGAAGAGAAGTCACTTTAGTAAGCTCATCTCACTAATGAGACTGCTACTTGGCTTCCACAGATGTAAGCATTGAGGAACCCAAAATGGTTTGATAGCATTTCTGCATGTGACCTTGTAGCGCAATGGAAAGTGCAATAATAATGGCAGAACAGCAAGATCCCAGGCTGCAGTCAGTGAGAGTTTGCTTAATGTAACAGTTGTAGTCACAGAACTATAGGAAAAGAAACTGCTTATGTTCACAAGGCTTCAGGTACGCAGGGATCTCCAGCAAAAACCCTCACCTCCAGTGCCAGTCCTTAATGAGGTCTGGGAAGGAGTGGATCCTGTCTCTACCCCTTCGGGTTACTCAATTGCATTGTGTGTGCCTGAGCTCCCCTGGGTTGGGCCTGCGTTCCCATCGGGTGCTCAATCACTGCTTCGGGTCATGACAGCGTTTCCATTACAGACCTTCGCTGGTGATGCACTTAAAATAGTTTCCGATAATACCTGCAGCACTGATTTCTCATGAAGTAAATGAGAAGGGCGTAACAGAAGATACAGGTTCCTTGCCTTTGTAAAGTCTGCTTGGTTGGTTCTGTATTTTCGGTGTCTTTTACCTTCTGTTTCCTTTCTATCTGAAATTACCAGCAGCATTGAACCTGTGATTCAGCTTTGTGTCAGTGACCGGCTGCCTTTCTAGTGCTTTGCTGTGATTATCTGCAGAAGAGCTGACTCCATTCTCCCGCTGCACTCAGAAACTATACCTTTGCCCTCCACTTTGTTTTGCTCCAGTTATTAACTCTCGAGTGCATTTAATTGCAGTGGTGAAAGGTGACTGCATTGAGCACACTAAAACCTGTCTAACACAGAGGCTCTTTCTCATCACCGTGCTCTCATGCCTCAGTAGTTCTTCCAACTCTGGATGAATTATTCTAGGTCTGCTCAGCGTAACACAAGTACACGTGATTGTGAGGCTTTTCTCGAGTAGTTGGTGGCGGCTTGCATAAACGGAATTAATGCTTCTCTTGATCAACTTTTATTCGGTGCAAATAGCTACGCTGTTGAAGATGAGATGACAGTGTAATGAGAGAGAGAACTTCATGCAGAATAGGAGGAGAGGTTGGGATTTCTAACCTCTTCTTTCTTCCCTGAGGCTCCCCTGAGGTTCATTTTTTTTCTGCTGCTCACTCCTGGCCACTAAGCTCAAAAATTCTTTCAGGAATGCGTATGGAGACTGCTGAGTCACAGCCTGAACTGCTGAATGAGCACCTGAGGGAAAGACCTGTTCAGCCCTGGGAGCACAGGTGAAGGCAATTCACCTGTGCAACCAGAAGGGGTGGGACCTGGCTTAGACCTCATTTAAGGGTTCACTGCTATGGTGGAAGGTTCTTCTATTGGAGATCTGTTTTCTTGGGGTTCTTTCCCGGTATGTCTAGATCCTCAGAGATGCGTAAGCATTCTTTTCATTTCTTTAGTAATATTTCCTTGTTTGCGCTGGTCTCTGTGCAAACCAATTTGTCGCTTTTTCTGTCTGATGAAACAAAAACGAGAGTTTTCATTGTTTGTGAATTAGAGGCCATAGGATTTTTCTATGGTGCCTGCAAAATGGCACCCTGAGGAGTTTTTTGTTTATTGCTATTTAATTTGCTGCTTGCCTCGATGACTGAATAGTTTTGTATGTAGACAAAATTTTATTCTCTACTCTAGTGTCACTATGGTAATGCAACTGCCATCCTGTACTACAGAGCTAACAGGTTTGTTTTATTCCTCTCTGACTGCATGACTGCATTGTATTCAGGTTATGTAGGTCAGCCACAGATGCTACATTACAAGAGTGTGGTTTGAGAAGCTCCGGCAGTGTAGTTAAGAGCTGTGGATGGTTTAATTTGAGGAGGGTTCTATATTAATGGGTTTAGTCTTGTTCTAAGAAACTGTAATGTGGGGTTTTATTTCTCTGGTATCTAGCAGAGATTATCCATATTTGTTCCCTTTGTGTTTTGCGAGATCAGGGCTTGTGGTATTTGTCCCTGAAGGAAAGCAAAATAGCAAACTGAAATTTCTCTGAAGGCGGAGGATCTGTCCTTTACTTCAGCCTAATAAACAGCAACTTCATTGGCTTTTTGCTGGAGGATTATGGAGATCAATGTGTCTCCATTCCCTTCGTTGCAGATGCCATCTAGTTACTTGGCAGCATCTGGCAGCACAGAAAACTAGATTTAAGCTCCTGCCATGAATTTTATCTTTGCCTTTTCCTATTTCATAGCACAATATCCACATTATGTATATTAGCTCTCACTCATATATTTGCAAATGTTCTTTTGTGTTTTTTTTTCCCTTCGCTCCTCATGTAATAAGAGCCTTCACAAGGGTGCTTTGTAGAATGAAGCACGGCCCTCTGCAGTCTGCAGCTACCACTTACGTAAAGGAAAATGCAAGAATTGTCAGAAAATTTACTGGTTATATAAGCCAGAGTCTCAAGTCCACGCTGCTAGGCATAGGACAAGCAGCATCTGCTGTTGTGGTTCCCCTGTGTAGTTAATCAGTGTACTGGAATGGTCAACAGAGGAGAACGCATAGCGAGTGCCGCTCATGGAGTTGGTGATAAATCAGAGTCCTTGATGGTTTTTAGGTCTGAGCTGGAGCTGTTGCTGCTATGCAGGTAAGAGTCTGCTCTCGATCATGCTTTCTTGGTTAAAGGACACCTGGCAACTTCATACTCAGAAAATGGTGCACAGAGGGGAAAGATGCTTTGGAATGGAGGCACATGGGGAAGCGTCACCACCTTGTATGGACACAATATTCAGAAAATAGGACCACATTGATTGGTCCCATTAATTTCTGTTAATGCAATTTTAATCACTTGAGTCTTCAGATTTCCCAGTCTTCGATTTTTGTTTTGTTTTCATAGAAGGTAGCGCATTTTAAATGCAGTGAAATATTTGAAAGAGATCTGTAGGAAATAAGTGCCAATTCTATTTGTCATCCTCTTTACTTTGTATTTTCTATGCGAGATTTCTTAATTTAAGTCATTTTTAAATGAAATATAGAAATATTGCTGAAAAACTGCAGTCATTGGTAGCTGTTTTAAAAATTTCAGGAGAAATGTTTTATTATTTTCTAGATGTGGAAATGTATTTGTCGAGTGCTGGGGCAGTACACGGATACATTATTCAGCCTACTCTGCATGAGAGGGTTAGCTGTGAGAAATACTATCCACGTCAATGCTGGCATAAAATATGTGGATATGCAGCAGCATAATGGCTTTAAACGCTTTCCTGGTATAACTCAACTGGTTCTTGGTGGAAACATCAAGGATAAATTTCCACTAATATCTACAGGCAGGGCTTCAGCAAATAAAAGCCTCATAAATGTGCAGTGATGGAGTAGAGAAATGGAATAGCCTTAGAGAAATAATTTTGCCATCTATGTGCTGACGGCCCCTATTCTTTGTAACAACCCTCTCTACAGTAACTCCCTTGAAATTGCTCACTAAGCTCTAAAGCGAAGTTAGGCATTTTTCCTGGTGCCATCCATACCTCTGGGCTTTGCTTAATGACCTGAACAGCGCATGAGTTTGAAATATCTATACGAACAATTTTCCTTGTTTTTGTTGCATTAGTCATCGGCTGTTTTGAAATCTTTTGAGTCTCTGCCATGCTGACAGGCAGATCCCTGTGGGAAGGGCAGTATTGGTTCTCCATGTCCAAGCAGGCTGCTGCTGAATGGGAAGATGCTGCCCGTACATGAGTGCCTCCATGGCCATCCTGCACTGGGAAGCTGTGTGTGAGCTGTGTTCAGATTCACCACCATCCTAAAACGTCTTTATCGTAGTGCAAAGCAGCAATGTAATGGTGTGGAAATGAAGAATAGGACTGGAGATCTGCAACCAGTTACAAAGAGCCATTTCTTTTTTCTATTGTCTAGCCACCTTAATTGACTGACTGTAAGCTCCTTAATTTTTTTTCCTAATGTTGAGCTGGAATTTTTGCTACTCGTATTGAGGTCCAAAGTTAGAGCATAGTTATTGGAAAGCTAAAAAATAAGTGCCTCTCATACAAGTCAGGAGGGAAGTGCATGAAATTCAATGTAATTGGCTTTTGGTTCTGACATTCCTTCCTCCTTGTGTGTTGTAACATTTTTCAATCTGTAGCTACCAATTCTCTGTAGGTACAAATCTGAAAGCTATCAGCAAGATGTGCTTCGCTGCAGCAAAACTTTATTCTTAGATCTTTGGTTTGAATTTTGAGCAGTCCTGTGCAGAGCCAGGTGGTCCTTCCGGGTCCCTTCCACCTCTGGATATTATATTATTCTATGATCTTGGGCTAAAACAAGTCTGAATCCTTGTGAAGTAACGGTGGACAGACAGTTCATCTGTGAATCCCAGAAGTATATGCTAAAAATGTAATTAAATTCTTCCAGAGCTGCTAGATCATTCTGTTTCTTAGCAAGGCAATATTTTATTCTCAAAAAAAAAAAAAAATCATTTGGATAGAGTTCAGTAGTAATATTACTGTTAATGAGAGGAATGAAATGATAGATATGCAAGGGAAAAAAAAGGAAGCTTTACTAGTATCAACCAGCTAAACTAAGTATAACAGGGAAACTGATGAGTAAGTGATAACTGACAGCCCCAAAATTATTTAGAACTATACAAGGGAAAATAACTCAGAATAACAGATCATCTAAAAAAAAAGTAGAAATAATTCTATGGAATAGCAATAAAATCTTTTAGACTAAAGGGTAGTTCTGTAACGAGTGCTTGTAGGCTCAACGGTTTCAACTTAGATTTACTCCATGGGCTTGAATTCCCTAGATTTGTAAACGGTTGGGGCAGAAATTCAAAAAAGAATGCATTTTGTTGCACAGAGCAATCGTATGTTGAAGGTAGATGATTGAGATGATGCCATCTGGCCCTTTAATCTCCCTTTTCTGCCTCCTGCGCGTTAACCGAGACTCACTGTGATCTTATCAGTGAGAAATAATATCTTTGCAGGACCCTGAACTGTGATATTATTAGGTTCGCTCTAAGGATATTATACATACCACTTCATCACAGATATTATTGACAGTAAGTGCTTTTACCACTTTTATATATTCTCACTGTGAGTTGTTTTACAGAAAGGCAGCCAAATCAAGAGAATTTTTCATGGCCACCCGAGCAGCTGATAAGTTTCTTTACAAGCACTTATGTGAATTCAATGCCGCAGGGTGTTAAAATGATGAGGTAGGACCAAAGCATCTATGTAACATAGCCTACAAAGAAGAGCCCCAAAGGTTATTTCCTTTAGTAAAACTACTTGTCTACTTGAACCCCATTTTTTCTTCCTTTTTTTTTTTCTTTTGTTTGGTGTTGTTTTTGTTGTAAAGTCCATCTGACCCTCTTCAGGGTCTGTTTATACTATTCTGATCCTCTCTGCTTTTGCCTCCTCCTTTCCTCTCTTGCTGCCCGAGTACCACAGTTCTTCAACCTTTCAGGCCAAGTCATTATCCTTTCTGAAGCTCTGCTGTCATGGTTTTATGATTTTTTGGTACTGGTATTCCACATCATAACATCATGTAGTCCATTAAGAGTTGGAGAGTTAACACTCCAGCCCCATGGTTCATTGATAATTCCAGGTATACCTGTCTCAGAGGAGAAGAACTACTACATTCCCCAGAGGACTTTGTGATGCTTTGTATTTTTACGTGTTTTCCGCTCAGAGGGAACAGATAAAAACTCTCTGCGGTCACGGGATGCTCTCTTTCCTTCGGGATCGACTCAGCAGTGGGTGCTCGCTGCCGTCTGCTTCAGCGTTAGCGTAAGGGCTTCGGTTTATCGGACACTCTCTCTTGCTCATCTTATCTGATTTATTGGCCTCAATTTCAATTATATTGTATTATATTCTGTTATTTTGCTTTTTAATATCTTGTTTAGTAAATTAGCTTTCCTCCTCAGATTGTTGCCGCTGTTTTGTTTCTAGGCCCATCTCCCTTTTTCCCTTTTTCCTTCCCCTTTCCTGGGGCATGGGTCAGTGGGTCCCCCACACCAATCGTCAGGGAACCAGGCGATCCAGCCCGGTAAACCGTTGACATTTTTGGAAAAAAAGCACTTTTTTTCTCAGTCACCCTCTCTATTTCTTAACCAAATAGTGCATTTAGGAAGAATAAGTACAGAGTATTTACACTGGCACAAAATTGGGCTTGTAGGCACTTTGTAAATTGCGGCGCCTCCGGGATAAGAATGCAAGTTGTATTGTTTGTTAACAATGAGTTCATTTGTATCCTTTCTTCCCTGGCCATTTAGGTAGACTTAAGCCTCCAGTAAGAGACAAAAAAGCATTTTTGACCGCTTTCAGAACATGCAAATTACAAGTGTCCTGTCCTGCATTAATGTGGATGTATTTTGAAAATCATTCTTAATATCCTGCCAATCATTCAGAGCCCATAGATAATGCAGCTCCCTTTCTGCTCCGGCATTTACGCGTGTACCCCCACTACCATATCTACAAATGCAAATAGGAAGTATTCCCTTCCCAGGCCTGTGGTGTTTAATTCAGACTGATTATGCATGAGAAGGAATGCGTCCCAAATGCAGTAGTTACTTGCGCACTACATCTTGTGAGCAAGCAGCCGGTTTGGCTCGCTTCAGTAACTTTTATGTGTAAACAGTCTTTAAAAACATAATCTACATTGTCAAAGCCTAATCTAAATGATGTACTGACAATGCTTTTCTTGATATGCTGTCTTGGTTTTGAATTCTCTTTGGATTGCTTGGCCCCAGATGGCCTCCTTGTGTTTTGTTTACATTTCACTTAGCTGTCACATATTTATTCCCATTAGATGTGCAAAGTCAATAGAATCAGTCTAGTTTTACAGTATAGCTGGCTAATATGGCATGGGGAAAACATTGAGTGAAGCCAAGCAGACGGGCAAGAGGAAAGCCAAGTAATTCTTCGGTTCGGATGTAGAGACCAGCGAAGCAGGGAACTGGTAAACTATCAGGAACAGCATGGAGAGGGGTGGATTTTCTTAGAAAAAAATCTTTTTTTGCCTGGGAAGTGAAATAGGGAAAGGTTTATTTAGACTGCATGTCTGTTTTCAAGTGTTTTTTTTTTTTTTCTGATTACATTCTGAAATTATGTATGCATTCCACATATTAAATCTTTTTTTTTTAAAAAAAAAAAGATATGTTTCAAATGTATTGGGTATTAAAACATTACTTCAAAAGCTTGGAGTTGTTTGGGAGTTGTCTTAATCAAACAGAATGACTGACATCTCTTGTTGTACAAAATTCTTGGAAGGTATGTAAGATCTTCTGCATTAGCTCTTTCTGTGAGGGGGAAACAGAAGAAAACACTTTAGTTGTTGTTATCTTGATCACGATCACGCACGCAGTTTGAAAGACAAATGGGTGCTCATGCCTTCTATGGCATCTTGAAGCACAACTAACCTTCTGAATTGTGCTCTTCCATCTGGATACCCACACATACCTTCCCATACTTCTCCCAGTGCAAATACCCATCTTTTCTCTAAGTGGTTAATTTAATGGTTCAAAGGAAAAACTTGGTGCAAGATTTGGTGTGGAATGTAACGCTGATGGAGGAAGCCTTACATTTCTTCTTGTCCTCTGAGCAAGGAAAGTGGTATTGTTAGACTGATGGCACGTTGCTCCCTGATCACTTTCTTCCATTTTTGCTGTGCTGCTCAACCAAAGCACAGTGCTTTATTGGTCAAGATGCATTTTTTGTTTTGACAGCTGTTGGGCACTCAAACATCAGTCTCCTTAAATAACAGACTGTGCCGAAGCTGCTGCCATTTTACGATGCGCTGCCCCCTCCCTTTGATCTTGACACCCCATTTAAGATCTTGTTCTGTTTACTGCAGGTGAAACACGGGAACTATGCCTTTGTATGGGATGCAGCAGTACTGGAATATGTGGCCATCAATGATGGAGACTGCTCGTTTTACACAGTCGGGAACACTGTTGCGGACAGAGGATATGGAATTGCACTGCAGCATGGCAGCCCCTACCGAGATGTTTTCTCACAAAGGTAAGGGCTCAGAGGAGAAGCAGGTCCTAAGAGGAGGTCTTTCTGAACTGCTGACCTTTCTTTTAATTCAGTTTTCTGTGAAAGGGAAGGATCTTGTCTTTGCCGCATAGACAATCATTTTTTCGGAATTATAAGATTGTTCATTTTCCTGTTAACTTCAGTAAATAAGTTTCGTGTTGCATTTATTTGGGTTTCGCTTGTTTCTCTTGGAAAGCATTAATGAGAGGCTAAACTTCATCAGCTGGAAAATGAGGAAAGAGTTGATGCATTTGTTTCAGATTAACAGTAGTACAGTCCTTCCCATTACAGAAGCCTTTTCTTAAGGAGAGTAAGGTAAATGTGGGTGCTAATGGGAAAACTGAAAGTGATGAACAAATACATCTGATGTTTCAGAGAAATGACCTGTGTCAGAACCCAGACGCTTAGTTGCTCATCTCAGCACTAATGAGTGTCTCAAGCTACAAAAATGAGATCTCTAGACGTACTTATGCTATTGTGTTGCTACTAGAATCCAAAGGACTAAATTAATTGCGTGAATTTTGTCTTTGCAATGTTTATGCTTTGTTTCACTATTGATTAAAAAATTACGAAATCACAGAACTCTTTGGGTTGGAAGGGGCATTTAAGATCATCTAGTCTCAAACCCTTGCTTTAAGCAGGGGTACCTCCCACTAGACCAGGTTGCTTGTAGCCCTATCAAGCCTGGCCTTGAATGCTTCCAGGGAAGGGGTGTCTGCATCCTCACTGGGCTACCTGTTCCAGGGACTCATCACCCTCACACCGAGTAATTTTTTCCTACTACCTAGTTTAAATCCACCTTCTTCCAGTTTGAAGCCATTTTCCCTTGTCTTGTTACTTCACACCTTTCTAAGAAGTCCCTTTCCAGCTTTTCTGTAGGCCCCGTTCAGGTACTGGAAGGCTGCTGTAAGGTTCCCTCAGGTCCTTCTCTTTTTCAGGCTGAAGAGCTCCAGCTTTCTCTGCCTGTCCTCATAGGGGGAGGTGCTCCAGCCCTCTGATCACATTTGCGGCTCTGCTCTGGAGCTACTCCAACAGCTCCGCATCTTTCTTGTGTTGGGGGCTCCAGAACTGAACACAGTATCAAGATACTTGTGGAATGTTAAAAATGACCAGACATTTTCAGAAAAGTAATATCTGTGGCCTGAATTTCAGGAGAAGATGTAGGCTAATCTCACAATCTTTCTTCATTCGGGACCTGTTCCTTCAACCCAGTTTTTAATGGTTTGCATTAGATACATGTAACAGTATTTTGCAGTCGCTGTGTTGGAATTCCTTAGTGTGGATGAGGCGTTGTGTCATAGAGATGAGCTTCATTCAGGCTCTTGCCTTTGCCTTCAGTCTGTACTTCAAAACAGTGGAAAAAGTAATCAGTGTGTAACAGTTCAGTGATTCAGGGAAGTCAGTCTGCTCTCATGCACTGCATGAACAGGAGAAGCTTGAGTTCTTTAAATCCTGTTCCATTTTGGGAATGATGTGGCTGATATTTATTTATTTTTTTTATTTTTTGGATGATGTAGCAAGTGAAATAATACCGCAGATCACAGGATCAAATACATGTTTAATTTCATTAAGCATGTATTTGCTTTATGTGCTCCAATTAGAGGCAAATATTTACTGAATACTTTAAAATTCTGATCCTGATCAGGCTGAGTCTATTAAGTGTCTATGTAACTTTCTGGTTTTCCATACAAAACAAGGTAGCAAAATTTATTCCTGTAGTCTTCCAGCTGCTAGAGCTCTCAGATGCTAGTCAAGGTGTTGAGTCACGTTCTTCGAAGGATCCATTCAAGTTTCCTAAGTTGTGTCTTTATTAATAAATATGATGAACCTGCTAAGTAGCAGGGCACGGCTCATACCCAGACAGCCGAGCTGTCCTTGTCCTCCACCATTGCTATGCTAGTCAAGGTGGATATAACCAAGCAGGCCCTTTATAATGATTTCTGACTCCATTTCTAGAGTCACCGTAGGTCTCAGTCTACGGGGGAAATGGTCATAACTAGTTCTGGTGAAAGATGATCTTCTCTACTGCAGTACTCAACACCTGGGGAAACTGGCTTACTCCTTCTGATGCCTTTAGGAACTTTTGGACCATTAGTCTGTGCAGGCATGACATTTCCAAGTATAACTTTATTTCATAACAAAATGTCAGTGTATTATATTTTGAAGGTGCAGGAAAGCAGAAAGAAGCATAAAAATTTGCACATATATAGCTCTTTTTATCCAAGGATCTTTGAAGCAATATTTAAATTTTACCATCTCTCAGTGGAAAGTAAATGCCATTTCCATATAATTCTTATGAAATATATGGCATAAGAGGACATAAATGAATTCCCAAGGTCGGATGATTTTCCCTGATGGAATTGGGGATCATAGGTACTCTGGCTTCCTCATTTTCAGTTTCCTGCTACAGTTACGAGAGTTCAGGCAGCTGAAGAAAGGGATGATTTGTGAGATCTCTGGCCACAAGAGGGTCTGGATAGATATGCAAAACTCATCGCTGCTGAGAAAATAACTCATTGCATTATCAAGACTAATGGCTGAACAGAGAAATTGGAATTTGCTTGGAGTTATTCTGCCTACCAGAGAATGTAGGAAGCCTAAAATCTATGCTCTGCAAATGTCTGTGCTGCCCTTGTATTTTTTTAATTCTGTATTTTAAGAGCTTATTATATTGCATTTCTAATTACGTCCATAAATATAAATTTACAGTTTGAATCTGCGAAACACTATATGAGAAACAAACACATGGAAGAGAAAGCATGCTTACAAGGTAGCTTACAAGGGTGTGTTGGTTTTTTTTCTAGAAACCTTTCGTTATTGTTCCTTATGATTACTTCCATGTGGTTTTCACCAATCATCCTTGCTTTTCTTCCTAATGAAAAGGCTAAAGAACCACCCGCCTGTATGCTAAATAGAAAGGGAAATAGATTTCGCTGGGTGGGATTAGCAGACGTTCACACGAATATTTCACGTTCTTTATTGCAGCAGGGAACTGTTTTGAACTACACTGGCATTTCTCAGTCTTTCCCCGAATAAATATATTTATGTGAAAATGCAGGGCTTCTCTTTTATGAAATTTCCTATAAACCCTTAAGCTGCATGGAGTTAAATCCCTAGAGGGTCTAGCAAGATTACAGGAGATTTTGATCTCAGAGCAGGAAGCCTGAAGCATGAGTTTAAGGCTTTGAAATACCTTTTCAGAACATTCAGGCCATTCCCAGAGAAATGGGAACAGAGAGAGAGAGAGAGAGAGAGAGAGAGAAGTGTAAGTCCTCACCCCTTCTCTCACCGGCTACAGGGTATGAGTTGCCATCATGAGAGCACTGTGGTGAGGTTTTGATGTATTATATGTTCGGAAATCGCAAATGTTTGGGGTGTCTGCTGTGTCATTCTCTAGCGGACTGACACATGCAAGGCACGGAGGCTGCAGTGTCTAGAGCGTGGTGGTGGCAGTATGCACACAGTACAAACACAAGTTCATAACTTTACAGGTGTAGAGTGATGCCTCTAACCTTCGAAGCGAAGGGGGGAGTGCTGCCACGTACTTGAACTGATGCAATTTAAACTCAGAATTTTAATTACAAATGCAAGCTTGATGAAACTCTGGATAGGGTTTTTCTCTCTATCCTGGATGAAATCTAACATTTCAGGGGTGAGCAAAACGCTTCTGATGTGTAGAGTTATGTCATTAAAGATGCAATATCAGTATACCTACAAAAAGCCTTTTTGTGGGTATGGTTTAGTGTAACAGAAAGGCAGCTGGCTGAAAGCACTGCAGAGGAACTGATCTTGGCGATCTTTCTCTTCCTTGTGCAGAAGGTCTCTCCTAGGCCATAACTAAGGTGTGAGCCACAGTGAGCGGTCTGACTGCAGAGTGAAGATGCCCTTTTAATGCCTTGGAATGAGGAGATGGCCTTCTGGGTCCCATGCAGTTGCTGTGACCATTCTGTCAATTGCTGCTTCCGTAGACAGATTCTTCAAGTTCATCCAAAGGACAGTGCGCAGCTGTAGCAGTAGTAGTGTAGAAAATGCTGTAGGTAACGTTTGAGTGATGGACTTGCATCATCCTGATGACTTCTTTCTCATGTCAGATCTTAACAACTGTACCTGGCCGTGCTATTAGGCAGCCTGTTGATGTCTGAGAGTAGTTTGCTGTCCTCTTGTCTTTGTCACTAAGGCTTCACCTTCAGAGCACCAGCAGCCTCCATGCAGTGCGTCAGTTTTGTCTCTGTTTCTCTTTTAAAGTAATGACAGGGGCTTTAATAATACAAACTCCCAAATTCCGTAGGAGACTTTGAAGAGGATGTGTTATTTGATTTGTGAGGAACAGTGTGCTGACACTTAAATTTGACACCTGTTAAGTCTTTTCAGTCCTGAACTCTAAAAACTCCACTGACCCCTGGGAGGCCTAAATATAATTGTGCGCTCTTTCAGAGCAGTTCACAGCATGCCCATGCTGCCTGTGGTGCACCTGCAATGGTTTGGGCATTGTGCTGGGGCCTGCCTTCTGGAGTGATTGAGGAGGAGGTGATGGGGAAGCACTCAGATTCTGTTCCTGTTCCCCTTCATCTGCTGGAGAACTTGCTTGTTCTGCTGTCCTTGGTCAGGCAGCACATTGCAAGCAGAGGGAACGCTCATTTCACACTCGTAGGAGGCCAGCCTCTCACTTAAGCAGCTCACAGCTGTCAAGATGCACTACCACTGAGAAACTGAGCCTGAGTTGTGCTACGTTTCTTGAATTCCTAGAGCATCCGTGTGTGTTCTGCCCCAGTGACTTCACTTTTAAATCAAAGAAAATAGTGACACAGTGACAACAGGAGGGGGGAAAAAAAGCAAAATTGCCCTCAGAGCCAGTAATGTGGGACTCAGCTCATTGTTTGTCAGCTGTTTCCCCAACCAGTGTTGACCCTGTCTGAATTCCCAGACACCTAAATTTGCCTTTGTGTCCAAAGGGGAAGCAGCAGCCACACACCTCCAGTTATGAATTTATTAGGGGTGGGGTATGCAGTGACATATTGCATGACAGGCGCAGCCATCATGTAGCTTTTTCAGAACCTGCAGGTTTAATTTGGCATAAATCATGAAGAATCTGTGTTTCAGCTAGAGAAGTGAGTCATTTCTTTCTGTCCTGAAGAAAAAAAAACAAAAAGTCTTATAACAATTTCCCCATGACAAGCTCTAAGACACGTTGCTAGCAGCAAGTTGTTGCATTTTCAGATGTCCAGAACTTTGAAGGTAAGGAGGAGAGAGCCACCACGCGCAGTCTGACTCCCCCTTCACAAATCGTTAGGGATATGATTTAAATAAAATGGTATGGATTTTTTTCTTGTCCTTTTTTTTACCTCATCAGCAAAACTCTGAGGTTTAGAAAGTTCCTGCCCTGAGTCATAAATGTGTTCTTCCTGCCTCCTTGCTATTAATTCTCCCTGCTCAGGTTTTCATTCTGTGTCTTGGAGGTCACCGATGTCCAAAGACTACAGCGCAAGGAAAATTACTTCCTTCCCGAGTACCTTCGCTTCTTTTTTTGAGACCTTGGGACCATGTACTCCTTTCTTTAGGGGAACTGCTCCTCCACTTATGTTTGCAGTGGAAAATACGAGTGAATGTCCCGTACTTTCTAGTTTATCCTTTGCTAGATATGGGAAAATTAATCCTCCTAACCCTCCTTCTGCCCATAATGGTCTAACTGGCTTTTTCATAGTTAAATACTGTGGTCATCTGAAGAACGGATGCCTGAGTAAAAGCTGAGGTTTGTTTTGCCTCCATTATTTCATTGGGATTGTAATGCTGTTGCAAGCTGTGTTTTGAAAAATAGAGGAGAAGCTAGTAAAACTCTCTCCCTTGAACATTGGGAGAATTACTGGAGTTGAAGCAAATCCTATGTTTAAATGGAATCTTTTTTAATTCTTAGAGCCTGTCCTTAGACCGTGTTACAAGCTCATGTAACTGAAATTACATTAGAGGGAAAAATGAAAGTTTGTTCCGGATTTCAGAGCAATTTGACACGAGAATCCAATATTAATTGATTCATATACTGTCGCTGTTAAAAGAAGAGTTAACTTTGAGGTAGCACATAATAAGAGTTTTACAGAGTAGTAGGATGTAAAGTGAAAACCTCTGTAGTAACACCAGTGTAATAGATATTTATCAATCATCAAAAATAACACGTTCCATCCTAATTTTATAACTGCACACATTAGGCTTGTCGGAGTGAAGCTAGGAATTTCTAGGCCTCAAAATGCATCCACGTTCCTTGTTCCTAACTCACTTCCTCTGAGATTAACTGCAGTTGGCCTCTGTACCTTGAAGGTTTTATTTCCACAGTAAATCCATTATTCGAAACGGAGAGAGATAGAAACAGCTATGGAAACCCAGACTTTAGCAACTTTTTTAATATGCTGTAATACTAACTGATGAGGTGAGTTAAAAGATTCTGCAGCAAGGCTGAAATTTATAGCATGCTCATAATGGAAAATGTATTAATGAAAATATGTAACAGCAGCCAGCAGATTAGTGGGCTTTTAAAATATACTGTAAAATTAATTGATGAGGGTAAGTTAAAGGATGCAGAAGTAGCAGCACTCAGCTTGAGAAAGAAAGACATAAGGGGAAATCATTAGACCTTGTTGCATTCATACAGCGTAAGCTGTGCAAATTAGAGAACTGCTCATCTGCTTTGTCATGGGAAGGCACTCCTGTATTTGATGTGTATGAAGTAGTTGCTGCTCACTGTACACAAGATGCTGTTTAAAAAAAAAAAAAGGCGCCTTCTTACTTACCTTGATTCTGTTTGCTTTCAAAAAGGGCTCTGCTTCCAAAGTTTCAGAAAAGCAAGCCGGATAGAGTGTTTAGAAATCCCCCACTGCTATCCCTGAGGTGTTCCAATGAAAACATTATTACACTGCAGTGTGTTAAAATTGCCAGTAGATATCACTTTGCAAGCTATTTCTTAAAGAACATCGTAGCCTTAAGCACCTCAGACTCGGTTTGTAAAATGACCAGATATTGCCCAAAGAGGTGCGTGCTGACAGTCAGTGGCAGAACTATTGCTCATCCAACTATCTGGAAGTAACATTTATTTTAAGTTAAGTTGCTCATGTGTTTTAAAATTTTATGGAATGAATGCACGGCTGCAGAATCTGAAACAGCTTAGTTATAAATCTGATGACACTAAAGTTATAAGAATTCTCAGCAAGTGGCTTCCCTCCGAGACCTTTCCATTTTATGAATTTCTAATAAAGAGATTATGCATGTGGTTAACACGTGCTATCCTGGAGCACTTTTTACTTTTTGTGGCCACCTTCCCTTCTGCTTGTGTCCATCGGCCTCAAGAGGAGCAGGTATAAGTGCTCCCCCTGACCGAGTACAGTCAGACAGCTGGCTTGCCTGCAGATGCTGGGGTGGAGGGTGAGTGCAAAGTTTCCCCTGCGTGCAGGAGGGATCCAAGTGAGCAGCAGTAGTCTGGTTTTCAGTGCCACAGATAAAGGCTTAGCTCTCCCACTCCTATGGCAGCACTGCCTGCCAAAGGTTCCTGCTTCTTGACCTAAGTAGAGCACTTATCAGCCAATTTCAGATAAAATGAGCAAGAAAAGCAAACTGGTAAAGAATAATAGATCTTTCCTAACCCATTTTGTTAGTTTGAATGGTAATTGACTTTTGGCTGGATTATAAAGCTAGTCTTTAACTGGTTCTGTTTTCCAGATAAAAAGGAAAGTCTTTGGCCTGAAAATAAAGCCTGTTTTCAGAGCCTGAGATGTGCTCTGGTAAATAGTGAACTTGCTGCTGTGAGTATTCATACCTGTGCTGGGAATTTTATTTCCTAACTCTAGAGAAAACCTTTAGAGGAGTTAAAACAGAAGCATTTGGTAGTGTGGATCAGCTGAAAACAGTTTGGACTCTTGTTGGCACAGTATCTTTTGTGTACTGTATCGAAGCAAGATTAACCCAAAATAAATCAGGATCTTCATCCTATCTGTCATAGATCTGATGACTTTTATAAAAGCCAAGTGTTTTCTGGAGTCAAGTTTTGTACTTAAACATGACTTCGTTCTGCTTTATGGCTAAGTGCAAGCAGGAAATAATGACGATGTGGCCAAGGAGGAACCGTGCTTGCCACTTTATTCGTAAAAAACTTTGCAGAGTGTATTTAGCAATTTTCCATTGTACCCACCTGCATGCAGAGCTTTCAGTGCAGGGCTCTGACACTGTATTTAGTTCATACTTTGTTCAGCTAAAACTTCCCATTTGTATGCATTTATTCTGCTTTGTACATTATGTTATCAGTCACTTTCAATATTTCAAAGTCACAGCAGTCTTTTTCTGACACATTTGTCGGAATGAACTGCCTTGATTGCTGTTATTACAGACTGCAGTTCCTGAGTAAGGGAAAAGTCTTATGCAGAACCAGAACAATGACATTGCTCAATAAAACAATAGATTAAACAGGATGAAATTAGACTAAATAGGAGCTTTAAATGACCAGTCAAAAAGACCAAAAAAAAAAAAAAAAGAGAGGAGTGCAGGACAAGATTTATAATTCCACGCAACAAAATTGATCAGGAAGTATCTGATCTTTTTAAGCTGATATTCAAGGTTTTAGAAATGGCTCTTTTCTGCGGCCCGGTAATGAGTCAGTAAAGTATGTCTTACTTTGACTTCCTGTTAATCAAATGCTGTATTGTATTCCTCTAACGATCACTCACAACAGAAGGATTTTAATAATCAGTCCATTACAGTCCCAGCACAATATAATGAGGGGTTCTGGTCTAGCCTGGGAGGGTGCTTACACTCCTGATTAACTTCAAGTCCAAGTGGTAGTAATTTATCATGGCACGTGAGCACATATCTCCCTTGCATGTGCATAACACATGCAAGGGCTTTGCTGGTTGAATCTAAAAGCCCTTTCAGTTTAGGACCTTAGAGGAAGCACAGTCATCTGGAGAGGTAATTATCCATTTGTGCTTATTAGAAAAAAAAAAAAATTGGCATTATATGTACAACTATTGTCCTCAACTGAAAGAAGATGATAAAAAAAAAAGCAGACTTCCAAAGCAGTGAAGAAGAGCTGCCCCTGGACCGCCTTGTCCAGTTGTAGTTATTACAGCTGTCCTCAAAAAGACAGAGAGGTTTCAAACATAAAAGGGCAAATAATTTCATCAGCTATGCTATTGTAGGTGGAGTTCCTAAATATTCTCAAAAAAATCGTCTGTATCCCTAAAGAGATCTGATTCCTACAGAAAGCCCACAAGACCGATAAACCAATTTAAAAAGAAAAAAAAAAAAAATCTGTTACAGCAATATTTGCAGAGGAAAGTAGCAGAATACTTAAGAGGGATTTGCTGCTTTGAGAGTAGGGATTAGGAGTTCCTGACCCAGGCCTGAATTTTCTTGGCTTTGCATGAGAGGAGGAGGTAACGTGTGGAGCTGAGCCTTGCACTGGCTGAGAAGCTTGCCCTCTGACTTGTATTGTTTGGCTGTGCTAATTTCCTTGGGTTTGGGGCGACTTTACTTAATTAACAAAGGATCTTCAGATCATGGAATTACAACCGATTTGTACTGGTTTAGCTGATGGGAGAATTTAATCCTATAAATATTTCTTTGGCATAATTTAGATGTAAGTCTCAAGATTAACATCCCTGTGAAACATGTAATTTATATTCTTTCTCCTTTTTGCCTGTGAAGTGCTGTGCAAAGCTACAGAAAGACATCAGCTCAGACAGCGTGCTTACGTACCGTGCAGCAGTCAGGGGGTTCAAAAAGCTGTCAGGGTTCACGCACAACATCCAGTTCTTCTCCATCCTCCCACCACTTCATACAAATCTAGAGAAAAATGTAAAATCCACAGAAGAAAAAGCAATTGGAAGTGAAACACTGTTGGACTTCAGAGGAGATAAAATTTGCTGTCATTCTTTACATCCCTCTCACATTAGAAATGCCTACAACATTTTTTTTTGTTGTTGTTGAGTGGCCATCATGCTCCCAGTTAAATATATGAGGCCTCAAGGAGCATCACAGAAACTGCAACGAAGGGATCCACCTACAGTTGAGAAGCCAGCACAGCAGTTAATCTCCCTCCTGTCAGCTTGGTTTCTAATTATCCATTGCCTTTTTCCTTCTGCCCCAAGTCTTTTCTGACTGCAGTTTCGGCTAACGCTGACCCTTTTACCCAGGTTGGGGGAGTTGGGCAAGAGCAAGTTTTTGTCTGCAGAGTCCCTTAAAACTGGCAAACTGCTGGTGTTTGGAATTGTTTCAGAGTGAAGGAGAAAGGGTTGGTTTGTTTGTTTGTTTATTTGTTTGTTTGTTTCTCTCTCCAGTTTCTAGAAGGAAATAGTACGAGCCCTTTGTCTGTTCATGGGGCTGAACTGCCATCATCTTTTTTGCTTGTATTTGAAATAAAGCCTGGGGAAGAGACTCTTGCAAGGCAAATTATGTCCCAGGCTGGTAGGACTGCGAGCAGACCACGCTGTGATCTTTTCAGCCCACTGCAGACCAAGATTTTTCCTACAATACTGCATTGTAGGATCAGGTTTGAAAATCTGCTTGCTTGAACGTTGGGATGCTTGCTCAGAGGTGCTTCCTTATCCCCACAGGTATCATGCATATTAGCATCACTTTCCAAAGAGAAAAAAAAGTAGAAATGCTAGTCCTTTATCTGGGCTAGGCAACTTATAAGCTCCTTGCCGAAATGCTTAAATCTTACAGCCCTTTAGATCACTAGTATGCAACTGGAAGATCCTTTGCAACTAGAACTATTGCAGGGCTGAATCTTAATAGCAATGCTGTGTAAATAGCACTGTACCTTTATTCAGCAGGAGAGGTGCTGCAGGTCTTAATTGATTTATTGATCTGGATAAACTGAGCAGTTTATTCCTACCTGGAGATACCTTCTTAAAGTTTAGTTTGTGATGTTTATGGGTAAAACTTGATCTATTGGTCCTGTATACTACAGTATACCCAGCGTGCTGCCTATGAACAAAAGTCATTTTCTCCTTAGACCTGATTCTGGACTTCACAAGCTTCTTCCTACACCTCCACTGCTAATGGAAACGTTGCACTTGGGCAAGAAATGTCCTTATTTGTCTGCAGCTCTTTCCAGCAGCCTGCACAGCTTTCATCTGGGGCTCTAGCGATTCCTGCTTTGAGCCATAGTGCTTTGACAGCAGGGTTGTAAGAAGCTTTCTTAGCAGTGTTTACTTTTCTACGTAATTGTTTCCTGGATGGAGGCTTATTAACCGCTCTAAACTTGAGGCTTTCTTTTGAAGAAACTTCAACTAACTTCTTGAACTTGGTTTTAACATAAAAGCAGTACGTAGCTGAAGGAGCAAAGATGATATTTTTTAATTCCAAGTTGGGGAAAAAAAAAATGATGAAATTATCAAGCAATTGCTCACAGCCCTGTCAGTCGTAACTGCTAATCATCATTTCTCCTGTGTTATCAGCTGATTTCACAATAACACTGTAGTTAGCTAAATTAACTAGTATTAGCTAGACATTTAGATGTCATTAGAAATTCTTAAACTGAAATCTTTGTTAAAGTTGAAAGAAAAAACCTGTTATTTGATAAGGAGACGGAAAGGAATGCCTCTACTAACCGCAGAATCAGTAATGATAAAACGAAGGTAGTCTAAATTAAGATGAGGTACGAAATCAATTAATTCATCCAGCCAAACCTAAATCAGCTTTGTAGTTTGCAGTTAACCTGTGGTTATGATTATGTCACGTCCTTAATGATTAGAACGTGGGTAGATAAAAACAAGTGTGTTTGTTTCTTTTAATTTACTTAAGATCATGTTAGATTTTTGTCTTGGGATGGTTATTTAGTAGCAAAGATGAAAAGATCAGTAAGCTGAAAGCTCAGAAAATTGGAAATGTCTGGGAGGAGGCTGCTGAACCCTTTTTTCCTTTTGTGACAATTTTCCTCTGGCTTTTCCTACAGCCGAATGGCATCTCGACCCTTTGTGTCACAGGTTGCTGAACAAGGTGTTGTAATGGCCTTTCTGGCCCTACTTTCTGTGAATCCGTTTTTTTTGTTTTGTTTGTTTTCAAACCGTTTTTCCTTTGCCGTCACCCTGCTGCCTTTCTTCCCCAAGCTTATACTCTGCTCCTTTGAAGCATCTCTCTGTCCTTTTCAGGGCACTTTGGTCACCCTCAGCAGCATATGTGAATGTTTCTGCCTAGAGCATGCATTGCCCTGGGACATCCAGGCATCCTCCAGAATGCTCGCTGTCCATACCATGAACCCACAAGAAACTTCATCTGATCTATTCTGCTTCATTATACTGCTTATTGAATTTTGCTGCTGGTGTTGTCTTTCATACTCTTGGGACCAGCATCAGATGTCATGTCAATTATTTTCAGATGGTTTCAACTTGTGTGCTTGGAGGAGGGTAAGAAAATTGATGGCCAGAAGAAGGAGTAGCAGTTCAAAGATGCAGAAAATACCAGTTACTAATACTGCCCAGTGTGAGAAGTATTTCGGGCTGTAGGTCATTTTACTTCATTCAATATTGTGTGCCTTTCACGTTTGCTCCTAGTGAATATTATTAGTTTCTTCTTTAATAATCTAGATGGCATTTAAAATGATTGATAAAAGACATGGTTCATTGTGGTGAAGCCATTCCGTGAGTTGCTATAGCAGTCATAGGCTTCCATACACAACACGTGGCTCGTCCATTTTACAATAAGAAGGAGCCCTGAGGCGTGTTTGAAAAAAAAAAAATAAGGGTTCTCATTAAGCATAGAATCATAGAATGGCTTGGGTTGGAAGGGACCTCAAAGATCATCTAGTTCCAACCCCACTGCCATGGGCAGGATTGCCAATCACTAAATCATGGCACTAGATCGGGCTGCTCAGGGCCTTTAACCCTTTAGTCTCTCTGTGATGCTTAGTTGAAGCTTCCCTGAAGCTCCAGCAAAGAGAGGCAGCAGAAATGGTGTCTGACTGTGCATTTCAGGTCATCTGACAGTGTTGCATTATAAATGAGACCTGAAGGCAGATCTTTCCATCTCAGTGCAATTGAATTTTGGGCCTGCCTAGTGACGCTTATGACATGGATGGGATCGTTTCAAGCTATGAAGAAACTGCTTCGCAGCCCTCTCAAGTTAGATAGACCTCATAGGAAAAAAAATTCTATCTCCATAACATGTTGGTTCTCATCTTGCGTAGCAACTTGACACAGAGGTGTTTTGAATTATGTTATGACTATGCTTAGACAAAGAGGAGAAGAAGGGTCCTTAACTAATTGGTTGGCAAATATCTCAGCAAGAGCTGCCTCCTGCTTTGTCAAGAGCCTGGCTTTCACTGAGGAGGGAAAAGAGGATTCTTTGCATACAGGTTGTCGTATATGTCTCTCGGGCTTGCTGCAGGGAGTCTCTATCCTGTGCCTGAGAAAGCCACACAGTTATTTTTCCATCTCACCTCTTAACCGTGTGCCTTGGAAAACAGCATAGGTTTTGCCATATATTGGGTGGCACTTTAAAACCTCACAGCACAGGAGATGTGCTGGAGATTACATTTCCTGATTCCTTCACTCTTTTGTAATCAATCCCTACGAGGGAAAATGAATGGTCTCATCATGCTTATTTCACCAGCATCTCAAGGGAATAGAAGCCGGTTTCTTGTCACACTAGAGCTGACAGTTTTCTGATTTATGGTATTTAGAGGAAGTTGAAAGAGAATTAAAGCTTCATAATGCTGATTTATTGCAAGAACATGGTATGTTCAATATGATAGTAAAGTGGGAATTTTTCTTCTGTGGATCTTTTGTGCTTGGGGTAGTTAAGGATGAAACTGTGGAGAAAGTGATGGCTGCAGTCAAACATACTTGTTTCTGAGCTGGATGCAAGGTGACAGGAACCAATTTTAAAACCTTGGTATATTTTCACTTTGGAGGACTTGAAAGCAAAGTCAGAAAGAAACTGATACTGTAATAATGATTCATTTGACATTGGTGGCTGAAACTTTCAACAGTGCTGAAAGGCACTTTGCTGTAATGTGCTTGAATTTCATAGTCATGCTGACAATGTTTATCTAGGATTATCATCAGCAACAGGCACTGGAGAAAGAGGTTTGAGATTGCAGCTATTTAGTGGGTTGGTGAATTGAGAGTTAATCTGATATCCCCTTTTGGAAACATACCACACGCAAGGGGAGACAATGCTTACCAGTGTCGTGCATTAGTGTAGAATAAAGGATGAAAAATTCACACAGAAATGAGGCGTGATCCCTGAAACATCTATCCATCAAGCACCCGAATCCATCCTTTATCTTGCTTCACTGTAGAGCTCTGAAACAACTTTTCATTGCATAGCTATTTTTATGTTCACTTAAAACGATGTTTTAAGTAAGCTTGGTTGGTTCGTTTTAGTTCTCCAGTTTGAGATCTTTGTTCGTCTGATAAAACAGAAGACTCAAGAGACAAAACTGCAATTTACTTTATTGCTGTTCTGTGACCATAGGAATCAAAGGGATCTGCTGGGTCACTGAATCCATTATCCTGCTATGATAGGCAAGAACAACATGTAGTTCGCTTCACAGTCTCATCAAGCTCCATCTTTATACCAGTCTGGAGGATTTTTTGTCCCCTTGAGTGTTCTCTTGGGCGAGTTCTCTTGTTCTGTTGTGCTGCTCCTGTTGGGAAACATTTCCTAACTCATGTCATTCCCAGAGCATTCTCTGGAAGTTCAGTCCAGATTTCTTCGCAGCCACCATGTTACCGATTGCTTTTGTTAATGCTGGCTTTTTCTTCCTCTTGCTTGGCTCCGATTTTGTCTTCAGCCATTCTCAGTTTCTCACCTTGTTTCCATGCACCTCAGAAGGGCTTTTTTCCTCTTGCAACAAGATCTTTCTTCATCCCTGTATCTCATATCTGCACTGG
This sequence comes from Colinus virginianus, assembly GCA_008692595.2. Lineage (NCBI taxonomy): Eukaryota > Metazoa > Chordata > Aves > Galliformes > Odontophoridae > Colinus > Colinus virginianus. The sequence continues at coordinate 15,599,414 of VONY02000005.1, forward strand.
TTCATTTATTGAGGGTTAATGGCAGTTGTGCAGTGCATATCAAATGAGATCACAGCTGTACCCTCCTCAGTTTGAGTCAGAAATGCCTTCCTCGGTGCATTCTGGCAGAACATTTCTTTCTTTCATAATTTCGTCACAGTGGTTCTACTTGTTCACTACTAAACCCAAACCTTCGTTGTACTCGTTCACCTCAAAACGATAAATTCCTAGCTAGTAAGGTACACTGTCCTTCCTCCTATAATGTCTTTCTTCATCAGCTTTGGAGTCTGACTCGACTCCGTAAATAGTTTTTACTGAAACCTCTACTGAACCTTCCAAAGGAATTCTCTTTAAATTCTCAGTTTACGTGGTAAGTTAGGAAGACATTTTCAGATGGATGGCAAGCTGATCTCATTATCTGTGAAAATCATAATTTTTAATTAATGGTAATTATCATGACCAGCCCCAGATAGGTCTCCTGGGATGACGACTTCTCTGATTCTTTTGTTGTTGTTGTTGTTTTGATCTGAAACTAAAAGTAGTCTATAGTCGAAAAATCCTAGTCGCCTATTTGTGTAGCAGTGTAGCAATAGCAGTGCCAGGAAAAGGCCCAATGTGAGTGTTATGACCGAAGTTGAATAAGAAAAACTTTATTTCATTATTCAAGTTCTCTAATAGCCGGCTCGATTCCATTCACTTTTCTCACACCCACTCTCCTTCCGCATGAAAGAAACAGTGGTACAGAGGAAAACGCCATTGTTGTAAACTAAAGATTACTTTTCTTTATTCTTTGCAAACCTGAAGAATAATAAATGCAGATTGCATCAGGGATGTAGCTGGTGATAATAATACAACATTTGGTCTCTCATTATTCACTGTGGTAGGACAATTACGGAAATCCTGAATTTTTCTATGGTGCCACTGAGACTTACAATGCTTCATTTAAAAACTGTAGAACAGACTCAGTGAAAGTAGAATGTCTTTCTCCTATAGTTAGAGGTAGCATTTGTGACTGCCACCAAGAGCCTGCTTTCTTGTAAGAGCAGTGAGATGAAAAACATAAATTGCTTCACCTGAGGGTCCTGAACTTATTAGCAAAACTGAGCTTTGAGACTCCAGGAAAAGCCAAACTGGTGTGTTTCACATGGACTGATATTTTACTGCAAGCATTTTGCACTAGAACTACTGCTATCTCTGCCTGATCGATAAATTCTTTTTGTTTTGTGATAGATTTCTACATGCTAAATAGCATGAACTTCTGTTATTTGACAAGTATGAGTTATTGGAAAGTACTAAGTGGAGTCGAAGAGAGACTCTTCTCTTAAACACTCTCCAGACTGACAGCTGCGTGTTTCCATTTCAATACTCACAAGTTTTCTGTGCAGGTATACTGCTATCTCTGTGGGAGAGATTTGATCTGTGGTCATTGAGACATAGTTCGTTTTTGGCTAGTACTAGTAAAAATAATTGCAGTGTCAGTTCTGTACCTGAATGGTTTATGATAGATATACTTCGGGATTAGGCAATCTGCACTCTGAAATAATGAGAAATGTCAGGTTTTGGTTAAAAAATGAGGAGTGAAATATCTCTGCAGGTTATTATCACTTTGAGGGATTGTGGTTCTTCTCCATTATTCCCTCCACTATTGTTGAATTGTCCAATTTAAGTGAGTAACGGCACATTCTTTCTAGAAACTGTTGGTGGGAGCCAAGGAAATAAAATGTAATAGAGGGATGTGTTATAGAGAGGATACCCATATATAATAGCCATTGGCAAAGTTGGAAGACAATAATAAGCAATCAACCCACTTGAGATTTTGTGTTTTCTTTTTCAAAAATCTGAGCAACATGTATTGACCAACCTAGTCCTACCAGAAACATTTTTGTTTTGCAGTTCCTGCTAATACTGTTATTGCAGGAGTCTAGATGCAGGTTTGATGCATTCTGCCTTCATTAAAACTCATACAGTTGCCACTCTTTCGTAACAATGCCTGAATAACTGTAGAAAGAATTAGGTGTCCCACACTTGCACATCTGTATAAAAAATAGTTGTGGATTAATTTCCAGAAATCAGTTTTCCCATACGTGCTGCAGAACCAGCTTTCATTTCTATCCTATTCAGAAAGAATACATTAGATCGCTATTTTCTGGCCTTAGTGGATAAAGGGCAGGGGTCGTTCAGGATTTTGCACATCTTTCCTTGCCTATCCACAATCATTGACCGGATCCCTGCAGTTTGCTGCAGCAAAATTGTCTGTGCAGTTTGTTACTAAAGCAGCTTAGAATTGCTTGAAGTTGACACTTGCCTTTGACAGGCATTTCTTCAGTGCCAGAGTTATGGAGTTGTATGGGGACTGCTAAGTCACAGCCTGACCCTGATTGAGCATCTGAAGAAAAGACCTGGTCACCCCTGGGAGCACAGGTGAAGGCAGTTATCTTAGATGTCATTTAAACCTGACTGCCAGTGAGGAAGGATCTCTTGCTGGAGATCCGTCCTTCTTGCGTTCCTTCTCCGTGAGCCTAGATCCTTAGAGACGGGTGAGCATTCATTTTTCCTTCCTTTTGTAACGTTACCGTGTTTGCACTATTCCCTCTGTCTTTGCAGTAGTATTAATATGACCAAGTTTCATTTTCAGTCAGCAATATCCAGGTGTTGGTCATCTTAAAGAGAGAACTCGTGTGCTTGGCAGCCTGCCCAGAGAATGTCATTTGGAAAAAAGCACCGTTCCTTGGTTTCCTTGCTCCTTCCAGTTGCCTTGTTAGTTAGCACGAGGCTATTTCAGTACACCAA
>VONY02000005.1:15603182-15650169 GCA_008692595.2 Colinus virginianus
GGAACTGATTCAGGCTGTGACTTGACTTAGCATTTCTAGTACAACAGGGAATGCAAAACTATGGTATACAATGGGTTCCAGTTGGTTCTGATTACATATTTAGATTAAACGCAATAAGGAGCTTCTAAAAGTTGATTGTTTTTGATGATAGTTATCTTTTTTGCTGTGAAACTTATTAAAATACCATAAGCAATTAAATCATGATGCAAAGTCACCAGCTGCCATCGTGACCCACAAATGCAGTACATTTCTAAATGAGGAACAACCTTCTTTTATCTTTTTTTGCGTTTGAGAGGTATAAGACGGTCCAAACTGTCACGCTTAAATCATCTTTAATGAAAATGTGTTTATTTGCTTTTCATTTTGTAAGTGCATTTAGGATTTGGTCTGCGCGGAGGGGAGAGAAGAAATCAAAAACTCTTCTCTAGGCTAAGATCTTGTGCAGCGTGCCAGGTTTTATTATAAAGCAGATTTTTTATGGCCACGTTTCAAAACCTTGTGTAACAGAGATTATAATAAAAATGTTCCCGGGGTCTCCATACGTAGCAGTGCTGGGTGTCACTGTTGTACGGAATTTCATTTTCTCTCATCAAATTGCATGTTGCCACAGTATGTTGTGTCTATTTGATTTACATAAACAAATTTCAGAGTAGCTGAGGTATGATGAGATGAACACAAAATGTCACCCACTGCCTTAAATGCTCTGCATTATATTTTACTTGTTATTCTTTACAGGTAGTGCTGCTGCTGCTCTGTTAAATAGGTTTTCATTCATTCACGGTCCTTTTTGTTCCACTTCACTTAATGATCCATGTCAGCAAGTAGACACCATTTTAGAACAAAACAAAATAAAATTGATTTTTACAGTTGTATTGAATTTATTTTACGACACAAAAGACATCAGTCTGATTCCTAGCTGAAACCTGCACGTGTGTTTGGGCAGAACCTCCCCACCTCACACCTGCCCAGTCGAGCTAGCACACAGGTTAGCCACTTTGCTCACATCTACCCTTGCCAGAAAGCCAAAAAGGAGCCCAGGACATTCTCCCTTGCAGCTGATACTAGCTGGCATAGCCACTAGCGTGTATGTGGAAAGCATGCAGATGTGCTGGCTGCACTGTGCTCCAGCTGCTGGAGGGATAGCAGGAGTGCCTCTCGCTCCTGCCCTGCCCTGTCTGCAGCAGGTCTGCAAATGGAAGGAAATTCTGCCCTTAACTTGGGAACAGGAGCTGAAGTTGGAAAAAAACATGTTGGAGAATTCTGTTCATTTCCCTGAGAGCAGATCTGTCCTCTATGTTTCCCACTGCTTCTGTTGTCTTCGTTTCTCTCTGAAGGGTGTGAATCAAGGATTTCATCTGGTCATTAAAAAGAAGAATCTTGCTTTTTCCCTTATGCATTTCTTGCAGCGCAAAATATACAATTGGTTCACACAATTATCTGTGTATTGTACTCCATGACATCTTGTAGGCATCCACTGTCTAACTGATATTAGATAAGCACCATCTGTTTGTATGGTTCCCATTACCATGATATCAGAGCACCAGTGGCAGCTTTCTTCTCCTTTCCTGTACGCACGTCAGGTTGGCAAGATTTATGATTGTCAGCTATATTCCTAATACTTATGCTTGTGTGAGTGTACGTTTAAATGAGCTGAGGCATTTTACAGAGCTTGCTGATTTTAGCCTGTGTCAGCATTTTGCAGCGTAGGATAAGACAGGCCTTTCTGTCATTTCCCACAGCCTCGGGATTTTCAAAAAAAGCAAACAAGGGAGAATAGCCAACCAATGCAAAAGCAAGTGGGTGCTGTGGCTGCAGGGAAAATATATATTTATTTTATTTTATTTTATTTTTTTATTATTTGCACAAGCTGTGGAAATGATGAAAATTAGAAGCCGCCAGTAGTGCTGGCATTCTTTGTCCTCTTCTTGCCTCCAGCAGGAGGAGCTGGGCTCAAGGATGAATGGTGTGGACGTGGCTTCAGTAATGGCACTGTTGTTTCCACTGATAGTTTTTAGGATCACCTGTCATTGCTAATGCTCTTCTTAGTGCAGGTTGAAAGGAGTACCTGCCTTCAGCTTTCATCTCCCCTGGTGTTGGGAAACGTCCCCAAGTAGGACAGAAGGAGAATCGTCAAACCTGCTGATGTTTGTTGGCATAATATTTAGTGTCAGCATGCAGCCTCCTTTGGCTTAAAAAGTGCATCACAAATTGAAATGTCATCTCCAATTCCCTGCAAAATATCTGCTTTCTTTGAGAAGTTAATTACTGATTTCAGAACAGCTGAAATGAGGCCTAATGATGGTCTCCTCTTACTTCTTGACAAGTGATGGCTTGATTGGAACTAACTTTACTCAGCTTCAAATGCAAAATTTAATTGTGGTACATTTCAATTTCCTCAGATCCTCCAAAGAGGCTAGCGTATTTTCTGAACCTTTAACAAAGTGGGAATTGCAATGCACGAGGAGGCATTTTTGAATGCTCTCAGCAGCTGTTGAATTCTGCAGCAGCAAGCTGTGCGCTATTGCCGTCTCCTCTACTTCCAGGTAACAGCAAGGAAAAAGGGTCTGACACGTCAGGCCTAAGGGAGGCAGCAGGTGACAGTGACACTGATGGATGCCTGAGGATGCATATATTAGCTGAGATAGGTTTTGCAAGACAGTTTCGTCTTTGTCGTTGCTGTTGAGCGAGGAAAGTGGGTGAGTCATGAAGAGGTTGCTTTCCTTGCCCCAGTGCCTACATGATAGATGTATGGATGGCTGCCTCAATTCAGAAACGTTTCACTTCACTTCCCATGCTCGCCAGGTCAGCATTGCCTGAGGAGGGACTTATCCTGCCTAATTTAGCACATCCCAGTGCTGTCCCAGCCTCACCTCCTTATTTTACTGATTCTTTGTTTGGTATGTGACCTTAATCCTTGATTAAATTAAACTTCTTTTGTCCTACCAAAGCTCCTCTGAGCCCAACAGGATTAGGCCTTCAGTGAGTTACAACAGAAGCAACGCCTGTAACTCAGAGTCGGTGATTTCCTTCTTTTCTATGTTTTCCTGCCAGAAACAACAAAAATAGCCACAAGAGAAAAAAATAATGCACTATTATTTAAGGAGTGCTGAATGTAGAGTCTGTGTTATTTACACTCTATCAAATTAAACTGAACTGAATGTTTGCTTGACATCTACCTTTGTGTACCAGGCCTTATTCTAAGGGCAGAAAGCAAATTAAAACAAAATCTGGGAATTAATGGAAAGATAGTGACTTACAGACGAGTTGGACCTAGATGGTACTGTTTGTCCAGATCTGGCTTTTCTTTTCTACCAGAATGAATCTGACTTTTTTTTTTTTTTTTTGTCGGCTGTTTTTTTTTTTATTCGCCTTGAGAGTTTGTTTTTGTGGCTACGAAATTGGAAATTGACTCTAATTATTTTCTAAAATCTGATTTAGATTTTAAAAATCCCCCTGCTATCAAGCCGGCGCAGGGATTCTGCTCCAACAGCAGAGGCTGGAAAACAGATGCCACTGTAGCAGTTAATAAATGCAGTGCTTCCTGCCACCTTGAGCACCTAGCTCTCCAACCTTCGGCTTTCCGCCATCCCAAGATGGTAGGACCCTTTCAATTCAGCTGTGTTTTTTTTACCATTTACCCATACTCTGCTGTTGGACTAAAAAGTCATTTCTTGTTGAAGTTTCCCAGCGGTCTGCATTCTTCTCTTCTGCTAGCAGTGCCTCTTCCCGTACCACCTCACCCAGAGATTTTGGTTAACTATAAAGTCAGTGTAATGAAGTACCTCATGCCAAGCCATGATGAGTCCTTTGTTTACTTGACAACTCTGACCCACCACCCTGCAGCAGATTTCTGGTGGCTGCTGCTGAAATTGATCTCCTGGGCTGGAGGAAGAGCAGCCAGAGCCCAAAAGAAAGACCAGGGAAGCAGAAAGTTTTCTAGACCTTGTCACTTTACAGAGGCCATTTGAAGGCGGGAGATGACAGACAAAAAGGAACTGGGGAAAAGAGCAGCAGAGGAGACAGAGAGATGATAGAGAAACCTTTGTGCTTCCTCTTCTAGCCAGAAGAGTAACTTGAGGTATTTGATCAGGTGAGATCCTATTTTAACCAAAAAAGTATTAAATCCTTTCTGAAACTACCAGGCAAACATATATTTAACGTAATACAGGATTCTGATCCTTAACATCGTTTTATTATTTTATTCATTTCCCCTTTCATTTCAAAGGCTTGCTGCCTTTCTGTTTACGTAATGCTTGAAATTTTTACAAGCTCTTGTGCATTTGTTCCATGAAGACACGCTCTCCTCTTCATCAACAAATACAACTGCTGGCTGCAACCCAGGAAGGCTCCACTGTAGATAAACCTGCAAATTCTCCTCCATCGACTCATGAAAAATTCCACAGAGTAACATCATCTGTAATAATCAGCGATAGAGCCCACCTCAGCTTTGCATCTTCCTCGTAGTCTGCAGATGTTTGCTGACCTTCCCATGTGCCTCTGTGCTTGTATAAATATGCAACACCTGCATTGCAGTCATGTTATCCTGGGACCAGTGGGATACCACAGGCTCAGCCCACTGGCCCCTGCACTCGATTTTCATGACAGGTCCCTTCTGCACTTGCACGTTTCCAGGAGGGAGCTCACCACACGTTACCTCTGCTGTAGCAGAAACATTAATTCATTCCCTGAAAAAGCACCTGAAAGAGCACCTGTTGGGAAGGCAAGGCCAACACAGAAGAGCTCAATTGCATGCAGTGTGTTGTGAACACTCATCTCAGGGCATCCTTCCCTTACCCCACTTTACCAGCTCCGTTTGGGCTGAGTTACTCATATGCCCTTGTGGGATGAGGTGACGTGGGTATAACGCGATAAAAGGCACAGCAATGACAACAGAAGAGCAAGATCCCAGGTTACAGCAGGTGAGGATTTGCACAATGCGACAGGTACACACACAGAAATAAAGGAACTGCTTACTTTCAGAAGGCCTCTCATACCTAGGGATCTCCGGGAAAAATAAAAAAGAAAACAAACCCTCACTTCTACTGCCAACCCTTAGTGAGGTCTGGATCTGGCCACACCCCTTCCAGTCACTCAGGTACACTGCATGCACCTGAGCTCCCCTGGGTTGACCCTGTCTTTCCACCAGGCACTCAATGGATCTTGGCTCCACCCCTTCCCAGACCTCATTTAGGGGTTGGCAGTGGAGGCAGGAGTTTCTTGCTGGAGATCCCTGCGTACTGGAGGTCTTTCAAAGGTACGCAAATGTTCCTTCTTTATTTTTGGATCTATTGCTGCTGTGTTTGTGTTCATTTGTTGTAGTTGAATACTTTGTTACCCTGCTGTTGTTGCTGTGCTTTCTATCTCATTGTTGGGTTTTTCTTGTTCTGTAGCTGCTCTTTTTCCATTTTGCAAAACTGGTAGGTACACCCTTGAGAGGCTTTTGTAATTTCAGAGAGGTGCTACGGGGAGAAGGAAGCAGGGGCTGAACTACAGGCAGGTCTTGTAGGGCACTGCTTCCTCCTAGTGTCTCTACCCCATCATGTCTTTGCTGCTTGAAATAGTTTGTTATTTCTTTATCTGGCTTAAGGGTTATTGTTTGGTTTGTTTTTTTGTTTTGGGGGGGAAGGATTGTTTGTTTGTTTGCCTTGTAATTTGCTTTTCACTTCAGGCTGGAGAAGGTGAGATAGCATACTGAGGGCTGCACTACACTTCAGGCTGTGACAGGCGGCTGGCTGTGGTTCTGAATGTAAGGGAGAGAAACATTCTGGACTGAGTCTTGCCACGTTCATTTGAAGAAGGAGAGATTTGTCCGTGCAAGCTTTTGCTGAAAGACTGCATTATGTAGAACATACAAAGTAACAATTTCCTATCCCTTTTTAGAGCCATTGTTAAATAGGTCATTAGCATTGAGGAGAAGACAGTGGGGGATTTCTCTTTCTTCCCTTCTCTCCCTCTTATAGTACAGTGTCTTTATTTTCTTTTCATTATTTCTCTTTGTCTTACTACTGTACTGCTTTCATTTATATTGAAATCAGCTGGCAGAAGATGAAGTTCACAGCATATATTTAAAGCCTGTGTTTTTGAGACCAGTAATTATTATTTTCCTCCATCTTTCCTGGGAAGCTGTTGGTGATTTGTTTTCAGGTTCGTTTCATGAGTGTTTACTGTCATTTACTATGAACCCTGGTCTTTTCTTTTCTCTGCCTGTCCCTCAAAATGCTAACCACATGCTGGCTCTGCTTTGCATTTCTGTATCTGAGTTTGTATTTTAATATTCATTAGGTATTTGTACTGACAGCCCATCAATACATTAAATTAGTATATACGCAGCTAACAAGTATGGTACATGCCTAACTGACTTATAACAACATTAAAACAGACAGAACAGATTGTCTCAGCAGGGTTTAATAAACTGTACTTATCCTCAGTCCCTGTGAAAAACAGGCGTGCAACTGCAACGTGCAGTGCTCCCTTGGAATCAGAAGATCAACATTAAATGTGCTAAACTGAATGTGATTTGTTTTTCTCATCAGGAAACTGAACTTCTATCTTTGGAAAAAGCGCTTAGTCGTCTATTCTCCTTTTGAGAAATTGGAGTTTCATTATGAACAGCAAGAATTCTAGTTCAAACAATGTTTAATGAACATCAGGTGCCATTGGAGCTGATAAAATGTATGCATTGTTATGCATTACTCTACTCGTTCTCATGACGTGCTTTGATGGTATTGACATCTCTGCAAGTAATTAGTATTGCAATTGGAATGCCTTTTTTTTTTCTGCTAATTAAGACTAATGGGACTAAAAGGAGAACTTTTTTGGATGAAAGAGGTATTCTTTCATCTCCATATGAGTGAGAAAGTAGCTCCTCTAAAGCTGGCAGAAAACTGATCTCAGGTGAGAAAAGAGCTCGGTTTGGTCTTTTTAGATATGGTTGACTCCCAGCCAGAAACTTCCTGGAGAGATCTCTCGTCTGGCACCTTGGAGAGCATGTACTACCTCTTACATTACGAGAATTAGGTAGGATAGAATCTGTGTATTAATTTTATATTTTGCTTCTCAGTAGTAAAAAATTGGCTGATTAAGAGCTGCACAAAAATTCTAAAATACACATCAGACTATTAAAAACCATGAGTGAAAAAGGGTTTTGGAATGAAGCATTTATCCCATCTTTTTCATCTGCATCCTGAATCAGATTCCACGTAATTAACTTTGCTCGTGAGAGTTGTCCTTGAACATCACTGAAGTTACTGAAGAAGCTTCTTATCCTATATTAGAGCATCAGAAGTGCTCACGGTGGCCCCTCTCTGAACACTTCATTGCACCAGGCTTGAGGCCCAAGTGTAGTTGTTGTCACTGTTCTGCCAGGGTGTGTTCAGGGAGAGCTCTGCAAAAACTGCTGGGCTTCAGACAGTCCCCTAAGAAGCATTTGCTGTCCACGTGGCTTTTGATTTCCCATCAGGTAACTTGAAAGCACCAGGGAATGTAGAACAAATAAGCACGGAGGTCAGAAGGAAAGGGTTAATGTACTCACCCACGTGAGAACAAACACAGAGCATCTGATTGCGGTCCGTGTAGCAACGGTCTTTAAGCACCAAGGTCCTTCTGCAGTAGTGCTGCTGACGTCCTCCATAAGAGCACACACCATCACTGTGGCAATCAGGAAATTCCTTAGCAAAATGTTTAAATGTGCTTCTGAAAAGAAGGATTATTAATTTCTTGTGCCCTTTTTTTTTTCCCCACTTGATCTCTGTCTGTCTCTTCACAGTGAGATGTTGATTTATCCATTACTTAAAATGTTCCAACTTGTTTAACTTATTCCTTCTGTTAATGAACAGCATAAAACATCTGAGAAGCTCCCATAGGATGTAATAGCAGTGCCTTGCAAATGTCAGAGGCCTGTTTAACATCAGATTTTTCCTTTTTTCATAATGAGAGAAAAATCAGCAATAGCACCTGAGCTGCTTTTTCCTGGATAATGCCGACGTGAACAGTGCGAGACATCTCTGATAAAAGAGTCAAGAGCCACTTGACAGGGACCGTGGGTTCTCTGACTTCGGCCAGGCTCTCTAACCTAGAAAATCAGGGGCCTTTCATTGCATTTACCTCTGATTACAGCTCTTAAGAGGGAGATGAAAAGAGGTCTTCAGTGGTACTTTATTCTCCCTGGACTTGTTTCTTTTTCCCCTACCACTCTGGAACATTTATTCTTCCTAGACTGTGTCCAGCCTCGTTGATCATGTGGAATAGGAGGCCCCAAAAGGAAGTAGCTGGCTTATTAGTGATCGCTGTCCCTTGTAACGTTTTCCCTTGTAACGTTTTCCCTACCCACGATTATAAAAGCATCTTGGGTGGTTTACGATGACCATTGCCTTCATGAACCTTTAAGAGCATCCCAATGTTTTCTCCCTACGCTCCTTATGGAAACAGACCACAAATCTGGAGGCAGTCAGCACCTAAAAGGCCAAGCTGAGCCCCTGGCAGTAGCTTTCTTTCACGTAATCAAGTTCTCACAGACCGATGTCTGTAAAAGCTGCCCACCTCTGGGAGTGCTGGTGCTTTTAGTTCATTAGAAGGTAGGTTTCATTTCTGATGCACCATATTGCAATCCCAGAAAGTAAAATGGATAAAGAGAAGGCTGTTTCATATTTAGGCTGTTTATTTATTTTATTATTTACAAATGCTATGTTATAAAGCTTAGTTGTACAAACTTGTGAGTTGTTCGAGTGCAGAAGATACTTGCCACAGAACTGGAGGAGTCTGATTGCTTGAAGGAAGCCAAAATACATTGTATTCCTGTTTGGAATGTCTGCAGGAGACTGCACTTTAATGCAAACAAGGTTTGTTGAATTTCTGGCATTAAGAGAAGGCAGTTTGCTGCAAAAATGTGCATGTTATGCTGTACTTAGCCAGTTATCACGCAGAGAGTTTAGTAACTCTCCCATCTCAGCTGTCAGACAACTATTGTGAGATTGAAATCACGTGCAGCACTTGAGTTGGGCATTGCTCCCTGGAGCTGCCCCTGACCTCCATTTCAGTTTCTGTGCTTTACAGAAGTCGGAATGCTTTCCTAAAGGTGAAAAATGCCCTCTTCTTGATGATGACAGATAACAGTAAAGTTCATGCAGTGGGGGAGGAAGAATGGAGACACTTCTCTTTTTGGTGGTGTTGAAGCTGTCTCCGCCTCTGTTCTGGTGAAGCTGGACTATTGCTGGGGATAACATTTTCCAGAGGGGAAGTTTTCACCTCCAGTGTTGTTGTTTTTTATCCAGCTTCTACAAAACTGATTTTTTTATTTATTTATTTATTTATTTTTAATTTTGGTTTATACCCCCGGATTTCCGTTCTTGTTTTTGTTGTCTTAGTCTGCAGAATTCAAGTTGTGTTTGGTTGTAGTCTTGCATTGCTCCCAATATTGCTTTTAAAAACTGCTAGTATCAGAGACCCGAGTGTGTCATAGCGGTTAATTTACTTTTTTACTGGCAGCCTTGATGTTAGTCTTTTCTGACATATGCGTACTGCGTATTTTGTTCCTGCTCAGTTTTTCCATTGAGCTTTAATACATGAGCTGGGAGGAAGAGCTATATCATGCCATTTAAGCAAATGGGGGTTTAGGACTGCCACGCTTTACTCTGCTAAGCTATAATAACCCCAGCTGTGCCACAGAGCCTGTCTGATTGGGACTGGGGGGCTCAGTAATGAATCTTGAATCTGCTTTATCTTTGAATGAGTCCAGATGCTTTGTTAGATACCACTTCTGTTCTCCCTCCTTTCTCTTTTTATACCTCCTCCTATTTTAATGGCAGAATGAATTGATCCCAGGCTGCTCCTCTGTACTCTGACACTCCTGAATATGGAAGTGTCACTGTAAAATGAACCATAGCAAATTCTTAATAAGCTACCTTCAGAGAGAGTTATAGTTTTTGACATTTAGTTATGGATTTATCCCTTGTGCAGGAAGCCTCATTCATTTCATGCATGCTAACCATAGTGAGGAAAAGTTATTAAGTATTTTTCATACTTTGGTCTATTGAACAGCCACATCACATGCACTGCCAGTCTCCAGCAGGCTGCGGGAGGTTAGTGAGAGCAGGAAATGGAAAAAAGAATGGAAGGAACGAAGACTCCATGTATGAAACCTACAGTACCACGCTCTCACAAAGGCTAATAGGTTTAAGGCTCCTACTCCATCATTTTGGGTTGGAATTCCTGTTTCATATTTAGAAAGCCACCTCCGGTTATCCAAGCTTGCTGGGTCGGGGCTCTACACTGTCTCCTGTGAACTCAGCCCTAGAAGCAGCTGTTTTTGGCAGTAGCTAGTAATTATTGTGTGTTTTTAGTTTGTTTTTATTTTTTTGAAATATATTTTATGTGCAAATATATTTTATATAGCATGTGCAACTGCTATCATTAACAAAGAAAGTAAGGTGCTGACTGCTATGAAATGTACCACTTCAAATAGCTGATAGTATTTCATTATCACAGAAACATTTATTTAGAATAACAAACTATAAACAAAATTAATTCGTATATCACATCTCACTTTCAATAAAAATGTGAGGTGCTAAGGTTTTGCTTATAAAAACAGCATTCTCATTTGTTAAGTGTGTATGGGCCTGGAAATACTAGCACTCTGATCACTGGTACTGTTTTTTAAAGTGGACCTAGGCACAGTATTTTTAAGTCAACGTTATATATGTATTTTGTCAGATCTAATTTTGTTACATGTAACAGTCACTACGTCACTGTAAGGAAAACCCATCTCTAGAGGGAAATGCTCCTTCTAGTAGGAAGTTTACAAACGTGTCCAGAAGATGCACTGCCAGCCTGATCTTAACTGTTGTCACTGTTTTCTTCTAGCAGTGAGCAAATCTCACTCTGCAAATTGTGAAAACTTCATTTCAGCTTAACTAGTAGAATTAAAGGAACAGCAGCGACTTCAGGTAGTAATATATATGTATTTGCCAAATACACAGGCTTTTTAAAGTGTTGTTATCAAGCCCTTCTCTCTCTTCTGAAATTTTTCTATTTTTATCTGTTTTTTTTTTTCAGCAAGAGGTATAGCAGGGTATTTGCAGAAGTGGTGTTGATGGTTATATGAGGCAATACATGCATGAGAATTAAAAATAATAATAATAAATCCTACAAAATGACTGTGAGACCCAAAATACACCAAAGTCACTTCTTGCCTTTGAAGAACTTCATTGACGTTGTTTTAGCCCCCTGTCAACTACCAGCTAGTTTGCTGAGTTTTTTCCTTTAGGGAAGAAATAGCACTGAGTTCCCTGCGTGGTTGGGCATAAGGAATTGTTCCAGAATTGATGCATTTAACCATAAAAGTTAAGTAAAGGTGCTCCTCATCTCCCTAGCTAAAGACACTATGCTGAAATACAAGGCTGAGTAGAAACTTCACAAATGAAAAGAAACTTCTAATTACTGCAGGGCATGTCATGCAAAGCATGGCTAAGGAAAAAGAAATGATTAAATGCATATCAACGTGATAAATGAGGCTGAAGGATCTATGAAGTCACTCTGTGTGCTGCATGTAAGTGGGGGCTTGTTAATATTGGAAAAAATACAAAAACTGGTCTCACTGGGTTAGGAAGGAATACTGTCGAAATCAGATGACATCTTCTAATGTTACTTTCTAGGGTGTTTTCAGTGTCCTACCGTGAATTCCTCTTTTGTTCCTGTGCACTTTTATGCCATCATATGAGACAGACTGGAGTAGTGATAGCAGTTTCCAGATAGATGCTAATTTTACTGATTTCTTGGTTAGCTGAATCCGATTCCAACAAAAATGAGTTGCTAGCTATTAGCTTCAGTTGGAGCAGCTTCTTACAAAACATGATACTGGTCTGTACTTGTGTGTGTTAACTGTACCCCAAATTAGGCTGTCAAGTGGACAAGATGCTCTTAAAATCATGTTTGTGTCATGCCTCACAGCTGTGGAGGTTAGAGCAGAACTTGGATAAGCGTTAAGGGAAACGCTTCTGCCAAGCTGTGATCTCTGCTGAAGATGGACACTGAAGGAGTCTGTAAGTCTGACAGAAAGAGGCATCTCAGTGGAAAGGGGGGGATTCTTTGGAAAGATCAAACAGCCATTTTAAATTCCATTTATACAAGTGTCTGGATTTTAATTCTCTTTTATAACCCTACTAGACATAGGGTTACAGTAGGGTTATGTTTTACCTGGGGATGAGTATCCGCAGTATGAATATACACTTTGTTCCAATTAAAATATTTCTTTTGTCAAGGGGAAAAAAATAGCGTTTTTATTTAATAACTTCAGTTAAGGCTGTTGCTCTATTGTACTTAGATGTCTAGAAAAACTGAAGGAATTGTGTATTGAGTATGTCTATTGATGCCATTGAGCATCTTTGAGTACTTCATTATTATCTGAGGTAAAGAATAACCAATAAGTTGTTCTTGAGTGACAAATCATATGAAGGATATGTTCTACCAAGTTTTTGTGTGTGTAGAGTGTAGAGAATATGAATTCTTCATACTGTAGTGGTTGGCAATATTGTCTGTGGCAATGGGACTGGAACTATCCAGTCTTTGAGGTCCCTTCTGAACCAAGATATTCTATGAATGTGGTTTTTAAGTGCTTTATCAAATGCATTGATTGAAGAAGCAGCATGTTTGCAACAGTGGAAGTTCAGTGTTGACTGCATTTCTCTGCTATGCCAGCCTGTGCAGACTGATGTCTTTCTTCCTACAGTTAAGGGTGCCATTGGTGTCTGCCTTAGTCTGTTTGGTCTCATATTCTACCACATTACCCCTGGAAGCAGAAGGAATTAAATAAGTACACTAAATCAGATTTTTCTCATTCGTCTGTTCTCTGTCCAACCAACCTCATTGATCATTCTCTTCTAGCCAGAGGATAAGTAGAGGAAGATAGACCCTGTTCTTTCATCAGTTCTCATGGGTCTAGGCTACCGTTAGGACTACTACAGTGGGTGGGTGATTTTTTTTATTTTTTTTTAACTCCTCTTGTTTCCAAAGGTTCCATCCACTCCTCTCCTATTTTTTTAAGACAGCAGAGTATGTATGCAAATATTAAAATTTCAGCTTAATGAAATGCTCAATATCTTTAAGACAGGTTGAATCAAACCAAAGGTTGTTTTAGCCCAGTATCCTGTTGCCAGTCAGCAATTTACTGAGTGAATGAGAATCTGGCCACTAGTTCCAGACTGTTGTCCCACTATTTCTACATGTGGTGACTGGTGCTCCATGGGTTTGCACGGTGTTTCTGTGTGAAGAAAATGAGCTGCTGACAGCTCTAGATGTCCCATTTCCCTGTTGTCTCCTCTCTCTCATTAGCATGGGGAATGAGAACGCAAAGGCTCCCTTAGCTTGTGGCCAAATCCCTGCTGCCTTGCTTCTGAGCAAAGGGCAGTTCCTTGTGTTTTAAGCCTCTTGGGGTATCAGACAGAGAAAGTAGATGATATATACCAAGGCTTCAGGACCCAGGGCTCCACATATTGTGTAAAGCGCAGTTCTGAAAACTGTATAATTTGTCAGGCAGATGTAATTCCATCAAGGGGTTCTGGAGATGCTGCAAACCACATCATCCAATTATGGCTTGGAAATTCAGTTACTGTGCCTGCAGGAGTAAATACTGCTCTTGTAGCCTATAGTGTGATTCTGCAAACCTTATTTGGATGGCAGCAGCACTGCCCTCTTCTCCCTCAGTGTGGTTGCAGGGGTGTTTGTGCCATACGCATCCTGGAGCACAGGATGTATTAAAAATCTTACCAGAGGTGTGGAAAAAGGAGTTGAATCGTAGTTTGTAGAATGTCTTAAGTTGGAAGGGACCTTAAGGAGCATCTGCTTCCAGGCAGGTTGCCCAGGGCCCAGTGCAGCCTGTTCTTGAGCCCCTCCAGGGAAGGGGCATCCACAGCTTCTCTGGGCAGCCTGTGCCAGTGCCTCACCACTTCGAGTGAAGAATTTCCTTCCAGCTTAAATTTTTCCTCTTTCAGTTTAAAGCCATTCCTCTTGTGTTATCGCTGCCAGACCATGTGAAAAGTCAGTTTCCCTCCTGCTTGTTAGCTCCCTTCAAGTATTTGAAGGCTGCTATGAAGGCTCTTGAAAGCCTTCTCCATACCAAACAAGCCCTGCTTCCTCAACCTTTCTGCTTAGGACAGGTACTGCAGCCGTCTGATCATCTTTATGTACTCACTCCAATAGCTGTACATCTTTCTTGTACTGAGGGCCCCCAGCCTGAGTGCAGTACTCCAGCTAGGATGTTAAAAGGCTGGAATAGAGGAGGACAGTTTTCTCCTTCACCCTGTTGTCTACCGTTCTTTTGATGCAACTGGTTAGCTTTCCAGGCTGCAAATAGGGTGCAGTTTTTTTTTCCTTATGGGTTTTTTTTACTTATTCCACAAGTTTAGTACCGCTTTAGATATAATCCTTGCAGTGTGTCCAGAGAAGCAGGAGAGTTAATCAGATATGTTATGTTGGCTGTAGTACAGAATACATGGAGATTGACTAGTCAAAGTCAGTGTTTGGGTTTGATTAGGCTGTGCTTATCCTGCTAGAGACGGTTGTAATAGAGACAGTACAGGTTGGTTTTGTTTCAATCTACGGGATTTTTCTTAACAGGAATGAAAGTTTCTGATTTATCCCAAGATTGAACTTTTCTATGGGTGACAAGGCATTTGATTTAGACACATTCGATACTGTACTGTGAAGAGTTCTGCTGGATTTGCTGTTAATATTGCTATTCTTAAAGGAAATATTTTTAATGCTCTTAGGGCCATACTCTACACCTCCGAAATGTAAAAACATTTTCCAGAGCACTCACTTGGTGTTACGTGAGAGCTGTACTTAAACTTTAGAGTGTATCAGAGTTTACTATGATTGCATATACTGAGAAAGGCCTGTGAAATATTAATTTATTTTGTCTCATTGAAATAACTGACTTCTGTCTGTCCAGTCTGAAAGGATGCTGCTTCTGGCTTTCTGCTATTAAAGTTCCCTCAGTGTGGTCCTGATCTTGTCAGTCCTGACACCTGAACTGAAGGCAATTTAATTGGGTTTTGAAATGTATGCCTTCAGGTGGGATGCCATTACCCTGGCTGGGGTGGTATAGCTCCTTTATGTACTGAGGTAAGATCTGAATGTAGGTTGTGACCAGATTTTTCTCCGTTTCTTCAGTCATACTCACTTCAGTAAAACTTCCACCATTCTGGGTATTATGGATAATCCAGACTATTTCCAGGTGTATTCCAGTGCAGGAAAAGAAGCAAAATCTACTAGGCTATCAACCAGCAATAAGGTGCGGGGCAGCAGCCAGTCCTCCAGGCCACCCATGGCTTTATTACCCTGTCTCTGTTTTTTGCTACGTAAGTAACATGCTGGGGGTGGTTTGTTCTAACTGGATTTTGTGTAGCTTTTTAGTATGTATCGAGTTGTTAGAAGACTGCTTTGTTTTTCTGAGGTTCTTCGTATTTATGCTGAAAACATCTGAGGGTGGTGAACAGGAGTTTGGTCTCAGCTGAAAGAGCTAGTGTGACTTTAAAACTTTAGGCTCTTTTGCTGCATTTCACCTTCACCCTTGCATCAATTGCATTAAATGACGTTTCAGGACTTCATGGGGCTCCAAATCAGCTCTGTTGGCAGAGAGACTGCTGCTTTTGAAAAGCAGTCCTGATTGCTAAATGCCATGTTAAAATGTTAAACTCCTCCCCAACCAAAGATTTAATAAAATATCATTTTTCTTTCACTGCTGCTTTTTTTGTTGTTTTTTTTTTTTTTTTTTTTTTTACAGGCACTGCAGTGTATGGTATCCTCAGTGGTTTTACAGCCCTCTTGCTGTTGCCTTGAGTGTAGTGGATGTAATAATATTTATAGAGAGTACAGACACTGTGCTCTGAACACAGTCTTCCAGCCAGCACCAAGCGTGATTCACAGGATGGATTTTTTCATATCATGAAATTTGCCAGTAAGACAGAACTTGTACTGTTTATTATTCTCAGTTTTTCGGGAGAGTGGACTCTCTTACAGCAGATGCAGCTCAATCACCGCATCCTCACATGGAAAAAGCTGCTGCCGTGACCCAGCAGTGGCACATTCAGGTCCTTGCTCATCTCATTGCCCTTTGTAAAATGTATAGTCAGTTACGCTGCAGGAAAGCCCACTGATTGCAGCCATCTTCATTTCTGCTTGGTTTACTTCTTTGTATGACCATCACTTTGGGCCCATAGGGAAATGGGAAATGCTTGTCCTGATGCACTGCTCCCGGAGAAAAGGGCTTCCTCCAAAACACTTTAGATGCTTTCATGTGGATAAAATGGCTGAAGCTGTTCTCATCCTTCGCATATCAAACATCCCTCTAGTACCATCCAAACCTAATCACAAGTGAAGCTGTCTCCCACAGAGAACATTTTTATTACCACGGGAGCTCATGGTCATACTGTAGAGCTGTTTGCTAGAAAGGACAGGGTTTCTTGCGCAGAACTGTATTCTTCTTTTTTGTAACAAAAGCAGGAGTTAAGCGCATCCAAAAGGATCATATTTAATTTTTCTGGGATACATGGTAACTCTTTAAAATACAGGCAGAATGGATAAATTATATGAATGAGACTGGAAATGCAGTTTCCAAACACAGCAACTACATCACAAACTAAGTTGATGATTCGTGAGTATTAGCAAAGTGCTTTGACCATCTTTTTCAAACGATATCAATATTGTTACTGTTCTTGCAGTGACTGAGAACCTTTTATTGCATTCGTTTCCCTTTTTAGCAGTAGTACCAAGGCTGTTCTCCAGAGTAGTTGCAGTGTGTATCATAGATATTGTTCTGACAATAAGTAGTTTAGTGAGGTGTGGTGGTTTATTCTAGCACTGACTGCTCTTCTATTAGATCTCTGAAAATTGACTTTAAATTGACATTGCTGCATCCAGTGTTTATAGCTTCAGAAATTTTCAAATCAGTGGTGTTCACATTTCAAATATTTCTATTTTCTTGCTTCCGTAGTTGCCAGCTGCGCCAGTTCAGTGCTAACTTAGCATTACAGTTCATTGCATTTCTCCTAGCTACGTGTTGTCTTGAGCGGCTCGGTGCACTCTCCTTGCTTTTGGGTGCATTCTGAGGCACTTCATTCAGGTTGTTACAATCCACTTTTGGCCATATCATGGCATGTATAAAGATTATTTCTCAGAAGCATGAGCACTGTGTTCTTACTCCACTTGGTCCTCTATGAAATGGAACAAATGGCAAGGAAGTGAGACCTTCATTGTCTCTGGCTTGGTTTTGCAGTTTTCCTTATCCTAAATTAACCCTCAACTATTAGAAACTGTGACATTGTTGACATGATTTCAGGAGAGAAAAGCGGGAAAGAGGAGGAGACAAAATATGCTGAGAATGCAACAATTTTTTTCTCTCTCAGAGACCGGGCCTCAAACTAAGTCTACAAAATATTGTCCAATACTATGTTTGGACAAATTGACAAAAATATTAAATACTGGCATGAAATTATTGGTAAAATTTTCTTTTCAAAGATAATTTTATATCCTTAAATGAAAATTCTTGAATCTGAAACAGATTCAAGATTTACTCTGTTTTGTTACAAGTGGAATTACTTTCTTCTTTAATTGAAAACAGACCCTCAATTCATTATTGTAAGAATCTTAAGGAGAAATATTGGGAATTTAATGCGCAAGTTGGATACTACTGAGCAAGCAAAAAGGAGATGTTGCGTCTTCATGCAGCACCAGTGGTATTTTTTAATGGTTATTAATACAAAGTTCATTTCTGCTTCAGATACAACATAAAAATTCAGAGCTGTAATGGCTGAAAAGGCAGCCTGGGATCTGTGAAACAGGACTTGTGAAAGATGTTAGAAGCTCAGGCTATTTGGCTTATCTAAACATGAGTGAGAAAGTGATCAGCTGGGATGTGATTATAGCTTGAATATGTGGGAAGTAAATTTTGGTAACAGTCTTGAGTTAAAAAAAAAAACTCATTGAAGTCTAATGGTTGGACATTGAAATCCATGAGCTCAGTCGTGAATTAAAGCTTTTGAGATGGGACTTTTTTGTTGTCTTTTCTTTTGAACAAAGGAAATGAATTTCTGGAACAATTTCATGGGTAAGAGGGGTTTTTCTATTGGTTGGAGTTTTTGATTTTTACCCTTCAGGAATACCCCTAGCTCTAGCACCAGACGGGTTCGGGGTGAGAGGTTTCTCCCACTTTCTTTTCCACAGGAGGCCATGCAGCGGTGATTGTCATCTCTAGCCTCACTAGCTCTGAAGTTTGATGGGTATATTGCTTTCTACAATCAACATGACTTGTTGTCAAAATGTAGATTCTTATTTAAAGAGAGAATGACCATGATTGATTCCTCATTAAAGAGATCATCTTCTCAATTTAAGAGATACTTGTTTTTTTGGTTATTCCAGTTCAGAAAGAAAGAAATTTGTCGATGTTGGTATGAACATGATTTTAATTTCCAAGATTTTTATCTAGATTTTAGAACTGATAGTCAGCTTCAAGAGTATCCTTTGTACGAGTTCTTTTGCAGAATTGCTTTCCATAATGTTACTTATGGATCAAGACAGGAGAGTAGATACAGCTTATTGGTTATTCATTGTTTTTGAATGAGAATGCAGAAACTCTGAGAGGAATTGCATTTTTTGTAGAGGATGTGTGTTTTTCCCTGGCAGCTCAAAATTTAAGACCTGTTTGTACTTAGCATTGTTGTATTTTTGTTGTTGTTTTTTTTTTAACCCCTATTAGGGAGTTTGAGTGTATACAGTGTTGCAGGGAAAAATAAAGCAGAGAAACTATTTTAACCATGTTTCTATTAGGGTATGAGTTCTTTGAAATATGCTCTGTCTTCAGAATTGTTACTGACAGTTCTCTTTGACCAGAGCCACTTGACATGGGCAGAATAGAAGGATGTCCTTAATGAATTTTCAGACATCCCAAGTGGCTGCTTAGCTTTAAGTTATGTGATTCAGCTGATGCAATTTTTCAGACTTAACTTTGAGATCTGTTCCCAACTGGATAGCACAGTGCAACACTCACTATTACCAAAAGGCATGCTTACCTGCATCAAGGAGAACTCTGGTTTAACTTCTTACCTTTTCTTCTTGCCTCCAGCGAAATAGCAAGAAAAACAATCACAGAAGGAGAAGGTTATTTGCCAGTATCTCCTTTTCTTCGGTCTTCTGAGGAGTAGGCATAGTCTTTAGCTTTACCTTGGAGACCTTAGCAACAGCAGTACCACAGGGGATGAGAGCAGTGACAAAAGCAGCCAGTAACACAGACCCTGCTGCCAGGCAGAGCTGTGGCACCATGGCTGAGTGCAAAGAGGGAGCTTTGTGCTCCAGGGTGCTCCCTCAGCTGCAAGCTGAGGCACTGGACCTCAGAAGGGCTCAGGTAGCGTTTCCCTGGGGACGCACAGTCCTTTTTGGCTCAGCTGCCATTTCCTAGCATTACTTGGAGGAACAGAAGACGTAAGACCCTTAATGCACTTCTGCAAGTTTGTCTGTTTTGTTTGTAGAGAGAGTGATGCCTGCCGTGGCAAATGACAGGGATTATATATATATTTAACACACTGCACAAAATATCCACTGCTATTGATTTACTTTGAATACCGTTGGATATTTAATTCCATGGTAGTGGAGCTCTAAAAAAGAAACCTGCAATCCTTGGGGGAAAAAAATGGTATTTCATCTAGCACAGCTCTGAAATATGGTAAATACAAGTTGTGGGAGGTTAGAAGTTCAGCGCAGTGCACAAAATGCAGTCTCATTTAAAGCACCTCCTTTATTCGGTCAATGCTGTCCTGTGGAAAAAATTGCCTTCTCATTAGAGGACAAAGCTGCTCTGTAATTAAGATAATGATTTTTTTTTCTATGGTCACCCTTTATCTTATTTTCTATTTAGTTCTTTTTTTTTTTTTTTCCAACTGTTAAGTTTTTGAAATTAAACATGTTGGGAAATCACTTACAAAATGCTAATAAGGAGAACAGAGCTGCTTTGTGGCAAAAATGAGTCAGATGAGGGGTGTTTTTGCTTAACTTAGTCTGGTGGGAACTGATAATCATCTATTGAATCACATTTGAAAGGCTGCGGTCTCCATTTCTAATGAAGCAGCTGTGCCTGAGACCTTTCCTGAACCAGCACCTTATCAGACTCAAACCATAAAGGCATCGAGGTAAGCACCCCAGCTATCACTGCATCACTTTGATCTCTGCATGGTGGGCACTGTGCATTGGAGGAAAAATCTGAGAATATGAGTACAGGTTTTATATGTCTCTTCCCTCCTACCCCGTGTACCCGAGAAGGATCTGAGAGCTGTCTTGCATTTTCTGTGGAGATCTATAATGATTTGGAGCCGGTGTTGTATGACCACTTCTAGACACCCAGTGCCCCTCTAAAACCTTGTGCCTGCCAACCCTGTCAGTCACCCCTCTAAACTACAGTAACCTAATTGATCTCTTTGGAGCTTCTAATTTGATGGTTCTTGAGGTGAGGTGGGTGCTCACACCTCATTAGCTGTTGGAAGTGATTTGCTGGGGCTAGGGGAGCACTATGCAGGTTAAGAAGCACTGGTGTAAGTAATTACAAGAGGAAAAAGTATCTTTGCTTGACCGCCATGTGTAGTAGTGCATGCTTCTTAATGATGATGGGATTCTCCCACTGCTCTTTTCTGACACTCGGTGCCTGCCCTGAGAGTTCATCTCATACCAAAGCAAAAGGCAGTAGGGCAAAAAATGTTCATCTTCCTTTTAACAGCGCCTGCAACGAGAAAATGTTGTGACATCTGCTCTTTGCAATCCACTTGCACCCCCCTTGGACGTGCTAGCATTCCCCAAGTGTGCTGACAAGCCACCTGTGGTGTAGCAAAATACATGACATCACGTATACTTTACGGATGTGGTTGTGACTCAGATGCAGTCATTCAAAGGAGAATTCAATGGGGATTCAGTGATAGGAAGGGTTTGTCCTGGTTATTAGACATTGACTGGTTGTACCTTTGCCACCACTGGTTATAGTGTGGCAAGGCACACCTATGCTCTGTTCTCACAAAATTCAAAACGCTGAAGCTGCTTGGATGTTCTGGAGAATGTTTCCCACAGTTCTCATCTTGACGGAAAATGTATTGATGTTACAAGTCGGATGTGCGTGGGAAATTTGTTGCACATTGGAGCCCCGTGACTAACAAACTTTGTGCTGATTTTATCTGTCTTTCCAGTGCCCCTCTCAGGTACCTGGTTGTTTTTTTTTCTTTTATCAGGCTGTCATAAAGCCCTTGTCAGACAGTCATAGTGTACTGCAGTAAGAAGGCAGAAACCCTGTAGGATCAGCCTCTCTGCTGCTCTTGTTCCACTTTTCCCAGCCAATGAGGTTGATCAGTTCCGTGACCTCATCTGCTTGTCGAAGACTTTAGCTGCCCAGAGCCGCTCCAGCAAGGCATCAAGAGTTAAAATCTCCTTGATAAGGACTTGGGCGCTGAATGAGGCAACAAAATGCTAGCATAGATTTATACTGGCCCTGCACAGTGTGTGTTTTAGGAGTGAGCACTCTTACAAGAGCTGGAAATGATGCTGATGCAGTGGATAAAGTGTCCAAGGAGCTTGGAGGTTTTTGTGTATTTTCTGGACATAAGACATCAAGCAGTCAGGTAGAGTTGAATCTGTCCTCTGCAAGTGGAACCTCCTTTTCCCCAGGCATCAAAATGTGAGCAGATAAACAAGCCTGAAGTATCCTAGAAGCCACTGCAACGTGATGACAGCACTGTGCACAGGACTGGGAGACAGTAATGTAAATGGGTTCATGGACTGAAAGAAAAAACTAGAACAGAGAAACCTGGAAATACGGTGTACCTCCAACATTAGTTTAAAGTTGAATGCCAAGTTTGTTTGTTTTTTCTTTAACTGAACACCTTAACTGCTTCTGAGTCCTTATGTCAGATATATTCTGTTATTTATTTGTAGCTTTTTTTTTTTTCTTGGTTAAATATTAACTCAGTTTGTAGATCTTCAGTCTTAAGGAGCTCATCCATGGAGAAAACAGGGAAATATGACTTCTTTTACAGATGTGATGAGCAGCCAATGGTCCTGTTGGTAATACTGCTCTGAAGTGATATGGTGTAAGTGACCGTGAGTGCCTTCCTGTCTGCAGAAGCTTTCTGTACTGGTTGTTCTCCTCTGCCTGGATGGGCACTAAAAATATGCTGCCTACTCCCTCATGCTACCTGCATTGCTGTGTTGTCTTCTGTTTCCGGAAGGGGTGGTAACCTGGCTGCCCTATTCTGCAGCTGGATTCACTTTCTTTGGTCCCATTCGCATGCAATTGGATTGCACTCTAAAAGGATGCAGGCAGCAGGCAGCAATCACAGAGTCCTTGGGCTGGTCTCACAGCAGGGACAAAGCATCATGCTCATGGCACTGCCCACACCACAGGGAGCGGATAGGGTCAGGGGCAGAGGGTTTGTTCTGACGCCTGTTATCAAGGGCTCAGTAACCTTTCTGGGCAGTTTAAAGGTCATTAATTGAGCAGGCAGCAGGGGTGAGCTTTGCTTTTTTGCACCCACGTGCTTCCTGTGCCTGAGAGGGGGAAGAAGAGTGAGTACAGGTTGTTCTCCAAGCACAGTGCAGCTGAGGGTGATCCTTTCCAACAGGGAAATCCTGTGCTGAGTGTTGAATTCTTGCTTCTGGAATGGCTGGCTGGAAAGCAATAATTCTGTTTTGGTGGAGACAAGTAAGAAGCCTAAGCTTTGGTATCTGATTTGACAGAGGCTTTACGGTGCAGGCAGGCTCCTCTATCTGATTTTCATGAACCCTACAGTACTTCATAAACACAGATGTGCTCAAAGGGACAGGAATCTCTTATCACTGTCTTCAGCACGAGTTCTCTTCTCCACCAGATCATTCCTGTCACACAGGAGATTTTGCCTCTTTCTTTTGAACGGGGCACATGGGGTAGGAGCTCAATTTGCCCAGGTTATGGCACACATGTCTTTCTGAGACATTTTGTCAGGGTTTCCAATTTGAGCTGACCTCCAATTGAAAAGGGAGGTTAGAAAACAGTAAAAGGAGAACATTTCATTAACACGGTTTGTAACTGAAATCAGAATTAGGAACTAGCCTAAACAAAAAGCTCTTTGGCATCTGCTCAGGCTTAATGAAGCAGAAGCTCTGGAAAGCTCTCGAGCACTGCAATCTCACAAAGCCAATCCCAGCCATATCTAAATGGTTCTGGACTCAGAAAAGACAGTCAGTTTTTAGCCAGCTCTCAGAGATTGGATATGTCTTCATAAAGGAGATCTTTATTTACAGAACTCAGGCAAATT
Organism: Colinus virginianus; assembly: GCA_008692595.2. Lineage (NCBI taxonomy): Eukaryota > Metazoa > Chordata > Aves > Galliformes > Odontophoridae > Colinus > Colinus virginianus. The sequence continues at coordinate 15,626,495 of VONY02000005.1, forward strand.
CATTTTCTTTCTGCGCTGGCTAGAAAATGTATTGAAATGAAACTTTAGCCCAATGCTTTTTGATTAACAAAAGCCTAATTAGAACTGTTTTACGTAATTGATTGTGACTCCATGAATCTTAAAGAAGTGTGAGTGCTGTTTAAAAGCCCCTGCTCCTGGTTTCTGCCGAGTATGAGAAGGATGGATCTGAGGTTAGCTGAGGTTGTTAGCTATTTATCCCCGCTTGTACCCAGCGTCCAAGAGGGTGCACTGCAGCATGTGTCCTCTATCTCAGAGAGGTATCTCTAGCTATCTGACCCAAAGTGTGTGAAGTGATTGGAACAAATAGTCTGGGACTGCCTGAAGCTGGTAAACTAAAGTTGTGGCCATGGTCAGCCAGGGGAGGGCTGTCCTGCAGTCGTTGATTGAGAGACAGAGCAGTGGAAAAGACCAGCTGCTTGTTCAGGACGGCACAGCTAATGCACTCTCACAGCTTTAGCCTTTCCCACTGTCATGTAACCTACTGAGCTGCTCTTCTGCTTTGCCTTCTATGTTCATGTTCTATTAAGAAAACAAATACTCCCCATGCAAAAGGTGAGGGGGAGAGGCCAGGCCAAGCTTGCCCTGCTTGCACTGCTCGCTGACGTTTGCTCTTGCAGCTCCTGCTGTGTGGTCCTGCCCCTGCTTCCTCTGAAAGCAGAGATGTTCACTATTAATGAAAGCACTTGTAAGATTAGGTACGTTCAGAAAATTAACATAGCAAGCTCCTGAAATTTGTCTGGAGTTATGACAACTTCCTTAAAGAAACTCTCCTGTGAGAGAAAAGAGACAAATATTTTGAAAGGCTCACAAGTTAATGTGATGATAAATGCTGGGATCCTATTTTTTTGGGCTGTTCTGCTTTCCCTGCCTCGGGGCTCCGTTAAGCTCTGCTCCTGGCAGTGGCAGCAGCTGTTGGTGGCAAGGGAGAGCTCCTGTGGCATTATTTATGGCAGCTCTCTGAGCAAGGACGGTGATGGACGGTGTGTCATCCTGCGCAGCTGTGAGCTTGCAGCATGGAGGTGAGACTCCTCAGTGCAATCCTCATTTTTGGTGTGATACAGAGCTAGAGAAAGGTGAGCTGGCTGAGTAAAAGCAAGAACCTATTTATGTCTCCCTTTGCCCTTTAGCGATTTAACTTTTGTTTCCTTAAATGGGGTAGTTAGGGTTGGGAAAATCACGTTTCATTCTCTCCTGCCAGACACCTTCTCAAGAGAAGAAGGATTGGTTCTGATTCTCTCTCTGTACTTGTAGGGGACCTTGTACGTGGCTCCTTTGTGCCTCCCCTTCACCACTCTGCTTCTGACTGCTGCAGACCCTGGAGGCAAACCCTCTGAAGGGGCCTGCTCGCCACCAAGCCTGCCCTGCACTCAGTGCATGCAGCACACAGCAGTGCCACAGCAGCTGATGCACAACAGACTTTCAGATGAGCTGCTTCTGTGGAAAGAAAGGAGCTAGCTTCTCTGTGCTATCGAAGAAGCTGCAGAATTGACCTTGTGCCCTTGATCTTGGAGGAGATATGCATAGATGTCTGAACAGCTCACTGGCTTACAGAAATTGAATCTCAGTGCCAAGTCACTTGGTTTTGACCTGCTCTATAAAATTGTTAAATTCCCTACAAAGCTATCAGCTCACTTCAGAGGACAGTTGATAGAATACACCTGGGAATGCAGCGCACTTCATTTCTGCAGTTATTTGTTTTAGCCACAGCTCATCTGGCACAAAACATAGGGAAGCACTGGGTACGTTTTGTAGTGCTGTGCGGTTAAGGCTGGCATTGTGTTCCATCTGCAGCTGTGAGCTAGGGCTGGCCACACAACCAAGCCCAGCCCAGCAGCGTGCACAGGAGGGTGCATCCATAGGAGGATGCTGTGGGTGCTGTGTATGTTGAGAGGTAAGGCAGGGTTCCTCCTCCAAATCTGGACAGCAGGTGATGCACGCCTACAAGGGAGTCAGGCATTTTGTGAAGGAAGGGGCAGCAGCTGCAGTAATGCCGGGTAACTGCCCATCATTCAGTCTGACTGACTGTGAAATATTTCTGCTTCTCTTGAAATGGCAGAGTTGGTTGGTCAGGGTATTAAATGCTTGTAGGCTGCATGTCTGTCACACGCAAGCTTATTTGTCCTATGTGTCTTATTGCCCTAAACTGAAAGGAGTAGAGTCAGCTTGGGCAGTAAGTAATAGACTGGTGGGAGCCGGGGAACAGGGGGCGGGGGATGAACCTCATAAAACTCCCAATCACTGAGAAAAAATGAGAGTCTCTAAAAGCAAAGTTAAATACTGAAATTGCTACTTTTAAGGTTAGGATTTAAGATTTAAGGTTAGGATTTAAGAATGTTACTCAGTTAGGCTATGGGGACTTTGATAATTGTGACAAAGATATGGCAAAGGGAAGGCAAGATTCTGCATGAAAATGGCTAAACCTCATGGAAATCACTAAATCTTGATGAAGCATCAGATGCTTTAAAAACATAGAGGAACTTAAAAAATAGATATTAGCCTGTGCTGTTGCTCTATTAGGAACCTGAAATTTTTTTTTTTAATCTTAAATTTAAAAATTAAGGTTCAGTTTTCTCCATGAAACTTTTCCTGCTTATGTGATTTCTAACTTTTATTTGTGTGCTTGCTGTTGAAGGTCATTATTGGCCACTGAAATAATAGACATATGGAGCATTTGAGGAGTTTGTTCCTGCAGAGGACCAAATCTGAAGTTCTTCATGGATTCCTTTAGGTGTGACTTTAATCTTCAGACTACATAGGCAATGCATACTTTTTTTTTTGTATGGGTGTGTGCTTGTTTTTCTCCCAAGTGAACTTACTTATTTGGGCAGGTTTGGGGGCAGCCGGTGTGAATTTTTCATTCCATGCTCTTCCTTGGAGCTCATGGTTTTTCAGATTTGCTAAAGCTTTGCTGATCTGTGAAATGCTTCTGACTGAAAGCCCTGACGTGGGAAGGTTTCTGCGTTATCTTGCGTGACGGATGCACTTTGAATATCAGTACCTTTCTATATCTGACTCTATGGAAAAATCTCAGGTCTGATCTAGATGGATTAGTCACAAAGAAAAGCAGTTATTTCCTGGTGCTTCGGTCTGGGCTGAAGTTTCTGACAGACAACTCAGCTGTGTTAGTGGCCTTGCTGTGAGTATCTTTTGCCCATGAACTCTTTCTGCACAGAACAACTTGTATGAATAATGTTGGCCAAGATTTGAAGGAAAAATTAGGTTCAAGGCAAAATGCGAAGCTTCAGATCCTGCGTGTCCGTTCCGACCCACTTCCTCAAGAAGCTAAGGTCACGGTAGGCCATGATTTTGCCTCCAGGAAAGGATCTTCTTTGAAAGATTTGCTTGGGAGGACAGATAAGATTCTTGAGTTCCATTTTTGGAGCACTAATATAACATAAGGGATTCCTTAAACTTCTTCACTATCTCTGTTCAAAGGAACACTTGGCATGAGTTCTCCTTGGTATAGCATTAACTAGCCTTACAGTTGGATCAGTGTGCAAAATTACCCATTTTAAACCCGAATGTTAAAGCATGTGTGGGAATGGATCTGGGAAGCTCTCACTGCTATAACAAAGCAGCTAGGGGCCTTAGAGATGTTTTGAAATTTCTAGTTTCAGACATAAAATATATTACCATGGTTTGATTTTTCAGACTCTTACGTTTATCTGTCTAGCTTGTCTTGCTCACTCAACAACTCTGTTCACCTTGTAGACAGCTGTAAATTCTTAATCTGTGTTATTTGATAATCCAAATGATTATTTTTAAATCAAGCTGTGTATTTAATTCATTTGAACGCTCTCTAAAAGAAAATTCCAAGTTTTTTCGTTTTCAAGGGCTTAAAAAAAAAGCAGTGAACAAACAAATAGCTCCAAAAACTGACAGTAGTCAGCTATTTATTTCATTGGTTTTGCTTATGTGAAGATCAAACGAATGTCTAGTATTCGAGTGCAGTGTAGATATCTTACTTTAAAAACAAGCTGGTCTAGACAGTGAATTAGCAGGTCTTTGTATGACCCATGTGTGTTCTGTTTCTAGAAATGTGGACAGAGTTTGTGTAAGTCTGAGGCTTTGCACTGCCTGAAGCATGACTCCAAGCAATCATCACCATTTCCAGATTCTTTCACTAAAAAGTAAGATCTTTGCCTGCACCCAACAACCCAAATATCACAGTGTACTTAAGGATGATGCTGACATTTTCAAAGACCACCTAAGGTGTTCACTTTCCAACTGCAGCTATGCCCCAGGTCTTTGTGGGATTTACTGCCTTTTCCTTTCAAGCTCTCTTGGCTCTCCTGAGTCTTTCAGGCTCGCTTTCTTTTTGCTTGTTATCAAGTCACAGAAGCTCAACTTTGATGTTGGCAAAGATCACATTGTTATAGCTGTAATGAGTGCTTGACTTTTAAAGGTAGCATAAACGTATACAAAACATAAAAATAAAGTTTGCTATTCATTGCAATTCTTAAGATTAATCATGTTAGTTGTTTGATTTTGTGTTTAGTTGCTTCTTAGCTGAAGATGTAGCTTGCATATTTGTTCAGCAGGCACCTCTTTTCTTTATTTTTCTTGTAGGATGGTAAGCAAATGGTCCAAGCAGAACCATCAGTCCTTATGTGATCCCATTTGTCCACAAAAAAAAAAAAAATCAAGTCTTTAAAAAGATAAGCATTTTAGCATTTTCTCTTCATTATTTCTAAATGAAGAACTGTTGATTGAAAGGACATTTTCCAAGCTTTCTGTTTTTGGCTAATCCAACTATCCTGTACTGATTTTTGTGCAGACAAGTGTGAGTTTCATGACAGCATACCCAGAAGAGTTGTGTTCTTAAGCGTGCTTCATGTTTGTCTCTGCTCTCTGCAAGTTAATGGTGAAACTCCTGCCAACTTCAGATACTGAGCTTTCCTGATTTGGTGAGAAATTATCAGTTATGCCACTTCTGGGGAAAAAAATGTACCTGTCTGCTTACGTCCAGCTAGAGACTCATGAGTGAAGTCCTCAGATTGTGTGTGTGTAATTGAATGGTGCCCCTCAGTCAAAATGTCACTTACAACAGCCTTCCCTTTTGCACAAGTAGTATCATAGGGGACAACTTGAAGAAAGTGCAATTTTAGGTTGGAGCATGATCTCTACGCTGGGGCAATTGCACAAAGTGGAGCTGACCTTTGTGTCTTAGGGTTGACTTCGCAAGTAGAACTGCTAGTAAGATGGTATTTCCCGGTGTAAATGGATGAAAAGAGACAGAGAACTGTCACAAGGAAGCTGCTGATGCCTGCTTTGCTCCTCTGCAGAAGCCATGAGCTGCCCTGTCCAACCTTGCACTCAATTGGATGTGCTTGCCATTGGTCTGTGGTAGTGAAAGCAAGAGGGAAAATTAAGCCCCAGGCATTCATGTGTCTCATGAACTCCATCATCTCCATAAAGCTTAGTATCTGTCATTTTTCAAGTAATTTAGTAAATGGTCTAGAACAGGACTGGGATACAGGTAATGTGCAGGAGGCAGTATACCTTGAAAGTACATTTCTTTGTTTTAATAAGGTTGGCAGCGTACCATGACTTGCTGTAATGAATTAATTTGGTGTTTACCGTAATAGCTTTAAGCTTAATTGAACTCATATTTGTGTGTCTGTCTGGAGGTGTTTGCTTGTCATTTAGGATTTATAAATAGGTACTAATACTTATATCTCAGCTTTATCCAAAGCAGGAAACGTACAAAAGGTCTACGTGGTAAAAGCTCATCTTGGGTTTTTTTTGTAATTAAGTTAATAATCAAATTTTGTGAATTGTTAGTATTCAGCGATGCCACGTGATCTGAGAAAAACTGATGTAGAGATCTACTCAACAAGTTCTAGCATGACTGCCTAATGAAGATAGTTCGTATCTCATTTTTTATTACTGCAGGTGCTGTTTCACTGAAGTTCAGCATTCTGTATCTGGGAGACTGTTGGTTCAAATCAGTTAACTTGTATCTACTTAAATCTGTTAAATCTGAACAAAGAAATACTAATTCCTGGGATCCAAGACATGAGTGCTGTCTATTCCAAAGCTAACGGTTTATTGCTGAGCAAAACCAGAAGGTCATCTGCTGTCTCTCTTCAAATGATTTGCTATGCAAATCCTCAGTGCTGAAGAACAGGTCTGTTTTGCCACGGCCCCTGTTATGCCTGGAAGGGAAGTAGTCTATCCTGGTCTCTGTGAGGTATGAAGGTGGCTGCCTGCTCTCCCATGGGGTGCAGTTTGGTGGGGTTTTGATCTGCTTGGAGACCATGCCAGAAATAAGTTTCACAGCTGGGTCCAAGGGTACTCTTTTGCTGGGCTTAATTGTGGGAATGGGTGTTGAGGGAGCACAGCTTCATCTAATCTGGCAGCCCAAGCTGCATTTGGCCGGTGTGAAAAATTTCCTCTTGTGCAGCCTGCGATTGGCAGCTCATCAAAACACTGGCTTAAAAATAAAATGAAGACACAGGAGAACAGGAACCAGACTCTTCAAAACCAGCATTACCAGAGGGACCTGGACAAGCTTGAGAAGTGGGCCTGCATCAACTTAATGAGGTCTAACCATGCCAAGTGCAAGGTGTTGCTCCCATCTGGAGCGCTGTGCCCAGGCCTGGGGATCCCAACACAGGAAAAACATGATGGTGTTAGAGTGGGTCCAGAGGGATCCCATGAAGATGATCAGAGGGCTGGAGCACCTCTTCTATGAAGAAGGATCGAGGGGAGTTGGATTTGTTCAGCCTGGAGAAGAGAAGGCTCGTGAGAGACCTCCCTGTGGCTTCCAGTACCTACAAGGAGCTTGTAGTCAGAAGGAACTTTTAATGTAGCCTGATACTGACAGGGCAAGATGGGACTATTGGAGGTGAATTGTAGACTGGATGTTAGGAGGGCATTTTCCACTCACAGGGTGTTGAAGTCCTGGCACAGGCTGCTCGGAGAGGTTGTGGATGCTCCATTTCTAGAGATGCTCGAGGTCGTGTTGGATGAGGACCTGGACAGCCTGATCTGGTGGGTGGCAAACCTGCCCGTGGCGGAGGGGTTGGAGCTAGATGACCTATAAGGTCTCTTCCCATTCAAGCAATTCTGTGATTCTTATCTACCATTATCAAGACCTATTCTCTCTTTGTTCTTCTTGCGTGCTCTCCTAGCATCACCTCCGCCTGCCTGGAGGTGGGCACAGGTACTACTCTCATCGTACTTTCTCCCTCAGACATCTACTTCTTCACTGCAGCTTTTCACGCCTACTCCGTCTCTGGGCTGTGATTTGTGATGATTTGGTACCCTCTGAAATGTTGAGAAATGGCTAACTGGGTAATGCAGTTGAGGCCAGGCAAGCAACTATTTTGAGATGAACCCAGCAGCTCCCTAAACACTTAGGAGTTGGATTTAGGGTTTGGGTTTCTTTTGTTTTGTTTTTTTGTTTTTGCTTTTTTGTTTTTTGTTTGTTTTTTTTTCTCTTCCTGACTGCTATTTATCTCTATTCTGTGTATTTGGACAAGAAAAAATCCCACCTACTGTAAGTGAATACAGATAAATCCTCAGCAGCTTCATAGTTGAAACATGATGCAAACAGGATTTGCTGGGTAGCACAGAGGAATGATAGTGCTCCTTGGCACTTGGTATAGAATCTAAGTCAGGGCTTTGAGTATCAAAGCAAGGCCACAGGGATGAGGCCAAAATAATGAAAATTCATCTTAGCTCACCAAGACATGAGTGGAACTTAATTCTGCAAAGATTTATCCCCAGGTCTTCGTATGAAAGGTTTTGGTGCAGAGCTTTTGCCCCAAGAGCATGATTCCCTGTTTAAAAAAAGAACCTCCAGTGAGGTTTTTTAACCGTTGTGCTCCATGTGCAAGCTCTGAGTGCCCCCAGAAGCAGCTTGAGTTACTTGGGAAAATCACTGGATTGTGTGCATGGCTATCTTGAAGATATCCCTGTGGTTAATGTGCTTTTGTGCAGGCAGATGATACTCAGTAATCTTCCCCACTTCAGACTCATTCCTTGTTAATGGCCTGTTGTGTCTTTTCTGTCCTACTTTTAATCCAAAATAAAACAGAATAAAATGTTGTTGGAAGCCCCGGAGCAGAATGCAGCAATCTAGGTGGGGCCACAATAAAGCAGGACAGGAGAATCATCTCCTTCAACCTGCTGTGAGCTGAATGCCCAAGCAATTGAGGTGTATGCGGACTCCCTTTTCTCCCGCTCTAGAGCAGTTTAATTACTTCATCTCGCCGCCTAAAGGATGCTAGCATAACAGTTTGCCTGCTAGAGAAAAATAGACAAAGATTCATGTTCCGTTGGAAAGTTTCAAAGGTCACATTCTTTCAGACAACTGAGGCTATTTTAATATATGGGCTTCTTGCATAAGCTCAAGACGATGGCATTTTGAAACAGCAGGAAATCGTTTGCCCTCCTCGCTGCTTTTCACCGCTATTGGCTCACGTTTAGCAATGGCTGAAGGCTCAAAGGTGCCTGGAGGAAAAGTTCAGATGTAAAAAGTTTGGACTTGCAGGGAGAGGTGCTTGCTGGACATTCTCATAGCTTTTAGCGTATCGTTATCATTCATTGCATTTAGTTAACGCGCAATTATTTTAGTCCCTTATTAAATTTGAAAATCAAATATCAAACTGATTGTAGTGTCTGCTGCCCAACAGGTATCTGATTAGCTTGGGTAGGGCACCCCGCAGGAGTTGCAGCAACAGCACAGATCTTTGGGGCAACACTGCCATCGTGTGGGAAACTCCCGCAGCATGCACAGGAGAGGGTGCCTACTAGCTGCGTGCCTGCAAGAAACCGGCCTTCCTCACGTTATATTTCACGGCGTTTCACTAAAAGCATAATTTTTATTTCTGAGAGGGTGCTACAAAAAAAGCGAATCCCCTAAGAAAACGTTGATAGCATCACATCCTCCTAACGCTGTCGTCTTGGTTCCGCAAAATGTTGGAAGTCACACACGAACTATTTCCTGCAGAACCAGGACCTCCTTTTACCTCTGCGTGAAGTTAATATAGTTGAATATTCATGCTCTCATAATTTCTCTCGATACGTGTTATAGATTTCAACATCTGTTTTCGGCTGCAGTTTTACAAGTCTTCATGATAAAAATTTCAATTTCTTGAGGTCTTTCCTGTAATTGTTTAATTACCGTCCCTGGTTTCTGTTTCTTTCTTCTTGTTTTTCTTTCAGTAATTGAACTTACATGTTACATCCATAAAGAAAATTGCTGATCATTACCAGGAGTACAATTAGAAATAAATCTCTGTTAAGGATCAAGCTGAAGTTCGGTGTTTTATGCAAATGCCTACTGTTGAAAAGATGTCTTGTGTAATCAGGAATTAAAGTGACAAGTGAAGAATCATTTAATTAATGAGAATAGAGCAATCATTTAGATGGTTTGTTCTATCGCTGACTGAATAGAAGAGACAAAATAGCCCTGCTCGGGGATTAGAGCTGCTGCTGAAAGAACATAAAAGCCCCGAAATGTTGTTTGGTTATTACCTTATGTGTAAGTAGTATAGTGGTTCCTAAATATAAAGAAATATATGCGGAATGTTGGAGACTCTACACTGAAAACTAATGTGCTATTACCTTTTAAGAATTTGCGCAAGATTTTTGTTTGTCAGAAATGCTACCTGCTGCCCCTGTGGATGTAAATACCTGGGCCAAACAATTCCCTTTGGTCCTATTGTAGATGTCAGAGGAGTGAGACCTGGAATTACAGTGAATTATGTCTGTAGGCAGCATATTCCATAATGTAACTTGGCATACAAATCATGTTTGCGGTTGTGGAGGAATACTTCTGGTGGCAGGGGACCTCTGGAGGTCTGTAGCCCAGCCCTCTGTTCTAAGCAGGCCCGGTTAGGTCAGGTTGCTCAGGCAACCTTTGAATATCACCAGCCATGGGGATCCCACTGCTCCTCTCTTCCAGTGTATTGACCTCCCTCTTTGTAAGGCATTCTTCTTTTTATCTTGTCGGAACTGCTCATGCCCAAGCTTGCCCCTTAAAGCAGAACAAAGAGTCTTTGGTCCTTGACCAATCCTTGCCTCCTTTGGAACCTTCAGGATGTACAATTTCCGACAGCAGCATCCCAGACTGCTGCTGGTTTGTGTGCACTTAGATTTTTTTTGCATGCTGTGACCAATGATTGCACAAGTGATTGTTTGCCCTCCGACACTGAAATGGTAAACGAATTTATTATGTTAAGGAAAACATTCCTTTTGTTTTATTCCCTTTATATGTAATCATCAGGCTTATTATTTTGGGTAATCAGAAGCACCCAGATGCCACTCGAGGCACTTATGTATCTTTGTGGTGTTTTTATTTTGTTGTTGTTGTTGTTTTGAGAAAAATATATATTTACTGAGATGAATAAACGAATCACATATGGAAAATCTTCCAAACAAAACTCTTGTCGCTCAAACTGCTCGCCCCACTGGAAGCCTAGCAAAACACATAGCCCTTGCAAGCTACCCAGCAAATCCTCAGCAGCAGGCTGGCTGTGTAGGTGCAAGGGCAAGTGAGTTACGCAGCAAAGAACCTTCCCCTGGCAATTTCTTGCTAGCAGATTGCATGCTCCTGGTGGGCAGGATTAGTTTAGGTCCTTACTGATTGCAGCTGAAGTGGTTCTGCTCTGCTCCCTCCGAAGCAGCAGGTAGGTAACCAGGTAACAGTGAGCTTGCAGTAAGGTAACGTGTGTCCTGTGGTACATCTAAAACTCTGATCGCCTTTTTCAATCTCTCTCTTTTTTTTTTTTTTTTTTTTTAATTTGAAATGTCTCTTCTCCAACTATTAAAATCCAGAATATATGTTTTCAGGTATCTCACACACTACGGAAGTCAGGTGCTACAGACTGCAGCAAAAGCCAGACAAGAAAATAAAGCTTTTTAAATCTAACATTGTTCATTCTGGGTTTAAAGGGAAAATGATTTTGTAGGTGCTGTTGTTCAAAGAGAGTAGAGCATGGATGTCCGTATGCTCAGTCCTATACACAGTCCTGTATTTAAGCTGTCTTCTAGATCGATACATCTGTATTCTTCGTCTGCTTGGCCTTCCCAGACACGTGGAAGGCGCTCAGGTTTTGTCCTCGTGCCCTTGCGCTTTGATGCCGTCTCCACTGCCCCAGTGTAACCCTTGACTTTTTGCTTTTTCCTCAAGGATTCTGGAGCTGCAACAGAATGGTGACATGGACATACTGAAACATAAGTGGTGGCCAAAGAACGGTCAATGTGATTTTTACTCATCTGTGGATACCAAACAGAAAGGAGGTGCCCTGGACATAAAAAGCTTTGCAGGTGTTTTCTGCATTCTCGCCGCTGGGATTGTCCTATCTTGTTTCATTGCAATGTTGGAAACGTGGTGGAATAAAAGGAAAGGCTCCCGGGTTCCATCAAAAGAGGTATTAGACCCTCCATTTCTCCTGGGAAATTTTCATGCACCATAAACAATGTTGTCGTGAATTGATAGCCCGTAGGGAAAAAGAATCGGATAAATACTTCCTTAGCTTCCTAATTTTAAGGTAAATGTCATTCCTCAAAATCTCTTTAGCTGCTCTTTTTAGAAGAGCTTTAAATAAAACAACAACAACGTATAATGATGATATATAAATATGTAACAATTCTGAGTAAAACACAGTTGTTACTTGTAGAATAATATGTTGTTAACACATCCTTATTTAGCACAGTATTGCCATTGGTGAGAGTTAATCCTCACCGACAAGTTCAAAGGTTTGTTGTTTTATTTTTCTTGCAAAAGATATCCCCTAAGCTCAATGGCTCAATCTTTTAAGATAGGTTCTCAAAGTTTAGCCCTTTATTCAGCTGGTAACTTCTGAAATAAGCTTATTTCGATTTTTCAGAACCGTTAAACTCTTGGAACTTCCATGAACTTCAGCTGTCGTTATTTAATCACAAATCCAGGGAAGCAAGGGTGGTTTAGATTTTTCAGACTCAGGCCAACCTTATTTCTGAAATCTATTACAGACTTTAAGACAGTCCTGGACAGAGAGTGGGGGAGATATGTCATCTTATACCACAGATGAGTTTGGTTCTTCACCTTCCTATGGTAATCCACTTGCTCCTTTGCCAGCCATCTGAGCCTTATGCGGTCTTACCAAAACTCCTTGAAGTCCTTTAGCTCTACAAACCTGTAGAAAAACATCAGGAAAATAAAAAGCTATTAAAATATACTTGGCAGGCATGCCTGAAGGTGAACCTAAATACGAGCTATAATATAGCACTATCGGTTATGCCTATTTTGTGTAGCTTAGACTTACGCTGTGGGGTATTGCTGTTAATTTGTGTGCAGCGATCTCACCTTCTCTGATGTTTCTCCATTGTGTTTATTCCTGCTAATCTAATGCTGTGTAACCAGGCAGGATTAATTACACTACCTAATTAGACAGCATTGACACTGATGTTAGAATACGTATTATCTTTTCTTGCCTGTTTTAATTCCCAAGCTTTTTTTGTTAATGATCTGGACCAGAGCATTATTAAAAGCGGAAAAAAAAAATTGCTAGTCTTTAATTGGCTTTCTCAGGAATGGGAACTGTCCAATTTCAACTGGGAAAATTCTGGAGATGAAATGTACAAGCTTACTGTTTTTTACCCAGATTATTAGAACATCATATGGTGCAAAACATAAAAAATAATACCAAGGCAAAAGAAAAGAACAGCCCAGATATTTTATAAGCATGAAATATCCCGTTTCAGTTTTCAAACACATAATGTGTGCTTTCCATAAGCGGTGTAATTCGGCCTCCTTCGTCTTTGTCTTGTATTCATCAGCTTAGCATTCAAAATTGTGTCTCAAAGCTCCGCTGAAAAGCTTGGCTCAAAACTGAGTTTAACGTGGACGCATGCGCTGAATGTCCCCGCTGTCCTGGATGTAGGGGTCATTCAGCGAAGAAATTCATCTTAACTAACTTTCTTAAAATTCATTTTAGCTTCCATGAAATCCATTGGCTCTTCCAGGCCACTAGTCCCGAATCGGGGGTCAGATTGGGCCAATTTGTGGTCAGCAAGCCAACCCTTTTTCCTAGTGGCTGCCATCTGGTGCTCCAGAATGCAAGCATTTATACTGAAAAAAAAATTGTCTTATGCTTACGAAGATAACATTTCAGTCGCGTACCAGAAGTAACCCCTTCCATGATGTCTGCCTGAGTCTGCAGACAGCCTTAAACGGTAGCTCTGAGAGAAGTATGAACTGCCCCAGTAATCTCAATGGGATGTTGACTCTGAAGCCTGATGATAATTTAAGTGTGAAAACTGCTGCATATTTCACTACTGATCACACGAGAGAGAAGAGGAAAGATCATAAAATGGAGATGTGCACAATCTTACTGTGAGTGGGTCTCATTTTGGTGTATCGATTGGGTGGCGATTGGGTTGTGGGCTAAAGCATGGGAGAAATACCACTGCTTTATTATATTTTTACTGGTCTGACTCTAGCCCCAAATGCATCTCAGAGAAGAAGGAAGAATATTCTGAATAACTTATAGAGGCTCAGAAGTACTGAAATTCAAATTGGCGTTTGAAATTACAATTCCAAACGACAAAAACAAACAAAAAAAAAAATTAGGCCTGTCCCTTAGAGACATAGTCATGACTTGCACGTGCTAAAAGAGCCTCTTGTATATATTTTTAAATGCCAATGCGGCCCGAGTTCTTCTGCATCCACATGCAGCTCCAAACATTTTAAAGGAGAGCGTTTGGTGAATGCGTTTGGTTTTGGTGTCACCTGTGTGGTTGTTATGTGCATCCATGTCTATGTCCACATGTGAATAAACTACAGACAGAAAGCTAAGTCCGAGAAATGAGCACTGCTTTTATTCCCCTCCCGTGATCAGCTCACCTACAAAGCCCCCTGTGGTCAGCTTGGTTTCCTCTGGCAGAGTCCTGATGCCCTTTTCCCTGCTCTTTACCCTCCAGTTTGTCTCACTGTCCCCTGTCTCGGAAGGGAGCTGCTCCCTCAGTCTCACTTGAGTTGGGCTTTTTATTCAGTGTGGTACTGGTGCGAATATTTGGTGATCCTTTTTGCTAAGAAGATAAACTCCTGCAGTTTGTTCTAGGTGGAATGTTCAGAGTGCTTGACTTCATTCCTAGACAAAGGAGGGACCTAAAGCCCATTCTGTTACTAGGAGTTTTGCCATTGATTCAATGAGCTCTGGATCAAGCCAGTCATTGAATTGCAGTAATCGAGTCTGGAAGCCAGCAATGCACATCTATCGGCCGTCTTATTGCCCTCTGTGAGGTCCTAGAGTGTGAGATATTTCTAGTGGCCTGGAAGAGCCAGTAGATTTCACAGAGATTAAGGTAAATGTTAAGGTTAGTTGGAACTGATTTTTGTTCTGAATGAGCTGTGCTGCCTAGGCTTGAGGGAATGCATCCCCTAATACGTGTATACATAACGCTGCTTTGCATTAAGCTTTGCAGTTCTGTAGAAGTGTGTGTGTACAATATAGGTGATCTCTTGGGTCACACAGGACGTTCTTCTTTTCCAAATTCCCATGCATCTGAAATCTGAATAATAATAATAATAATAATAATTAAGTCTCTCTAATGGAGTTTACTGGGTTTAAGAAGGAAAAAGGACAGAGGTAAGAGGAGCGATGCTTTGTTATAATAAGTCCTCCAGGCTGCCTTCTCACCCAGCGGCAGCATAATTCCACCTGAATCTATGGAATTGCTTCTTTATAGGTAAGGAGAGAATTAATCCCTCTTTTGGCATCACACTTTCAAATTGTCTTGTGTACAGCGTTTTGTGTGATGTCAGTGAGATGCCAGTGCTTGGATTTGGGCCTGGAAGCTCAGCTTTTCTGCACTATAAAAGCAAAAATCAACCTGAGAAGGTTTTAGCCGAAGGTTTTAGCCCATCCTTAAGCCCTGAGGGAAGGAACACCGATCAAGACAGCAATCTGGTCCCTCTGAGTGCCCCATTTTGTCATCCAAATTTAGTCATTATTGCAGCATTTAAGAGCTATCATCATCCCACACATTTGAGGTGATGCTCTGTTTTCGTTCTATGAAGAAACCTCCCAGTAGCTCTTGGAGTTTAGTCATTCAGACCCGGGGTTTTAAGGGAGATGTGGAAAAGTGTCTGCATGAGCTAGTTTTAGCTCATCCAGCTTCAGGAGGTGGGGATGTTTGTTGGTGAGGCTACGAGCTGCCCACAGCTAAGAGGAAGCTTTAGTAAGCGTGTATTTTGTTTACCGAGCAGTTCTGATTGCGCTGTGACGCTTCAGTCCTGCAAAAAAAAACACAAAACCATGGCGGTGGTGGTGAGCGGTACATCTTGTTCTTCTCCTTCCCCAGGATGACAAGGAAATAGATCTGGAACACCTCCACAGGCGCGTGAACAGCCTCTGCACAGATGACGACAGTCCCCATAAACAGTTTTCCACGTCGTCGATTGACTTGACCCCGCTGGACATTGACACTTTGCCCACCCGTCAAGCACTGGAGCAAATCAGTGACTTCAGAAACACTCACATCACCACAACAACCTTCATACCAGAACAGATCCAGACGCTGAGCCGCACGCTGTCTGCCAAAGCTGCTTCTGGCTTCTCCTTCGGCAGCGTACCTGAGCACCGAACTGGCCCTTTTAGGCACAGGGCACCGAACGGAGGCTTTTTCAGAAGCCCCATCAAAACAATGTCATCTATCCCTTACCAACCAACTCCTACTCTGGGGCTGAACCTCGGCAGTGACCCGGACCGAGGCACCTCCATATGAGCATCAGACCGAATTTCTTCACTGTTTCTTTTCTAGGACTCCCTTTGCAAGGAGCAGCTGTAATGTTGTGGGACTAACATGGATGTAACCTTTTTCTTTTCCTTTTTTTTTTTTTTTTTTTCTTTTTTTTGAAGTTTTAAATTGCTTTTCTTTTGTGGGTGTTTTTTTGTTTTTTTTTTTTCCTTTATTTAAGAAAAGAATCAGGATTATTAGTAACAACACTTCTCTGCTTTCTCAGTCTGGTCTCCTCTTTCCTTTCTCTCTTTATTCTCTTTACTACTTGAATCGCTTAATCTTTCATTTATCACCACATAAGGTTTTGGTTACTTCAGGCTTTTCATATATTTAAATATAGGAAACACGTAGTGATTAATGCTTAAGAAAACCCTGAGGATTACTTTACAGAAGGGCATTGGCTCCTCCTCCTCCCCACTGCCTTTTTTTTTACTATACTTGCAATAACTTAAGTCCTTTACATGTATTCTGCTGCGTATGGTCAGCGCTCCACTGCTGTGTGTCCTTTTAACTGTGGACCAAAGGCAAACCCTGCAGTTTAAAAGACAGGAAAAAAAAAATCAAAAAAAAAAAAAAAAAAGGCAAAATGGGACAAAAAAAAAAAAAAAAGGAAGCAAAATAAATAAATGAAGTCGGAAGACCATTCAGGCCCCATTATATGAGAATGCAATTTTGTAGGATTACAAAAAGCCATTACTATGCCAGTAAAGACTACAGTTAAATCTACTTTTGCACTGCAACAGTGCATATGACCTTTATGTGATTGTACAGTGTTAAAAGTTTTTCTTATGTACAGTAAACTGTATCATATGGCAGAAGCCTCTGTTGTGTTAAATAAATTAGTATCTCATACATATATATATATATACATATATACACGCAAGTATGTATATATATATATATACATGTATATATAGCTATAAAATGGCAGCCGTTGCTATTGCAATTCATTTAATAAAGCTTTAGTAAAATGTGTTGTATACAGGGAAGATGTACAGTGCAGGGGTCTTTTCATTTAGAAAAGACGGGTCGCTTTTAACGTTATTCTGACTTGCATCGTTTGCCAACAGAGCATATTTTATACTTTTTTATTAGAACATCCAGGACAATTTGTACCTAGATGTAACTCAATTCGGTTAGGTTTCTGCATTGGCTGTTGAGCATTCTATATGGCTAACCTTGATAATTTTACTTTTAATTAATTAGACAGATGGAACACTCTCTTAGGTATACCACGCTCATGAGCAACTAATATAGCTCTAGAGAAGTTTAAACGTAGATCAAAGGTTAATAAATTATTTTCCAAATCAGTACGGCTGATCAATATGACAACGGTGTTAGTGGAGCGAAAGCCCTTGAGAAATACTGATGTGGCCTTAATTATAATCGCTTATTGCTCAAAGGGGAAAACGATACGTGAACCGGCGCTCATTTTAACCCTTTATATGTTAAGTTAGGTTTAGAGGAGCTACATACTTTTTTATATTAGTGCCAACTACTGTATAGAACAAGAGAAAGAACAGCAGTGAGAGCAGAACCGGTGCCGGTTTTGGCACCAGCTTTTTCAAGTAACGCCGTTACCTGTTAGAAATGTAGGAAGAGCTTTCAATTTGTAATCCTTAAAGCTGAAGATGAGGCTAAGTAGAAAGCAAGCAATTTATCCCATGAGGTTTTTTTTTGGTTTGGTTCTGTTTTTAATGCAACCACGCACTTATTTTAACCTAACTCATTCTCTTTGGCTAGGATTAATAGGAATCCACCTCTGCGATTTGCTTTAGGATAAATTAAAAGGTATATTCTTCAGACCTATTCTATTTTGATGCTAATTCTGTTCTGGGGGAGCATCTTGTACTGTCACTGTTTTTTGTACTAAATCTTCAAATATTGTCTACTGTGTAAGGCAGAACAAATTCTTATCGTGCGAAAGGCCATTTTGTTTCCGGGGTAGCAAGCGTCTAAAAGCATGCACAACTTGCTTCTCCCTTGTAACATTCATGAACTCATCCACACCTCTGAGGAAAAAAATGAAAAAAAAAAAAATTTAAAAAAAAAAAATATTTCTTTCCGACAGGCTACGTAGGGACATACCAGATGTTGCAGTGATTTTAGCTATTAAAAAGAGAAATCTGTTAACCATGTACGATATTTAAAATAGGCCTATTTTGATGTGTTGCCTATTATACAGATACACGAAACACTTTTTGGAGGCCTCAGTTACAAGTGGCAGAGCTTTCTGTGTATAATTTGTCTAAATAATTTGTCTAATAAAATTGTTTTCTAAACTCGCGTTTCCTCCTGCTTAAACGCTGAGCACTGTGAGCTTTTTCCTTTGGGGGCAGGTGTCTGCTCGTGGATGTTTTTGTTGCACCGGGGGAAGAGGATGTTTGAAACTTATTTAATGGTTTAAAGAAAAATGCGTTGGAAGGAGTACTCAGTTCAGTGCTACGTTCATAAAGAAAAAAAGAAAAATCTGAGTCTGGGTAACATACAAATCTGAAGGGAATTACTGAAGACTGAGAAGGACTTGAGGATGACAGGTGCCTACGTGCTAGTGCCAATAGGCATGTGTGTCAGAGGGCACTAAATGCCTGAAGACAGGATGCTAAAGGGTCTTACCACAGGTAGGGATTCCTATAGCTGGCTCTACTGACTGACGGTGAGACACTCAGAGAAAAAAAAAAGTGTCCTGCTGCAGCAAATAGGTGATTATAGCGCTCACTGGTCCAGACACAGTGTGATCAGAGCCATGGTCTCATGAGTTTCCCTCCCGTCTTGCCAAAACAAAGTGTTGGTACAATTTCTCTAAATATATCAGGCATTTAAGAAGTATTTCCTTTCCATGCTAACATCGGATGCTGCGAATTCATGAGTATGTGAGGATATCTTTTTGTGCTAGCACACCCGCTGGGCTGAAAAGCATGCTGGAGCTTAATACCCTGGGTATGTTTGATTTCACAAACCTGCACAAAGGTGATGGGATGAAAAGCAAAGCAGTTTCCTACGTGCACACTCGTGGTTGTAAAAAAAACTTTCTGCAAAACAAAAGAAATGTTGTACCAGCACAGCCCTGCCGTATTCATTCTCCCTTGGCCCAGAGAGCTGTTCCCCTCTTCGTTCTATGGAACTGCTTTGAAATAAATGTCAAAATCATGTCTCTGCTCCTAAGAATGAGTCATAGATACTTTTTTAAGTGCTGGGATATGAACACATAGTTCACATCAAAACTAGGAAGCAACAGCTAACTCATCACCGTCATACCCTACCGTTCGTTGTGTCTCATACACGGCACCATTTGTTTGCTGTGTGTGAAGGCAGTAATCAATGCCCCCCAAGGAATCCTTGTGAGGGCAAAATGTTTTGTGGCCTAATTAATTCCTAACCATAAAACTTGTTCCGATAACCTAAAATTATAGGAGCCGTGAACTTTTATTACTTGTCAAGACTGAGAATATTTGCTCCCCAACTCCACCCATCACAGCGGTGTGATGCTTCTCACGCACTACAGAATTTATTTCTAAACATGCCTCCAAAGAAAGTAAAATGTCTGAAAGTATTTCAACAGTCCGGACAGGCTTTGGCCACGCCAGATTGAGCAACTGCAGGTTCATTCATAGAATAGACTGCCCATGATGGCACTATGGACTGAAGATGGTTTTGCACTGCCTTCCTAATCAGTACCAACATGATAATGGCAATCAGGGCAGAGGTGGAGAGATGAAAACAAGGTGTGAGACCTCTGAAAAGCAAGTCCCTAGGTTAATACCAGAGTATCGTAGCCTCCTCCCCAAAACTAAAATAAACTAAACTAAACAAATAAAATAAGAAGAAAAAAAAAAATGCCTAGATTTGATAGTGTTGTAAAGGCAGCTATTCATTATTTTGGCATTCCACAGCAGTCCTTTATTCTGTTGGTGCATCGTCTGTTTGGAGCAAAGAATACTCCAGCTATGAGCAACTGTAAGATTAACCAATTCCTCCCCCCTCCTCAGCTAAATAAATACATACATACATAAAGAAACAAACAAAGAAAGAAAAAGGAAGCATGGGAGCAGTCACTGAGTTCCCCAAATAATCACATGGCTGTAGGTGTTTGCTTCAATTCCACTTCTGGCCCGTGCAGCAGCCAGTGTGGCAGCAGAAAAAAAAAAAAGTGCTGGTAGTTTAGGCTTAGCCTTCTTCTATATGGAACAGGCAGGTTTGCTTTTGCAGCTCATTATCTTGCATTTCAGTCCTCCAAGCAAGCGCTCTGCTGCTGGGGAAACTGTTTCAGCTGCTTGCTTGCTTCCTCTGGCAGAAAGGAAACTGAGCAGCAGCAGAAGTTCAAGTGGGGTGAAGACTCAGGGATGCTGCTTATACCCCAGATTTGATTGCCTAGGGATGATCCCAGGGGCAGCCAGATGCTGCTGTGGGTGCCTTGCCTAGAAGTTGGGCAAGGAGGTGGCAAATGTTCTGTGCCAAAAAAGGGGGAGTGGGCAGCTCTGTGAGCATGTCATAGCTCTGTTGCTGTGGGCCAGCTTGTATTTCTCACATGTTCATGTCTTTCTCTAAGTGTGGCATGGAGAGGTCTTTGAGCATTGGTTTTTAATATTCTCTGTGCGTTTCTCTGCTGTGGGCTCAAGTGGGAGCAATCTCTGTTGATCCATGTTCTTACTGATTCATTATCTTGCTTACCACTGGGAGAGAGTAAGCAAGGACTTTGACCGAAACACTCTCCGATGCACTTTGAAGGAAAAGTCTCTGTGGTGTGGCAGTGACTACATCAAGAAACACGTAGTGCTTTCTTCTCATTTCTCTCGCCTCTTTTCCTCGAGGAACAAACAAGGCTCCCTAAAAAGTCGTTGCTGCCGACGCAGGGGGGCTGACTGCTCCACCGCCGTCCACACGGTGGCGCTGCGGCACCGCCCGGCGTGGAGCGCGCCGCTCGAGGCCTCGCACCCGCCGGGCGCTGCCGTGAGGGGCGGCCGCCGCCGCGGGCGCGGTGTCCCCGGCGGTGTCGGGCGGTGTCGGGCGGCGGCTGCGGAGCCCATATCCCGGGAGACGGGGCGGCCCGCGCTGCTATGCAGACGGGATAATGGCGGGGGCCAGCGCCGTGTCACCTCTTGTGTGCGCTTTGCAAAGAGGAGCCCATGCGTGGCGAATGGGACACAGACCGCCATTGTGCGGGGGACACTTTAATAACCCACACCTACAATATCCAACCTGTTGTTCGCAGAGGGACGGCCCTGCCACGCACAACCCACCCGAGGGGCGCGGGGGGGTGGAAGCAGAGCCGGGTTCGTCCCGATTGGTTTCTGAACGTTGCGTGGCGATGGAAGCTGGTTGCTCCCGGCGGCCTTTTTGCTGTCGGGAGATGCAAAGCGTTGGTGGAGGGTTTCCTGCGGATGGAGAGGGCTGTTTTTCTCGGCTGACAGGTGGAGACCGCTCTGCAGCCTGGGGGATTGATGGCAGGTGTTGATCGGTGGCCGCTTGGGTCCGTTCTCTTCTTTTTGTCCCCCAAGAGGACTTCAAATGCATGGTCCCCGTATTTTAGGAGCCTCTGGGAGAGCTGCTCTCCTCCTGAGACCTGCAAAGGCCGGCATGTCAGTGTCTGAGAAACCTCCTTCCCTTTTGGCAGCAGTAGAGCTGTTGCTGAGAGCCTGGCAATGCTGGAAGTGCCTCAGGGTGGGATCCCGTGTTTTAGGCCCTGTGTGGCTCAAGAAGAGCCCCTCGTTCCCAGCTCACTGCTCAGGCGATGCTGTTGGCAAGAGGCAGTGTACAGTCTGTTGAAGATGCCGGATTCTATTTCTTTTTTTCCCTCTTGCTGACACGCTCATAGCATGCAATGCCTTAAGCAGGAGGCAGTTGGTTGTTGCTTACTTCAAGCAACCGAGGTAATGAACTTGTGGGTTACGTGTGCGACAGCAGCCAGGCCCAGCAAAGTTGGTGCTGCTGCGAAGGGCAAGCAGAGTAAGTCTGGAATAAGATCCCTGCTAAAGAGGTGAGGGAATTGAGAACGACAGGGGTGTAAGGCCTGTGACCCTAGTCCCACGGGTCTGATACTAGTGCTTGTATTGCATCGAAAGTGGGGTTTTTTGCTGTCGTTTGTTTGTTTGTTTGTTTAATGGACAAGCTTCCAATTCTGTGTGGGGAGTAAGTGTTTGGATGTCAGGAATGCTTCTTCCTCTGGTGCTTAGTTCTGGGATCTGTTCTGTAACGCAGACCCTAATCCAGCTAATGCCAGGTCGCTGGGTCACAGCTGCTGTCCGATGCTGCTGCCCTCTGCATCTCTGCAGCCAGGAGGAAACAGCTCACTTCCTTCCAAACTTTTTAGGGCTGCAGCCCCCAAAACCCCGGGTTGATGGCTCTTCGTGGTTGGTTTTGCTGGGTTTCTGAAGGGCTGGTGCTGAGTGACCCCAGTGCTCAGTGCCTGGGACTCAGTGAGAGGGACTCTCAGTGCTGGGACTGAGAGCATCGAGCAGTTTCAGAGGGACGATCTCGCTGAGCCGCTTCAACGCAAGGAAGTTTTTAAAACAGTAACTATAACTAAAAGCAAATTATGTAAGGCTTTTTATTTTTTAAGTATCAGCAGCAATGTAAGTAAAGGAGCAGAGCGGCTGTAAGAATACGTTCTATAGGCAAGATTTCCACTTAGATGAGGAGGATGAATCCATCGTGCCCTGCAATGGCCCCAGGAGGTAGCGAGTGTTGTTGCAGTGATGCTGCGTGCATCTCTTGGAGGCAGCGGGAGTATGCGCTTCGCAGCACTGGGGCACGTCCACGTCCCCGGGTGGTCGTGTTGCCCACGCGTGGGACAGGGCTGGCTTCGCCGCTGCCGGAGGCTGCAGCCACGGGCACGTGGGCTTTGCGTTCCTTGCGGTCGTCACTCCTGATCCGCGTTTAAAACACTTCTGGAGCATCACCAGCAGCAGGTCCGGGTCTGTGCCGCCGGGATGGGCTCCGCCAAGGCGGAGCTGCGGAGCCGCGCAGGCTGAGGGAAGGAAAGGAGCAGAGAAAATAGGGCAAGGGAGGAACGGGATACTTCCTAATCTGCGGCGGTGCCCGCCGCGCTGAGCGCAGATCCTGAAGCGAGACTGAATGAGTAATTGGGGTGTCGTAGCGCAATGAAGCCGAGGGCTGACCCACGCGCTTCGTGTGCTCTGAGAACGTCCCTGGCTGTGACGATAGAGGCTTTTTGCGCGACTTCTCTCCATCCCTACCCCCCAACCCCCCCCCAGTCTGTAACCCATTTCTCCGTGCCACCGCTGTGTGCTGACCCCGCGCCGCTGCCTCGGCCCGAACCCGTCCCCGTCCAGGGGAGGGGGGGAGCGGAGGAAATCTGCATAAAGATAACGGGGCCGCGTCCAGTTTGCGCGGCTCTGAAAGCTTTGACACTTGGAGGGAGAGGGCAGCTTCATTTCCACGGCTCCCGCATTCCTGCTATTGTACAGTAAGCGCTGCGGAGCGGTGTGCTTGTGTTTCCGACTCCCGTGAAGTTCCCTGCGCGCAGGGCGTGCCTCGGACCGCTTCAAAAGAAGCGAGTCCTACAAAAGGAAAAAAGAAACTCAAGTAGGCTCGAACATACAAAGAGAGCAGAAAGGAGAGAGAAAAAGGGCCGCGCGGCGCTGAATGCAGAATGAGCTCAGCCGGCCCCAGGAGTTCTCCGTCCCTCACACGGACCTCATCCCGGGGGAGCGGCGCTCAGCGCGCACCGCCCCGCGCTTTCGGCTTTCGACTCCGCGGAGCAGCGGCCCCGCACACAAGCGGCTCCCCGCGCCGCCCGACGTGCACGCGGCGCTGGCAGCGGCTCAGGGGCACGCAGAGGGCGCCCACCCGACGGCTCCGCTTCGCCCACGGGGGCAGCGGCCGCGGGACGGCCGCCAGGCGCGCGCCTCCCCGGGCGGAGCGGCCGCGCGTGCCGCCGCTCCCCCACCCCCCCC
>VONY02000005.1:15653339-15687542 GCA_008692595.2 Colinus virginianus
CCTTCGGGTGGCAGAGGAACGCCTTTGGGAGCGCGGCCAGGACGTGACAGCACGGAGAAGCGTTTCCTCGCTGCCCCCGGTGCCCTTCCGCCGCTCGGGGCGAGGACACCGGGGCCCTTCGCGCCGGGCTGCTGCTTGCCGCCGTCTCTCGGAGCCGTGCCCCTTGTGCCGGGCAGGGGAAACCGAGATTTGGGGATAGGAGAGCGACATTCGGGGCTGGGAAAACGAGTGTTGTGGCTGGGAGGGCAAATCGCGCTCGCTCACAACATCCCAGCCTCCCGTTCGTCCAAACTTCCTTCTTTGTCGTTTACTGTTTTTACGTTCGATCGCTGTAATCCCCGGGTCCTCTCTCCCGCCTTGATGCGCGCTCCCGCGCTCATCCCAGGACAGCGGCGCGCACCCGAGCGGTGCTGCCGCGCTTTATGGAGCGGTTAATCAAGTGCGCATTAGCGAGACAGCGCATCAGCCCATCTGCTTGATATATATTCAGGAGGGCTCCAGCCCTTTTGAAGTCTAATTTCTTCCCCGGGAGAACGCGCCGGGTAATTTACCATCATTTCATACGCATCGCGGCCACCGAGTTAACCCTTTCCCCAGGCGCTGCCCGCACAGGATTTTCCTCCCGTAAAGCGCCGGGTTCAACGTTACGAACTTGTCAAAGTGCCTCTTCCACGATGCCCGTTGAAATATAAGAGTCCGCGGCCCACCGGCACCGTAACCCTTTTGGATGTGTCGGATTAGAAGGGAGCGGTTGTTTAAGATCTGCTCGGGATAAGCAAACGCTTAGAGCTGCCCGTGCCGATGCGCATCATTTCATCCTCAGCCACCTACTGCTGGCTTTATTTTTAAGATCCTTGGGACTTTTCTTTATTATCTTTCTTTTTTTTTTTTTTTTTGGCAGGACTCAGCCTGCAGCAGCACCCCTTCTCTGTTAGCTGCAGTAAATGCCATCTCCTGCAGCAGTTTTTATTTATTTAATTTTTTTTTTTCCTCCAAAGTTTGCTTTTAAAAGGAGGGGCACGAGGGGGAGGGTTGCGTTTGTCTGGGCCACGCAAACACTGCCTCGGGAGAAGGCTCCATACGTGGGTCAGGCTGTCCCAGGGGCTAGGACAAAGCTGGGACTCCAGGAACTGAGGATCTCTGTTAGGAGTGGACCTTGGGCTCTTTAGTGTTGCATTTTAAAAAGGCAGAGGAAGACGGGCCAAGTGCTTCCCTACAATTGGATCTCTTTAGATTTAAGGTCCTTTCCAACCTGAGCCATTCCATGATGTCAAATCCCGTGACAGAAGTTTCTCTTTTATTATTGGTCTCCTATCCACCTGCTTTCTCCTTTTTGGTGTTCCCTTCATTTTCCTCTGGCTGGTACTAGCGCTGAACTAAGTCCCAGTGTTAAGGGGGGTCCATCAAAACTGTGTCTCTGGGCTGATAGCTGAGATGGCTTGTTGGATCACTTCCACACCTCTGTGTTTAACCCTACAGCAATCATGCGGCTGGGAGTTTGCCCAAACTGGTGGCCAGCATCCCTTGCTGGGGCTGATGCTCCAGTTCTCAGACACACCAGAGCTGCTCCCCGTGTCCTGTTTGTGGCAAAGGACGTAGTGTTAGGTGTCTTCCAGTCTCAGAGCATAGGTTGTGTGTCTTATTACCAGACCCGTCAAAAGAATTTCCAGTAAGGATACTGTTCAACACTGTGGATACTGCTTTCCTCTCTTATAGAGATGATCCGCCTGGGCTATGCCTCTTGCTGGAACCCTCCTTCCCCCTGCCCTGGGAAGCAAGATGCGGAGCAAATGCCTGATCCAGCCTTAGTTTATTGTTTGGAGCGAGCGGAAAGAGAGGAAAAAGCAGAGATTTCTGTTACAGGACATAGCTGAAAAGCTTTGAGGAGGATGGCAGCTACCAGCATTTTTCTGCGAGTAAATCATTCTCTCCACCTGTAGCCTGTCCCCTCCCCAGGGTCAATGCAGGGCACCTGGAGGTGAGGCAGCTTGAAATAGGCTGCACACAGTGCTCCTCTTGTTTTTTCTCCTGTGATGTGGGTGCTAGCTGGAGGTTGCTGTTTGGAGGGAAGGAAAGATGCGTTCTGACATGTGGAGGTACCTGCAGGCCTTGGTTGCATCTCAGGTAGGGAGGGTACTTGCTGCTCTGTTACGCTGCTTACCAGACTTTTGTTTAAAAAAGAGCAAAAGTAAACATTTCTGAGGGTTTTTTTTATTATTATTGGTTGTGACAGGTGCTCTGGATAAAATCAGTTACGCTTTTATTACCTGAGGAGCCAATTGACCTTATTTTCTTCTGTGTTGTGAAGCATCCTTAAAGCTACTGGTTTTGGGGGAAAAAAAGCTACAAAGTTTGTCTGTGCGGGAGAAGTGAGTGAGACACAAGGGCTCCGAGTTATCACTAGAGCTTTTGGAGTTTGCTTCTTGGGATAAGTGATGAGAGCTCTAAAGCGCTGCTAACTCTAACTCCGGGGTTAGCAAGCAGTGAGATCGCTTTGTGTGAGCGTTGCTGTTGCCTGTGGCACCATACTGCAGGGGAACTGAACACTTCTTATAGTTTGAGGGAAAGTGGCTTTGAGACATTTTGTTACCTGATCTTGCAAAAGCTCGTGGGTGCATATGCAGTAAGGTAACCTGCTTTTCCCATTTACTCGTTTTCACCTGGCCTCCTTTATGGCAGTGGAGACTCTGTGCTGTGTTTTTAATGGGGGTTTCACAAGTGTGGCCTGCAGTTCGGTTTGCTCCTGGGGTTGGGATGTGATGCTTCTATGTCAGGTGTTCCTGGACCTGCACCTGCAGTGCTTTGTGAGCAGGAGTTCATGACAGCAGCCCTAGAGCACAGTCTTCCCTAATGCTTACACAACCGGGCACCTCCCAGTATCAGAGACCGTGGTTGGGTATCCAGCTGTGGAAGCATGTGCTGGAGGAGCTAACCTCAGTGTAAATTGGGCTGAATGGCAGTTGAAAGCGTCAGTTTCAGTTTGTCGCTGGTATTTCAACTGCCAGGGAAATGATGTTTGGAAGGTGAACTCCTGTTTTTGGTTTCTTTTTTGTTTTCCAATGAAAACAGACCAAACAGAGGAGCATCATCCTGGCTCTAGTGAAAAGAGCATGTCAAGTGTTACTGCCGTGATGCTGCTCATAATTTCAAAGGGGGTAATAAAGTTATTCCTCAGAAAGGGAATGGGAAACGTGAAAAGCGAGCATCTAAATCCAGGCTCCTGGCTATCAAGAGGTCGGAGCTTTTTCTTTTGTTCTGTCATAGTTTACTGTTCAGTAGACGAGGAATAGTCAGCCTCTTCCTTATTTCCAAGAACACTGGAGAGTTACTGATGGGTGCGTTTTGTAGTCATGTTTATTATACTCAGTGCACTTCTTGAAAACAGTGTGGGGGTACGCTGTAGGGATACAGCACAAAGATTTCTGAAGTACTTGGTGGTACAGGACCATTGTGCAGAAAACTGGTAGATTAAGCTGAATAAATCTCTTTGAAGTCTGCAGCAAATGTTGGAAGCAAATAGCCTGTGCCATTCTTTGGCATAACTTTTTATTTACGTAATAATAAAGAACAAAAAAGAAATGGATGTTTCAAAGCTGGAAGCTTTTTTTTTAATGGAAGTGTCAGTTTCGGTGGATTTGAAAATTGTAGATGAATAGTATCGAGTCAAGGTGTCTCTTTGACTGAACGGAAAAATTACAGGCACGTGATTCTAAGCACTGACATACTTCACTGAAAATTTTGGTGTCTTTTGTATCAATCTCAGTTTGTATTCCTTGCAAATTATTACAGTTGAAGCAATTTGGTTCTGCTATTTAATTTCTTTTTTTTTTTTTTCTTGTGGGGAGGGTGGGGAGTGAGGGGGGTGACTAATTTGTTTTTAATGCCATTGGCTTTTTGGTGAAGTTACTTGAGTGAATTTTTTTGGATAAATAGCTGACACTCTTCTAAGAAGTCTTCATTGGAGCAGGAAACATTTTGAAAATTGATGTTGTTACTTAGCAGTGTTGGGTAGTTGCACTGGTTAATTTTGTTTTTCTGATTCTATCTCTGAATTCAGTTTTGGGTTGTGTTCACGTTGATTTGGCTTGAATGTGTGTGTTAGCATCTGGCTTGTGCTGAGCTATTTAAAGATATGAGATCTGCTTTTGGAGCTGTTTGGAAAAGAAAATAGTGAACCGCAGTGTCATATTCTTTGCTTTTTCAGGTTTCCCTGTTGTACTGCATTACCTAGGGGGAAAAAATAAGTTGTAATGGCCACTGCTTCAGAAGTAGAGGGCTACAAAATTGCCAATAGGAAATTCCTGTGCTAGGTGTGCTGTATACCTGGTTTGGAAACCTTGGAGCAGTCACAATGTCCCCTTCTATGGCATCGATGTGATGGCCCCTTCTTCAGCGTCAACCTGCAGGATGAGTAGTTTGGCCAAAGAAAAGTGGGTTTCAGTACGAGGCTGTGGTACAGTGCCTGGTAGAGAGTTAAACGTGGAAAAAATGAAATAGCCTTTGAAGTTGCCTATAAGCTGCTGTCTTGATTAATTTAGAATTTTAGATTTACACACCCTGCAATAAACTTTTATTTACTTTTTATTGCAACTGAACTTTACGTCTTCTGTGCTTACCTAATATTAGCGTGGTAACTGCTGAGGCAGGTGAATCAACAGAGGGAAGTCTAAACTGATTCGGAAATGGCCATAAAACCCCTTGAGCAGCGCTGATAAACCTGCCTGGCTTGCTCCCCTTCTATTAGCTTTAATCCTGGCTTCCAACACCGAAGCTGGTGATGGGGCAGTGGAAACTTTCCACAAAGGGATATTTGATAAAGCAGATGTATGAGGATCCGACTTGTGCTGGTCGTGTGGGTGATGAGTGAGCAGGCTAACTCTGCAGCTCCTGGCGAGCTGCTGCATGACGCTTTAAATTATTTTATTTTTTAAAGCTTCCTTCCCCCCCCGAATTGTTATATTGACTTCCCCGTCAGACTGCCCTTTGCCGTGCGCGGTGCGGGCGCTGTCCATGGTACTCTTTCTGCTGGTGGGCTGTTCCGTTCTCGGCTGCCTTACGATCTCCCGAGAGAGGAGTTGAGGGTTGTTTTTTTTTTTTTTTTTTTTTTTAAATTGAGGTTTTCTTTTTTTATTTTTTTCGGTGGGTCCTATGCTTTTTAAAATATGTTTTAATTAGTCTGTGGTCATTGACTCCCGTTTTGTCCCTTTCTGCTAGCACTGACTCCTGAAGAGAAAGCTTTTTCACCTTGTTCAGTGTGGCATGTTTTTAATCTATGCAGTGGCTACAGCTGTATGACCTGAGTAAGAGGTGAAGCTGCTGTGGTTTAGCCTGGTGGGCAGCTTAACACCACGCAGCCATTTGCTCACTCACCTCCACAGGCATGGGGAGAGGACTGCAGTTAGTGCTGGGAGTTGGAAGAAAAACTTATGAGTTAAGGAGTTAAGTTTAATAGGAGGGAAGACTGGGGTAAAACAGACAAGGCAAGTGTTGCACTATGCAGTTGTTCACAATCAGACTGCCTGTGCTCAGCCAGTCCCCAAGTAGTGGCTGTCCCTCTGGCGAACACCCCTGCTTTTGTTGTTCAGTGGGATATGAACTGGCATGGAACATTCCTTTGGCTGGTGTGGGTCAGCTTGTCCTGGTTTTGTCCCCTCCCAGCTCCTCGTGCATCCCCAGCCTCTTTGCTGGCAGAGCAGTGTGAGAAGCAGGAGCATCCTTGGTTCTATGCAGCACTGCTCAGCAATCACTAAAATACTGAGTTGTTAACAATGCTCTTCTCATCCTGAATCCAAAGTTAGGTACTATATCAGCTACCAGGAAGTAAGTTATCTCTATCTCAGCTGAATCCGTACCAGAAGCATAGAAGCTTGACTTGTCATGCACCAAAGAGGCACTTTTTTTTCTTGTCTCTGCCGATTGTCTTCTTTTTTTGTAAGTTGTGCAAAGGTCTTCTAATTATGATGTAACTGGAAAAATGTACTATATTATTCTCATCTGTATGCGTTTCATTTATGAGCTTTTACTTAAAACAAAACCTATTTCTATGCAATGTAAATGAAACCCGATTCTGTACTTCACTCTGAGCATTTTTCTTCGAAGATGCAGAGTGTTACATAACAACTGTTGAAAATATCTACCTTAGACAGTTGAATCTTTAGGAGTGTTGTACATAGAGATCTATGATTTAGTGACTTAAATTTAACAATATTGCTTGTCTAAAAACATGAACAGTGCTCGTGTAAATCTTCTGGGCTGATGAGAAGATGGCTTTGAAGTACATTTGTGTGTGGCATGGATCATATTTTGAAAGTAGGCTTATCAGATCTGTAAAGCTTCGAGATAAAATTCCCACATAAATAGGTAAATAAATACAACACAGATGTTTGAAATCAGAGTGTCTCCTTGCTTTTCTCAGTTCCCCACTCTGCTGGATAATGTGAAACAGCATACCTCTGCTGCAAGCTGACATCAGTTAGGAGATGTTAGCAGGTGGTGCAAATCATGAAGAGGACAAATTTGGCCTGGCTCTGGCATGCTGGGGAAGGACACTGCACTGACAGAGGTATGCAGTGAAGTTACTATAGGCAAAGCCTTTGCTCAGTCTTTCTTTAAGCGGCTTTCTTTCTTAGTAGCTTGTGAAGCATTAATTAAAAAAAATTCAGTAGATTGATGCTAGGTAACAATTTTGTCTGAAATATCACACTTTTTTGTGTTACCTGATTTTTCTTTGAAGTGCTGAACATTTGAAGTCAGTGTGTTTTGTAAACATGTTTATTAGCTCAGCTTTATCTCAAGGAAGCAACTTCTGTAGCCCTCATTCTCTCTCGTCCTTCTCTGTTCATACAACCCAAGTGAATTTACATTGGCAAAAGTTTCTGCTTGAATTGCCTCTGTGTAGGGAGAATCCCAATAACTCGTGGCAGGCAGTGAAAGATCTGTTTCCTTGTGTGGTGGCCCTGCTCCTGGATTTCAACTTACCCTCAGCTGGAGCACAGCCTCTCACTGAGAGAAACAAGTGAAATGGAATGGGAAGTGGGGTATGAGAGGGCTTTTTTTCTATGAAGAGTAAGAAAGGAGATATGGAAGCTTATGACAGGTTAAAATAAAAATCATGGCATCAGCAGCTACAAGAGAAAAAGCAACTCACAAAAGCGAAGTTCTGTTTAAAACTGATCTGTCATCTCTTGGATTTGCATTAATCTGGCAAAGCAGCATGCTAGATGGAATTTAGTTGTTTCCTTTATGCATTTTTTTTTCTCCTGATATCAGAAAGGAAGCAAATTTGGCAATGTATTGAAAAAGTTATGTGATTCGTTCTTAAGTAAGAAACAAGTGGATGCTTCTGTCTTAGATACATAGTGATACGAGAACTAATTTTCCTAGAAATTTTAGGTAAAATTTCATTTTCAGCTTGAACTGGTGCAGGAATTGGAAGCTGCAGTAGGATCCTTGTTTGTACTTCTGCATAGCTGTGCTTTGTTCAGACATGGATGAAAATAGTTTGTTTACTTTTTTCATTGTTTATATTATGATAACATTGGCAGTGAGCAGGTGAGTGCTGGAACGATGAGGGTGTAGCTCTTTATTACTGCAAGTCATCTTTAGGCTCATAAATAAGCCTTTGGAATTGAATGAGATTACTCAACTGTGCGAGAGTGTACAGGATGTGCCCATAAACTGAGTTAAAACAAGCTACCTGATGTAGCTAGAAACAAAGATCTCTTGCACAAAGTAAGAACCCTTCTTGATGCTTTAAAGTAGTATTAAGTAGTATTTCTGTTTCGTATTGGTGCTAGTGCTTCATGTTCAACTTTATATTTTTAGGTTTGGTTATTTTTGCGTATACAGTTTGTAGAGCCCTGTTCCACAGACATCTGTCAAACAGAGACAAGTGGTTTTAGCTTGCTTAACGTGTGAATGTATCTGAATGAAATGGACAGCAGGTGAGTTGGCTGAATCCTTGAGAATCTTTCTCACTCTGCATGAAATGCTGCCTCATGGTGTATCTTGAGCGACGCTAGCAGAAATGCATCTTAGCTATGTAGGTTTATCATTGAGATTATAGAACATGCATCTTCCTCCAAGAATAGATTCCTTACCAGTTTGGTACTTGAAAGTGAGAGTACTTTGGTAGTTATTTTATTACTTCTGTTTTTGTGTTTGCTGGATACTTAGTGTGGGACACCTTCGCATGCAGTGGGGGGAAAAAAAAAATAAAAATAGGGCAGTTCATCTCCTTTAATTAGAAATATAGTTCTTTTCTGTATCTGTAGATGTACCTGTTAATTTGCCAGTGCAACGATTTTGCTTGGCATGCTAACTATACATTGGAAGGACTGCTCCAGCAACGCTGTGTGGGTCTTCTACTGGATGGTTCCCAGGCAGTGGTGTTGGCAACGGATGCTTGCTCTTTGCCACACAGTCATAAGGATTGTTTCAAAAGGCCCATAGCCAAATAAACGCTTCTCAGTCAGCAGATGCAGATTTAGGAGAGTAGGTAGAGCCCTGTACGTAATGCTTGTACGTAATGAAAATTAATTTAGCTGTATGTGTGTGAATGGTTTTTTTCCAACCCCATAAGGGTAAGTTTTTTTTTTTGTTATTGAAAGAAAACCTTCAGCTCCAGATATTGATACTATTGAACGTTTTAGTCCCATTTATAACAGGGAAGCAGAGTGTGGCAGTGGAAAAGATAAATTAACAAAAGATTTTTCCAGTGTAGGGAGTCAGAGTACAGATTTAATAGCAATTTCTCTCTAAGTTCAGTTGTCTCGTGTTTTGTCCAGGTTGGAGTACACAAGGAGTTAGTTTTGTTCCTTTCCAAACTGATCTTTTTTTGAATGGGCAATAAAAAGAGTACACACGACAGGGCGTGCACTCAGCTGCCTCATCCACGTGTCTTGGCCACAGGACGTGAGGCTGCAGGAGCATAACGTATCTTGCAGTGTTTCAATAGTACTATACCATATATTTTTATTGCTGAAATAAAACACACAAAGATTTTTCCTTCTGAAGCTTTGTGTAATGCTTGTGTAACAGAATGGAGAGGAAAAAAAGTTAATGAATTTCTGATATAACTGAGAAAGAAGAGTAACATTTTGGTAACACAGCAAGCCCTGAATGGCACTCAGGTGGATATAATTTTTTCAAAGACGTCTTTGCACTTTTCTGATATTGCTAGTGGAAATTCTTTAACAGCTGGGTCCTTATAAATCCTCTTACGAAGATCTCATGAGAGAGTTACAGTCTTAAATTGCTCAGAGCAACTTACTTTGTTTTTAATGAAAAGAATATAAATGCTTAGCTGCAGGATTTAACTGGCCAGCTAAGTAACTGTGTTTCCTTAATAGATTTCCCTATGAAACTTTTTTTTTTTTCTTAATATAGGTAAGGTACAACTGTTTTTGTTTATGACATGGTCATTATCCTGTTGTTACTCCTTTCTATTTCCCCACAATCTCTCACTTCTTAGGGCCAGTCCAAACTCCAGGTGCTAATGTTGTGTGCTCTGAAGTCCCTCTAGAAGCCTCTGCTCTTACTCCTTTATTTCATTGTTATTTCATAGTAATCTCATGTTGGCAATGTCCTCTTTGCTTCATCTTAGATTTTCATGTTTCCCTTTCTTCCTTTAATTTAAAAAAAACAAAACAACAAAAAAAAAACATTCAGGTTCTACTCTTTATCTGCTATATAGCTATACTATCTTTCAATTTGTTTCATCTGTGATGGCAGGAGGCTTTCAACCTTCTTCCCATTTCTTCAAATCTAAGTCCTATTCTGTTCTCATAAATTTTTTTTTTTTTTTTAATTTTTCACAGCATCAATCATTCAAGTACTGTGAATATCTTTATGCACTTAGGTGGAATAAGCATAAGAATCTTGGTGAATTGTTTAGAATTGACGTTTCCTTTTTAGATGTGAAAGACCTAACCCAGCTGCTTTTTTCAGTTATGTTATAGTGACAGCAATCTAGTTTCCAGAAGCCTTTATTAAGAGTTAGCTAGCATGCAGAATTACAGAGCTATAGGGGATGGAAGGGACCCCCTGACACAGAGTCCAAGCCCCCTACCAAATCAGATATTGCCTCCTGGTGAAATACTAGGAATGTGCTGACTGGAAACTGTTGAGTTGCTAGGCTTAGCCCTGAGACTGATGGTATTGAGGAACTGGTGCTAAGTGTTCACATCTCACTCGCCCATCTTCATCCCTCTTGTCCTGGCAATCATCTCAAGTACTCTGCTGTTTAATTCTGAACTTTTTGTAATTGAACTTGTCAGATTTTTCTAACTAAATAACAGCAATGTTAGCCTGTTGAGAAAAGAGATAGGATAATCTTTGTGCTGATGCAGCTTCACCACAAGCACTGTGTGCAGCTTTGGGCTTCCCTACTTAAGGAAGACATAAAGCTGTTAGAAAGCATCCAAAGGAGAGGGCTATGAAGACCGTGGAGGGTCTGGAGGGCAAGCTATTTGAGGAACAGCTGAGATTTGTTCAGCCCAGAGCAGGGGAGGCTGAGGGGAGGCCTCAAGGCAATTTACAGCTCCTTGCAATGAGGGGAGGGGCAGCACTGAGCTCTGCTCTCTGGTGACAGTGACAGGAGACCAGAGGGAACAGCACGGAGCTGCGTGGGAGGGTCAAGCTTGGTGTTAGGAAAACATTCTTCATTGAGAGGATGGTTGGGAATGATCTCCCGAGGACAGTGGCCATGAAACGTAACCTACTGCACTTCAAGAAATGTTTGGACAACTCTCTTAGAAATATGATTTGAATTTTGGGTGGTCTTGCGTGGAGCTAAGAGCTGGACTCAGCGATCCTTGTGGGTCCCTTCCAATGTGAGATATTCTATTGTTTTATGAACTGTGTGTGAAGAAAATGCTGTGCTGCAGTATACTTTATAAACAGTACTGCAGAAAGCCTCTCAGCTTCAGATAATTTCCTTAAGATGTGGGTAGGTGTTGTGTGCCGCTGAGACCCTGTAACTCTGTTGTCGCTAACAGTACTGGGCGATGCAGCTCTTCTGCCCCCTGACTGTTAAGAAGGCCTTCTGATGCGTGTGACTCTGGGGGAAGTTTCTGGTGTCAGGTCCATCATTAACCCGGGCTGGAGAAAGCCCCTGAAATTTCCCAGAGGACAGATTGGAGTCTCTAGGTTTGCTTGAGGTGACCTGGATGGGTGGCAGTCTTGGGACCTAGTGTGATCTGTCCAGGCCATGGCAGCTGCTGCAGAAGATGCCATTTCTGTCATTGCACAGGCACAGCATGAAGTAA
Source organism: Colinus virginianus (assembly GCA_008692595.2). Classification (NCBI taxonomy): domain Eukaryota; kingdom Metazoa; phylum Chordata; class Aves; order Galliformes; family Odontophoridae; genus Colinus; species Colinus virginianus. The sequence continues at coordinate 15,664,607 of VONY02000005.1, forward strand.
TTTTCATTGCATGACTTCTGAGGTGGCTTCTCTGAAACTTTGTTTGGTTCCAGTGCCTATCCACTGGATATATCAAGTTTTCAAGTATTAATTTTATTCTACCAGCCAACTTGACTAATTTCTTCCACCCAAATGTAGAGAATTTACTACCAGTTCATCACATCGGTGTAAGCGCTACTAGTATGTGGGACTCAGCCTTTAAGATGTTTGGGATTGTAAGGAATCAGACCCCAAATTAACTGTGACTGAGAGAACAGTTTTCTTATTTGTCACAAGGCATGAATTTGGATTTCCTTGAAAAACATCAAAGCGAAATTACTTTTATCTTAAACATTTCATGTAACAAAATATAATCTTAGTTTCGCATTTTCTCTTTCACTTATCATCTTGTGCTCTATTGGTATGATTACATTAGGTGATACTTTTAATAACAGATATATTAACAACTTGAAAAGGATGTGTAGCTGTGTTTATGTGGTATCAATCAGTGGGAGAAAAGAAAAGATATTTCTTTAACTTCTCAAAGCATCAACAAAACCAGGAGCCCATTCTTTTCTGGTTGTGGATCATAAAATTTCAACTGCATGGGTATTATGTGAACAATATGAATTTCATTGACACTAGCCTGTATGCAAAAGGCCTCTTCAGCATGTTTAAACTAGACTGGTGTGCATTCAACCCTAGTACAATACTTGAATGCTCCTGCTTACAACTGCAGCCCAAGCTCTGCTAACACTCTAACCGGCTTGGAAAAGAAAACTGAATGCCTGGTATTTGAATTTAATGGCCTGTTTATTCCAGATTGTATTTATGTTGTTTAATGTTAATTGAAGTTTGAGCAACTTCAGCTTCCTTGTGCAGGTGTAGAGGAATGCATCTGTGAGAAGTTATCTGGGCTCTGATTCCCACCAGCAACTTGAGCAAAAATGCTGCAAGTACAGAGTAATGTAAGCTAGATCTTAGTTTAGATGCTGAGCTTGAAAATTAAACTGAAAATTAGCCATTGGAAATCTGCAGAAAACATGAAAATGAACTTCCTCTGACCCAGCTTTCGTTGCTGAGCCTGGAAGCATAAGTTCATCCCTGCACGTAGGCCTGTGTGGGCTCTTGTATGCTGTTCACTGTGGTTTGGGACAGGGCTCATTTTTGGTGTTTATGCATTGACTGACAAAATCTGGTATTACAGGTGGTAAGGGGATGCGAAAGTTCTGTGGAGGCATGAGGGATGGACAGTTAAGTGGGGCTTATGAAATGTGGAAAGGTGTGCTGAGAGAGGAAGACAGTGTAGGTTGGCATTGGGAAACAGTGTTTTGGCAACTGGTAATGGTATCTGCAGTGATTTTCTTGTTGTTGTGGGTATCCTTTTTGGGCTGGACATATTTAATCCAGCCATGAAGCAAGTACTGAAAAATGACTTGCAAGTAGCTAAATATTATAGCTCATGTTAACATGACCTTTGACCTTATTACACTTTTCTTTGCTCCCATTTCTTTCTTTCAAACGTGTAAGTGATATCGAGGTCTGTAAGCCAAGCTGCTGAAATAAACTAGAAAATGGCATAGACAAGGCAGGAGAAATGGTCTGGGAGGGATTTGGCTGCAGGTTTTCAGCCATTAATTATTCATTTGGTAAACAATGAGGGAGTGCAAAAGCAGCCAGGCCAGGTAGGTAGAGGATTAGGTTGTAAGATAATAGAGATAAGGGCAAATAAGGAAGAAATCCTTAGCAAATAAAGCTGAATGTTATTCATAACTGTCACAAGCCTTCTTATACTGTAAAATAAAATACCAGTGAATTATTAATGGCTTTCATTAAGGTAATTGCGCCAGTGTTTGACGGCGAAGTTGGATATGACTCATAAAGCTGAAGTTTTTCAGGTGTCAACCAAAGGCCTAATTTAGGGGAAACAGATGCAAGTTTTTTTGTTTGTTTGTTTGGTTGGTTTTTTTTAGTTCACGTATAAGTAAAACCATATCACGAATCTGAGTTGCTTAGGAGACAGAAAAGAAATACTCAGGATTTCGGGGGGGTTTTTTTGTTTGTTTTTTTGTCTTGTTGTTGATTTCTCAGAGATTAGCAAAAGGAGGAAGTACTAATTAAAAAAAGTGGTCATATGAGCTTCTGGCCTTTTTTTTGGTTTTACTCTGTTAGCACATCTGAGACCACTTATGTGCTAATCTCAATGGCTTGTGTACATATCCGCCTTCCTATCGATGGCTTTCTATCAATATTCATGCAGAAATGCTTGTGTTAAAGATTTCTTGTCAAAAAGGAATTGACAGAGCAAGAAACATGAGGGTAGAAAAAAAACATAAAACCTGCCAAAGCTACCCTTTAGCATGGAAGGTCTCATCTGTGTTTTCCAGGCAAACGTAATACTGGCGGGTACCTATGCCTGAATCAAACTCCTGTTTAGTAAGGGCAGAGGTTTGTTTTTCCAGAAGAAAGTAAATGCTGTAAATGACATTGTGTCTCACTTGTGCATACTGACATGATGAAATAAGTTCCTGGAAGGTACAATTTAGTTGTGAGGGTAATTGTTCCTAAGCTGTCTACTGGGACGACTTCTGGAGGTGGGCTCCATCAGGCCACAATGGAGGAAGAACCTAGCGAGGCCTGCTGGGATGTCATATCCCACACACCCAACTGTTTGGTCTAGCATTTGTGCCTCCACTGTGGGTGGGAGGTTTTGGTGTGGTTTTGGCTCTGTTTTCCAGAAAGGTTTGGCATTTTTCAGCCTTCTAAACTGCAAAATAAATGTGAAACAGGAATTTTTAGGTTCCATCAATAGCCCCAGAGATTCAGGTGCAAGTGCTGTAAAATCTGTGCTTTGTGGCTTTGTGATGCTCTTCTCGCTATTAAATTGCTTTGTGATATGAATGTAGGTAATAGTATCAACTGATGAGCAACAAACCGTGAAGTACAATAGAGGGAGGTATGAAAAATGAATATCACTTGAAATAATGCTTTAATGAGGAAAGGGCTTCGAGTGTTGAAGCACGCTCCTGAACTTCACCCTGCATCTGCTCCACCAGAGGATCCTGCCATGGGAGCTGTCTTACAGGGGACGTTTACACTTGGCATTCAGGTTGTCTCAAGAGTTTAATGGTCTCATTGTATTTTTAACAACATTAAGGTCTTGACATATTGCAGCCATGTTTCCAGTTCGGTTGGTTTTTTTTTTTTTTTTCCTTTTAGTCTATTTGATTACCCTTGCCATCTCAAATCAATGCGGCATCCGCAAGTTGTGACCCAGGCTGCTGCGTAAGGCTGCAGTGCAGCGCTGGTGGCTGCTGTTTCACCTCAGAAACAGCTGTTCCTCAGTAGCAGATGAAAAGATCCCTGCATATTTTTTTCTCTTTTTATTCCATCAATACACCCTCTGAAATCCATAAAGGCCTTGTATGGGAAGAATCACAAATTCATTGAGGTTAGAAAAGATTTTCAAGGTCCTCAAGTCCAGTCATCTACCTAGTACTTATTCTGTAATTTCCTTATTTATTTCTCTGGATAGGGAAGATCTTTTGTTGAGTGCTTAGAAATAAAATTTATATGCACAGCTAACTTCAAAATGCTAAGTAATTTTAATTTGTGATGATTTGTTGAGCCAGACAGAAATAATTTTGTTAGAACTCTCTAGAACAGATTTATTTTATAACTTCTCAGAGCTGGAATTAAGGTAAACGCACTTCTAAATGAAGGTGCAAGGACGGATACACTTACAGGAGACAAGCTAAAATGCCTAATGCGGGAAAAAGAACAGTGTTCATTGCTGTGTGCACTTGCATGGATCCTGGCTGAGCTGTAGGTTCCCAGGTATTTGGGAGAAGAGTGCCGGTGCTGGAGGAGTCTGCACAGTGGTTTTATGCGTTGACACTATTTTCTATTTATCTTCATTATTCTTGAGTCAAACAGTGCCCAACACTGAAGCTCTGTTGAAATGACTCCCTGACTTCTGTTAAATCGTCAGTTGATAGTTCTGAGAATCAGTTTTCAAATGATGTTTGCTGTAAGATCCTTGCTTTCCCCATGATCTCAGTAACAATACTTGAGAAATGACCAAATTTGTCATCATTCCAGTAACGCCATTATGGCTCAGAGCTTCCGTAGTAGGTGTGCCATCTCTCTCCCTGCACTTCACCTGTATGAGATTTTAGCATGTGAAGGATGAGCAGATATTTAAGATGCTGTACTTTCTCCAGGGGACTGGAGTCTGGGCTCGGCTACTTTCCCCAAGGCAAGTGGGGTGCAGTGGCGGGCAGAATCCTTCTGCATTCAAGGCAGTGCATGATGCACCTGCTCCATTTGGCTTTCTTCTCCACAATGGGACATCTAGAGAGATGCTCAACCCTGTTTTCCTTCAGGAGAAGGTATCGTTCTTTGGGTGACAGAGAGATATGATGCAAACTCTTTCCTTGGAAGTTGTAGCCTTGATGAGGAAAGAACTAGTGTCCCGTGCAGTCTTTGCTTATCCCACCAGGAGGTCCTGGACAGCCTCACTAGCTCATTCATTTCTTAAGTTTTTCCTTGCGCTCACTCTGCAGAATGTAGAGATGAGAAGCCTGCATTAAGCATAGATCCACCAGCATTTGCGCAAAGTTCCTCCTTGGACTGCTTTTCTTTCTGCTATTTTACTTGGTCTCCTCTGGTTACAGCAAATCCCATCTTTTAAAAGGCACTACATTTAGCGTCTGGAAATCTTTCAGATATTTACCACGCATAAATGACTTGTAATATATTACAGCAGTAAGGGCTTAGCTGCTGAGAAAGGCATAAAATGCATCCATGTTTCAGTTATAGTAATTTCCAGTGTCCCCCTTCTCCTATCAGTGTTCTTTCATTGCCCTTTAGTTTTACACTTTTAGTTTATTGATTTTTTTTTTTTCCCCTTTTTGTTTGCGTATCCCTATAAAAGTTAGCTCCAACAGCATTTCTACATCTTGGTGATGGCAGTTCAGCACTACTGAAAAGGGGGGGGTGGGGGGGTGGATAATGTGACACGCATTTTACTTTCAGCGAGCTTGTTATACCAGTTCTGAATTTTTCATGAAGGCTTCAGTAACCTGTAGCCGAAGCTCGGGGGGTTTCCACCACAAAGAGGTGGATCGGCTGAGCTCTCACTTCCCATCTGGCACCGGGTGACAGGGACAGTCGGGGGCTGGAGGAAACCTGAAGAAGAAAAAAGTTCATGTGGGACATCCATTGTGATGCATGAAAAGCTAAGCATGTGCCTGTTGTAGGGACATATCTTTGAAACGCTTACTTATCTCTGGCTTCAGATTATATTTAGTCAGGGTGTTTTACTTGAGTCACCGGCACAGCTGTCCTGTCTGTAAATAATACTACAGATAGACTCCCTCTGACTTTTTTCCTTTATTTTTATTTTTCTTTTTGCCAAGGCTGTGTTTTCAGCATCTCTTGACAACTCGTAGCACAAACTTTGTGCCTGCTGTTTGCCTTGGTGTGTGTGCTGCTGCCTGGCCAAAGTGGGGTTTGAGTTAGAGTCTGTTTTACAAAACTATTCCTTGTCAGTCTGGTGTATAAAGAGAAATCTTTTTTCTTTTTTTTTTTTCTTTAAGCACCAAAAGCCCTGGGTCCAAGTTAATTGATCTGATTTTCATCCAATTAAGAGAAACCTGGATGGTGTTTCTTATGAAATAAATTGATATCTGAAAATCTGTGAACAAAGCTGTGTGCATTTGGCAACCTTAGCTGTTGCTTCCCAGTGTGCAACTGCCTGTATGTGTATGGGAGCTGAGCTGGTGCATTGCTCTGAAGGCAGTTGAGCATGCTCTGCTCCATACAAAGAGCAAAATCAATGAAGTATTTTATAAACAATAAAAAAGTTGGGAAGACAAGGATTTCAGCAGTTGCTTAATGCTGGAGTAACTTTCGCCATTGAAACTCACTCCTAAAGCAAGTTTCAGTGTCAATAAATGCAAGGTCTGTGGAGATTCATTACTTTGATAATGCAATTACTTGATAATAGGATTAATTTGTAGTTGGGAGTGCGTAAGCATGTTCTGACAATTGAGTATGAGGTTCAGTTGGCCCCATAGTTACTGCATGGTTTGTTTTACGCTGTACACCAACTAGCTCATCTTTGCATGAGGTTTTTCTGAAGGGCTCTTTTTCTCCAGTGTTCTGAGTGCTTCTGAGATATCATTTTGCTTCCAGGACTCTTCTTTTGGATAAGGCAGTAGGGTGATGTGGTAGTTGGTTTTTTTTGTTTTTTTTTTTTTTTTTGAAATTTTTTTTATTTTTGAGGCTGATTTGTTCCTTTCCTTTATGGGAAAGGGAATAATGAGGCTTATGCCTCAACTGCATTTATTTGTGGTGGTCAGGGTAAGATGCTTGTGGTCCCATAGCAAGCATCCCAGCAATTGCTGTTCTGGCTCTAGCTGCTACTATTTAACTTCTCTGTCCATCAGAAGTTTTCCAAGAGGAGTAGGAACTGCATCCCACCTAGGCAGAGCCTGGTTAGGTTCCTTGCCAACCGGCACTGACTGTGTTTGTAGCTGAGGATGTGGCTCCCTGCAGTGCTTGCTCTGAAGTGCAGGGCTGCCCTGCCACCCCTCGACTGCTTACTGACCGCTCACAATTTCTGCAGCCTTGGAGACAGGCAGCAGTCTTTCTCACTACACAGCTGTGATTTGCTCCCCCAGATGCATGGGGGGGAAAAGAAAGCAATCTGTGCTAATATAATGGAGGTATTGCAGTGTGTTTCCAACGACTTCATTTTTCTGATGTCCTTAACTTTTAGGTTGTGACGTTGCTACTTAATGTGCCTTAGGTCTCACGCTTGAAGGAAACTTACTAATGTTAAAAGCCCATTTTGCTCTCAGTCTTCATAAGTTGCTGCTGCCTGTGGGGGAAGCACTGAGGTTTGTGGATCCAAAGGTTTCTAATAGGGCTTTGTGCACCCACTGCTTGCCCTCGTGGCTGTCTGGCTCCTCCAGTGCTCGACCCACTTTCCTTCTCCCACCACACTGCCATCCCAGGTGTCTCCAGTGCCTTTCCCTGCTCTTTCAGAAATAGTAGCGTAAGCAAAAATGATGCCCTTTCTCTCAGCCCAGGGGCTGCAACAGAAGGAATGTTTTGAAGGTTCATGATTCCTTGAAGCTGTGGGATGGAGCATCCTTTGGGAAGCCAACAGTGTCTGTCAACCGTTTCTTCTTTTGCAAGCAGTTTTTCAGATGCTTATAATTTTAAGTCAGATGATTTTTTGCCCGTAAGGCAAAGCAGGCTACAACATAAGGTGCTTAGCTTTGTCATTTCTCAAACTCTTGCAAGGTATCCCACTTGGGGTTGTGTTTTGCTTTCCAAAAGTAAATTAGAAGAGTTAGTACCATAATTTTATGCATCTCACTAGGAATTTTCATTTCTGTTTATATATAAAAAAATGTGGTGAAAATCTTTAAGGATAATATTAAGTTGTTTGGTTTGTATGTAGCTTTTAGACCACAGTTTTAAATGAAGTCACAACATTGCAGTGTCAGCAGCAGGCAACCTGCTTCCAGATAACAGGTTTATTAGAATTATCAGTTAATCTTGCTATGTAAAGGTATGGTCTTCCCGAGAAGCCCTTCCTGAAAGATAAATGTGTTTGCAAGTTGTTTGTTGCTGTTTAGGTAGGTTAGCATAGATGTCTGTAGTTGAAATCAAATCTGCTGATGGGGTTGGCTTTTGGGTCTGGCCTTTTACCCTCTTATATCTTCTCTATCTCTCACACCTTGTCTGCTTCTTCTTTTCCAACCTGCCTATTAGACAGAAAAAACATCATAATATTTGACTCATGTAGCTGGATACTTTTAAACTCCTTTAAGTATGTGATAAGGAAAATTCCCTTCTTTCCTCACAAAGCCTTGTGGCAGTATTCGGTCATGGGATGGAACATGGCAGGCACCACAAAATGTGTCCTGTGATTTTTAGGCAAACCCAGAAATGAAAGCTCAGATTTACAAATGTCTGGAGGCAAATCTACTTTTTGTTTTGTTCTGAGCTGCATTTGTCAGCGAGATATTAAATAACCAATGTCAGGTTCAGCTTTTGTCTCAGGGGGTCAGTGGATGTAACCTGCTCCCCGTAAATTCACAGTTTATGAGGCAGTGGTGATCTCTGCACAAGTGGGAGATGACTTTTGAACTCGCGCAGCCTCTGATGGGAGGAACATTACACTTTATGGGCATGTTTAGAGGCTGTTAAGGCTGCTTAGAGGCTGAGAAGTTTTCCCTCGTAAATCAGGGAACTGGCCCAGGAGGGAGAGTTCTGCTGGTCCCTAGACAAACAGACCCGCCTTGTGAACACATCCCCTGCATCTATTGCTGCTAGAGAAAAATAGCAAATGCTATCATAAATGCATTTTCTCTGCCTTTTTTCCTTAGCGTATTCGCAGCTAAGTATATTACTTGTGAGGAAATCCATAGCAATCTATACTAATGTTTTTCTTTTCTATGTTGCTCCATAGTCCTGATGAGAAATAATTCACGAAGGAGGGAGAAAACTCTAATTGTCAGTTTAGAGGCTCTACAGCTTATCAATACTGTGTTATCTGGCTGGTCTAAATGCTACGTGATGTAGAGCAGTGCCTTTCTCCCACCAAAAATACAGGGAAGTGGGACAGAGGAGTCGTGCCCTAGTCAACTACAGTCTCACCTGGCTTTTCTGCTCAATATTACTGTTATTTCTAAACCTGTAGTTTGCATACTGTTACAAGACCCTCGGAGCCTGGAGACGATTATAATGAGGAAGAGAAAGCCAGGACAAGCAGGCATTCCTCTGCTCCCTTCCAAATGGGAGTCAGAGTGGAGAAAGGCAAGATTCTGCATGTGTTCTATACAATTTAGTGGGGAAAACGAAGTTACAGTATGTATGCTGGCAATTTCTATGTAAGGGCTACTTCTGCAGATAAAGAGCACTGCGAGTGCGGGTCTGACTTGGGCAGTGCCCCTAGCTTTCTGTACTTGCAAATGTTTGAGCCTTGCCCATAGCAAGCTGCCAGGAACAGGAGCTCAGAGTGAGTGTGCATAGCAAGTTTAAAACATGCCATGTGTCAAGGCTCTTCTGGACAACCCTTCTAACATTTTTCCCTAATTATGTATGGATGGCCTCATTGAGGCTTATGGGTGCTTTTCAGTCTTTTGGACTATCGCTCCTGTTAAAGCAACTAGAGTTTTCAATCTTTTTATATGTGTTTAAGTAGAATAGAGGATAAAGTTCTGTGAAAAGAGCATTTCTCACTCTCATCTCGAGGCTAGAAGTTAAGTACAGGGCGAGGGAGATCAGATGGAACTACTACTACCAAAGCAGACTGTAGGCACAGTCTTACATAGCCATAGTTATTCTTTCTCTAAGCAGCTGTTAGCAGTCAGATACATATTTAATGGGGTTTCATTATATCCTATAAATGCTGGCACTGGAATACTTTCCCTGGGGCATTCTCTGAATAAAAGAAAGGAGAAAATGACGAACGCACTTAGCACATGCATCCACAACTTCACGATAAAAGCCAGCGTTTCCCCCATACAACACCTGTTGTTGTAGCTGGGTTAATTACTTTTCATTGTAATCAACTGCCTAAAATATTTATCACAGTGCCTGTAATTTCCCAAATCTGAAAGCGACACCCATAAAAACAACAACACTTTGACTTTAATATTTCAGGTACTGCATTCTATGAATTCAATTTTTCCTTGTTTGGGATAGATTGTGTGATATATTTCTTAATTGAATTCTCTGATAAAAATTAAGAAGTTCTTGATTTTCTGTTTGGTGAAAGTACAACATAGCTGTGCTTTCTCTTCATTCCATTTTCAGTCCTTCCTCTTGCTTTTTCTGAATTACAGGAACTATAATTCGTACAGACCTGCACCATAGCCCCGATGAATAATGTAGTTTTTATTTTCTGTGATACAAGGCATGATTCTTACAGGCAGAAGATCCTTGTAGAAAGGGAGGAGGTGTGCGTAGAGGAGCCCTGTGGCAAGGCATCTGGAATAGATCTGGGGAAGATCTGTTCTGCAAGCCACCTGGCTCTACCTGAGTCTGCTCCCAGTGTTGTTAATTTTGTCATATTCCACAGAAATAGGACTGGTTCTGGTAATAGCAAACATCACCCAGTACCTCCAGCATTTTATTACCACCGAAAGCATACCAATGCAATAACTGTCCCCAAATCTAGTTTCTTAGCAGAACCACAGAATTATCAAGTTGCTTAAGTTTTAACTCAGTGTGCACTTTGTGATGGGATTGTGCTTCAGATTTTGACAAGGGGAGATGGTATTTCAAGGCCAAGAATAGCTTTCATCCAATATAAAACTGAGAGAAGTGTTGTCTTCCCCTACACCTGTTAACACCTGTGAAATAATCTCCTTCCTCATCCCAGCACACTCTAAAGAACCCCTTGGTGTTTTGGGGGAACCTGGGTGGTTAAATTGTCTTGCCATGTGCAGTGGCTAAGGGGTGAGTGTCTGAAAGGGTGCTACTTTGCATCGTTCAGCACCCTACAAGGGTGGGAGTCAGGCCTTGAAAGATATCATCTTTCCTGCCATGTTTTGTCTCTTGAAAACTGTTCTCCTTAATGGAGTCTGGAATATGACTAAAATAGTAATTCTGAAAAGCTCCTGTAGACAGCATCAGCTCAGTCTGTCATTCGCATCCTGGAGAGCTCAGTGCTCTTTCCCCTAGCCCTTCCAATGTGCTTAAATCAGCATTAATATCATTCTCATTTCCTCTAGAGTTTGGAGCCTGCTGTGCAGGAAGGGCAGAAGCACTCTGGGCAGGAGGTTGGTAAGTGGTGGGTGCTTGGGAATCTGAATGGAATCTCCATAACTGGAGCTTTGTGAAGCAAAACGTTAAGCCAGAGTGATTGCTGGTAATTGAACTGATGCCTTTCCTGTGAGAAAGGCATGAGAATATAAAAGATATAGTGGGAAATAGGTGAGCTGTTTTGATGCCCTTTGAACAGTAGAGAGAGCAAAATGGCATGACATGAAGTCAGGTACGTGTCTGGAAGCTGTAGTGATTTACTCAAACAAGCATATCCTTTCTAATTCACTTTGAAGGTTGAATGTTTGTTTTTTTTCCTCTACTTGATCACAGTAATTTTATTTTAATGCAGAGGTACCATTCTTTGGAAGTCATGCTCCCTGGAAATCACTCTAATAATGAGATCATTTGCAACCAATATGAATAGGGTTTCAAGGTCTGACTGGACAGAACCTGAAGCAATCTGCTCTGATCACGTAACTGACCCTGATATGAGCAGGAGACCTCCTGCTGTCCCTTCCAACCTGAATTACACTGTGACCTGAAGATAAGGGGCCAGGCAACGAATTGTTGAGAGTGAAGTACCTTTTAACCATTGGTGCTAACTCTTCTGTACTTTTCTATCATAGAAGGAGGAGTGAGGTCTCCTAGAGAGCAACAACTACAAGCTGTGGAAGTTGAAATAGTCCCCAGATTAATTTACATCAGTGACTCTATTGGTTTAGATATCAGATGATGTTGGCTTTAATTCTTGCTATCTGTTTCACCTCTTGCTTTTCCTAAGCTGCTAATCACTGAGAATTTGCTGGCTTTAACCTCAGGTCCCTTAGAGAAAAGAAAGCTCTGCCAAACCTTCAGGTGGTTTCTGGCATGCTTTTTCTGCTTTCCCGTGGTTTCTGGCATGCTTTTTCTGCTTTCCCGTCCTTTCAGGTATAGCCCCAGATGATTACATTTCTCCAGCTTACTTGTTTGCTTGGGAATCTTACATTCTTTAGAGTTATTAATTATCGATTTTCAAGTATAGTGCTCAGGTTATCAGGCACCGTGGTTAGTTGGCTGCTCATGGGTTTAAACTCCAGGCAGTTTTAAAAGGGAGTCATTGCAGATGAGCTGTCCATCAACAAGATTGTTATTCGTAGGTCTAATGTCATATCCATGTATAACAAGGTTTTGATTGACAGCAAAGTTTGTTTTAGAAGGAGCAAAGGTCAACATTTTGCTGACAGCTTAACAATGGGAAGATTGCATCATCAGTATATTTTATGGAGACATCTACATAAATGTAACATGTGATGGTAGAACCCTGACACAAGTTGAAGCTCTGAGCTATAGGATAAAGGTTTAGAGTACTTGAAGTTAGTTATGTGCTTTATCTTCTTGTAACATAGATTGAGAATATTTCTGGGTATGGCTCGTGCAATGAATTTGACTTCCGTCTCATAGAAGAACCTACTCTGCATGGCACCATTGTCGAGTGGACAAGACGTTAATTCACTTTGTCAGGGACTTGCTTGGGGACCTTGAACAAATGACTGCACCTGTGCTTCCCTTTCCCCTCCATTTAAAAAGGAGAAAGCTTTTTGCCTGTTGTGATTTTTAGTGATGGAAAAACTCCCTCAGTACTTTTGGCTGCAAAAGAATTTTTTTTTCCATTGGAAAGTGCATTAAATATGCCAAAAACTGAAAAGCCAGATGTTCAGTATGCCAGTCCTTCTGGCAGACCTCTCCCAGTCCCTCTCTGCTGAGGGTTTTACGTCTTCAATTTCCTTCCTGAATCTCTGTGCTGTAGTTTTAGGGGAGCTTATTCCCTTTAGGTCCAGCCTCTCAAACCATTGATAACTCTTTACTTCTCCAGTGGAAAATTACATTGGTATTTTCTAATGTACGTTCAGCTAGAAGCAGGATGCAAAAGTTATTTGACTGTTTAATAATAATAATAATAATAATAATAACAACAACAAGAACTGAGACCTGAGCTGTTTTCTAAGTTTTCTGCTCCATAGTACTTGATACTACCTTCTCCCAATCTCTGATCGAAGAATGCTCTTTTTTAGCACTGAAGTTTGTTAGTTTTCATTTTCAGGAGTTCCCGGTTATAAACCCAAAGCTAGTTAGCCACTAAGCCTGCAAAACAGCGATTCAAAGGACAAAGCTCTCCAAGCATCTTCTTCAAACACAGCCCAACCGTTTAGTTAACATTTGAATTAGATACCGAAGGTCAACAGATTCAGGCCCTGCCAGCACAAGTGGATCACTGAGAGCTGTAGGTGGGAGTTCTCCCCACTGCCCGCATCCCTTTGTTCACACATGAGGGTATCACAAAAGGCATCATCTCCTCCGTGTCAGGTTTCTTTCCCCACTTCTCCGATGTAGTTATCCCATTCCCTCCAGCCGCTGTTGCATGGAGTTTTTGCTGGTGTCAGGGTCCCTCTCCCTGCTATGTGATAATTCGTCTTCTATTTTTGGGAAAACTCTGCAGCCTGGGCTGCCTAAAGTTTCTGAATTGTTTTGAGGATCTCGGGCCACAAAACCGCAAGAGAAGCATCTTTGAGGCACGGCTGTGAAATAGAAACAATGGTAATAAAGAGAGGGATCTGCCAAGCAATGTTACACATCAGTAATTAATAACTTGAGCAATGGATGGGTTTTCATTTTGAGATTTGAAACCTCAGTGCTAGTTGTTACTCTTAGCCTTGGTAATTAATCTAATCCTGTTGGAAAACGTGGTAGCATTTCTTTTTGCACTTGCAACTTCAAATGTTGCAATTATGCACGAGCAGAAAAGCTGTGCCTTTATGTCTGGTAGGTACTGAAGGAAGCAAAGCTGAGCAGAATTTCTATTCCCTTTTGGACAAGAGAAGGTGTCATGTTTGCATTAACATTTTCCATGGTAATCTTTAACATTTTGGCAATTTAAAGTAAACTTTAAACCCACAGCGTTTGTCCCCAAGCCAGAACATTCTGATCCTCCAGAGTTACTAGGGAATTTCAGTCTGGGCTGCTGTTTTTAATTGCTGTTGTGATGTGGGCTTCTCATCCTAGGCTGACTTTCACTTCTTTCACTGTTCAGCTAGGGAAAAAGGCTGTGCTGTGCGGAGATGAACTTAAGGAAAAAAAAGCACCCCCAAAACATAAAACCTAACCCCTTTTTACAAGTCAGTGCCTGGTTGTTGTCTTTTTTTTTTTTTTTTTTTTTTTTTTTTTATCCACCTCTACCTGCAGCATCTGCCAAGTGTGCTGTCTCAGTGAGGATGAGTGACAGAGAGCCTTGTTTGTTCTGGTCTTAATGTGATTAATAACACTTCCATTACTAAATGACAGCCTGTTTATGTCTTTGTGAGCCACACCGATAAATAGTGGTTGGCAGCTTAGCTAAATAGGAACTTTTATGGGTGAGTGAGGGATAAGGAATACTGACATGATGTTCCTTTCCCTCCAATTTCTCCATGCTTGCCCAGAGTGTATTACTGTGTTCCTGTATTGGGATTGTGTTCTCTGGTTAGCTATCAGGAAAAATTTCTTCTCAGAAGAGTGGTGAGGCATTGGAACAGGTTGCCCAGGGAGGTGACAGAGTCACTGTCCCTATTCAAGCAATGTGGAGATGTGGCACTGAGGGGATATGGTTTGGTGGGCTTGGTGTGGTGATGGGTTGATGGTTGGGCTAGATGATCTTAGTGGCCTTTTCCAATCTCTGTGACTCTGTGATTCTTGTCTGCTTGGGGTGGGAGCAGCATGCTGCAGTTTGGAGTGCAGTTAAGGAGATGCTGAGGGGCTTTTAAGGAATATCTTTTTCCCAAAGTCATCTTAGGTGCAGCGAAGACAGACTGCACACGTGCTCTCCCTAACATCCCCATTGGGATAGCAAGGTATCAACAAGTTGTCCTCTAGAATAACAGAGTATCAACAGGCTGCTTTTCAGCAGCAGCAGCCTACATTTCAGGCAACGCTTGCTGATTAATGTGTGCAGCCGTGGCTCTCGATTCAAGAGGATGCCCAGAGCACAAATGCTGTCTTTATTTGTTTCATTTTGCCCACTAGAAAAAGCATAATTTGGTAGTGGGTAGACAGCGGCTTCCTTGTGCAGTGCCACCACTGTTATACCACTATAAGCTTACTTTATTCTTATTTCAATGCAAAAGCATAAAAAGTGATGAGCACCCAGTTGATGCCACTGTTCTGCTGCCCAGCTGCACCAGGACGAGGGCAGCTCCACATCTGCCACATGACAGAGGGATGCCCTGCCGGGACAGGACTGCTTCTCCTGCCAACAAGAGTAGGACTAGGGCCAGCGAATGGCAGAGAACTGACAGGCAGCTCTAATCCACTCTGCTGGTACCCGGGGATGACAGGGCAGGGGTGCGGGAGGAGAAAATCACTGGTGCAGCATGGCGAGTGGTAGGGTTGGCTCCTGAGCAAACCCTAAGGGAAGGTTCTGGGGGGACCAGCTGAACACGTGCCCCTATATGTTGTGGGAGGGAGTGTTGTGCTTCTGTTAATGTTATACAATGGGAGATAATACGCTGGAATTCTGTATTTTATAGTATAGGATGATAGAGTCCACAGTGGTGGCATGTCACGTAAATATTTGGGGATTTTTGCTGTTTTCTTTTCAGCTTTTTCTATATAGGAGCAGCTATAAGCCTCACATCTATGTTTTTAATAGGTTGGTAAGGGCTTTGCTTTCAGAAACTTCATTATCCTTCTCCAGTTAAATTTATAAAGCAACATTGCATTGCTGTTACACTGATGTTGTGTTTTTATGGCAAGCGAGGGGATGCGACAGAAAGGCTATGGAAGTCAAATGCCAATGCTTTGGCTGAGCGATTGCCTTTTACTATACGTTTGTACTATCCCTGGTGCTGTGGGCCCTGACCCAGCTATTAAAGTATCATGATAATAATAATCACCGTAATCTGTGGCGTGCTGCTGCGCTGCCAACTGGCTGCTGGCACCAGCTCTCGGGGAACAGAAGGGAAGGCTTGATATCAAAAGCGCTGGTGCCCAAGTTCAAATTTACAGTTTTTATCTTCAAAGCCCAACCCAAAGTAGGGAAGGGACTGCCTCGCGCCTTGGAGATCGTGACCTCCCATGACAGCTACATGCTTCCAAGACAATGGATCTGTCAGCCGCAACAGAGAGGCTTGGAAGGGTGGGAGACAAAGATCTCTAGGCAACTTGGCCCATGATTATGGAATGCCTGGAGGAGATCAAAACCACCACAGAACTCGCCACCTCCACATCATGCTTAAAGACCATGGCTTTTCATTTGTGCTTCCCTGCAGCATACCGCACTAAAGAAGAAAGTCGGTGTAAGAACACGTGCTTGTAGGGGTGTGGAGGCAGGAGGTGGGGTGGAAATGTAGATATATTTAGCTGTTTGCTTGCATGGGAGGCATTCCGGATCTGTGAGGAAGAGTCTGGTGTGAATGTTTAGTGTCCTGCATTCTCGGTAGTTGGGAATATCGTTGGAGCTCACTGTCATGACACTTATCAGGCAGCCAATGCTTATACTATTCTTCATGGAACAGTGTATTCAGGGGAACAAAAAACTGCATTAGAAGACCAATACTAAATGTAAGCTGAGCCCTGAAAATGAAGGCAGGTCTAAAATAAAACACCTGCAGTAAGGTGAAGATCAGGAGAATATCCCTGCTTATTGTCAAGTCCCTGCTTCTAAGGATGCCTGTGATTAAATAGGAACAGGCATAGGTCTTACATCTACACTCCCGAGTGCTTCCCAGGATGTCCACTCTTGTGGACACTTGACATTTGTCCTACTTAAATTAAATTGATGTCTATGTAATTTGGGATTAGAGAATTAGGGGAACCTCTCAGCACCTCTCAAGAAAACTGCTGATGTTTTGTTTATGCTGGCAGGTATTTCCAGGTCCTTTAGTGAGATTATGAACATTGTGCGGATGAGAAGTAATGCTGCACACATTGACTTCCGAGGGAATTAATTGATATTTTTCCTTGTGGTTAGAAGAACACTAAACAGAGAACAATATGATGTTTCTGAACTAGTAAATAACTTGTTAGTACTTCCTGCTCCTCAATTCTCTGTATGATTGTTTCATCCTTAAAATGTTCATTCTTCTTTGGTGTGTTTTGAGTAACTTACATGTCATAAGACTTTATTGCTAGAGCAAGTAAAATATTTTTTTTACTTACAGACTATTCTGCTTGAAGATTACCTATTGATGCAAGAAGGATGAATTAGTGGCACCTACAATAGCTGACAGTAATGTTAGTTACTGCTTTACATTTTATCCCAAGCATCAACAGCTATCATATGCCCTTTCCTATGGGATGTAGGAGTAGGACGTCCTGGGGTTCTGGTCCCTCTCTTAATAGCATATCCTGATCTAGTCCTCCCAACTCCAATCTCTTTTATAACTCTACCCAAACTTGGAAGACAGAGATTCAGTGGAAGCTGAAAATCAAGACACCATTTTGTAGGTGTGTCAAAGCAAATAAAGGCAACTTTGACCAGAAAGTGCTGATTGGATGTATGTGTCCTGTACCTAAAAGAAGAAGGACACTGTTTAAGTGGATCAGGTTTGGAGTGTGTGATTTGTCTGTAGATATGCAGGTCAGCCTCCTGGCCCCACCGGATCTGCAGATGTTTCAAGGAAGTAACTTATTTCTCTACAGTTTTAAATATTATTACAGTCTGTGTAAATACATTAAAAATACTCTTGGTAATGGCAGTTCTACCTGGTTAGAGTCTTATCTGTGACTATGACCTTTGTTAGTATCCTAAATAATTTCTTCTCACACAAAAATAGAGTAATGTCGTTGTACATTATTTGATTTCAGACAACTTTGTAGTAAATTTTCTGGCATAGAAAGAAAAAAAAATCCACTTCAGTTGGCAAGAAGTGTCATTGTTGATTAGCAAAAATAGGTTGAGTCCATTAAGGAGCCACTCCACAAACCAATCAATTCATGGAGAGGACTAATGGATATCTCTTCTAAAGAGGAGCATAATCTTAGCAATTTTTTATTTTTCTTCCCATGTTAGTTTTAAGAGGATAAAGGATCATGCTTTTCATAGCCTGAAGTAAATGCAGTTTGTGTTATCAACTTCTCGCTTTTACTGTGACAATAATAGCATCAAGGATCACCTGAGGTGATATGGTAAAAGTAATTGTATTTGCAGAATGTGAACAGCACAAACTTTGTTGCCTTCTAAAATATGGCTCTTGTGAAGTCCTTTAGAAGATTTCAGTACTGCTTGGATCAGCTGTTGCAGTCATGTACTGATGGACTTCAATTGCATACCTGCAGGTGTTTAACCAACTGCCTTAGAAGCAGCAGAACTCATGCAGTTTCCATTGCAACTTTCTTTGCAAGCTTTAAAATGTGTGATGAGAACTTGAAACTCAGTCACCTCTTTAATGAGTGTTAATATGTTTGCCTTCTCCCAGTCATTTGTTTTCATGAAGCCAATGGGATCCTGATGTTTTTGAAGCCTTGAGGATTGGTAAAATTCTGATGAAACTGGTCAGTGGAGTTGAAAGATAAGATGAAAGTAGGAAGGAAGAGCGATAGGAAATAAGGTGGAAGACATGACAGTGTGAGACTCGATGTCTTGGGAAAGCAGGCTTCAAAATGTGATGCTCCTTGTATTCTATAATCATACTTGCGAGGCCCCAAGCTATTGGCTTTGCTTTAGAGGCAAGCCCAGCAGAAGACTTATTCCTCACTCTGATACAAGGTCCATACGTAGTCTCGTGTAAAATTAAATAATTAGACAGAATTAGAAATTAGAAAAGATGTACTTCTGTCTCAAGGACAGTGGAGTCAAAATAAGCATTTATGTGTAAGAGAAACTTTACTAGCATGTTATATCTGGGGAAACAGTAGATTCTGCAAGAATTTTAGGTCTAGTGAGTCACCTCTTTGAAGGCAGAGGAGCTGGAGTATACCATGTCTTTATAGATTTATTTCTTTCAGGGTGATTGGAGGTTTGTATTTGTATTTAAATAAAGCTTTCACTAATATTGTAAATAATTCTGTTTCTTCTCAGCTGTCATATTCTGGTATCCTTTTATCTAGGATATCACAAAAAGTTGGAGCAGACAGTGATTTTTGTGGGAGCAGACTAAATATCACAACCTGGAGAAAATGAATTTCTTTAAATAAAAAATCCCAAGATTTGTGATATATAGAAAAATAAAAAGGCACAAAGCCAGGTGGCAATGAAGTACTTTCTTAAATTCTCTCTTCATCTCTTTAGGCTCAAGTAAAGTGACACTGTAATTAAGAAGTGATGATTAGGGGCAGGCTGAATAAAAGGTGGCAAGCATCAAATACCCTGTCTTACTTACATTAAGCTTTTTCTATTTGATAAACCTGGCTGTATCTGAGATCAAAAAGCATAAAGTGAAGTTAAAGGTGCTTGGTTAAGTTTCCTGCTCAGTGATGTTGCGTAGTCTAGATGAAGGAATGAAACTGGGCAATGAAAATGTGGTCCTTTCATGCGGTTTTTAAAGAAGTGCATCCCATTCACAACTGTGCTTAGACTGCACAGGAAGAGTGGATGTGCTGTCTGCCTGGATAAACCAAGCAGAATATAATCAGAGAGGAACCTGGCAATGCCTGTTGAGATGCATTTCACTACTGAACCAACTCTTTCATGCTAATTTTGTTGATGTGTATTTCTGTTACCACCCTTTGTTGGCAAAGAGCTTTTGGGGAAGCAAAGAAAGCATTTGCTTGAGTTTGTATGTTGAAATTTGCTAAAGATGCAGTCTTTCAATACTGGCTTTTTGTTTTCAAATTAAGCCCGTTTTGACATGTGGAGTCCTGAGAAGAATAACCCTTAAGTTTTTTTTGGATTCATAAAAACTGGAACAAATGTATAATTAACTGTCTTCAGTGTGATCTATGGAGATCTCCCTTTCTGGCTTTCTGATGTCTTGGCAGGAGTACCTGCTGTGTCTTAGACTTTGTATGGTGTAACATCATCCTCAGAAGAATATCTGCTCATTAATAAAGTGGTTTCTTTAATCACTGTGAGAGGAAAATGATATGAATATCTTTTCATGCAGGTGAACTGTTTAAGGCTTTAATTGATGTTTGCTGAACTATAGAAACATCTTGGTCTTTGCTCACGTGAAACTCTCCAAGTGGCAGTTTATCTCAAACCCTCCTTAATTCAAGGTTTGACTGAATGTAGAAATTCTGCCTGTCAAGCAGGTATAAAGGCAGCAGATTTTACCCATCTGTCCAATGATTTTTGTACTCATTGGTGCTTCTGGTTTGAGGCCACCAGCTGGGTTCTGCTGTTTATTTGATCAAAGGCACCCACGGGCAAGCTCAGGTCTCAGCCAATGCATGGATCATGCCCTTCCATTAACTCTCAATGCTGTGTGTGGCTCCTGCTTCAGGTAAGGTGGTAGCAATCACTGAAGCTGTTGGACTTCTAGCAGAGGATTTCTGCTTCTCTTTTTGCCACACTGCATTTTCTTTTCCCAGAGCAGATTTCTGCCCCTTCCAAAATGCTGACTTCCTATGATGACAGCCCTCTCTCCTTTTTTATCTCTGAGGAGACCGGAGCAGGGGATTGTTTGGTCTCACAAAGCATTTCTTTTAGAGACGAGAAATGCTCTTGCTTGTAGGCTGTGATGCAGTTCAGCTTTCTGAAGTATTAGTTTCCACTCCTTTTGTTTTTCACTGTCAGCGAGTGTTACTGTGTATACTACACCACATTTCCCTGTCTCTGACTAAGGATTCCTGTGCTGGCTGAGGGTGGAGATAATAGCAAAGAGGTCCTGGTGACCATGGGCCTTGTTCTTTACAAAACTCCCGCTCCCATGGCAACAAGGCCTATTAGGAAGTAGCAGCCTTGTCACCACAACGTTAAGTCCTAATCATTCAGCCAAAAAGATAAAACGAAATGTGGCAACCTTATCTTGCTCAATCTTTTGCATAAAGTAATTTCTCAGAAACATGATCAGCGGCAGAGACAACAAGCGTTTAAAGGGGAGAGGCTTTGAGAGGAGACAACTCCATTCACATCTGAGTTCTGAAAGATGAGTGAGAGATGGAAGAAAACATGATATTACAGCAATCTTTTTTTACTTCTTCAGCACAATGAACAATTGGTCCAAAGTTTCAGATTTTGAGATTTTTCTGATGATTAGGCCAGCTGGAGGTTTCAAAGAACGCTTCGTATCTGAAACTGTTTGTTTTATTAAATTATTGATTGCAAATGCTTCTGACAAAACAAAAAAGAGGAAAAAAATAAACCACCAAAACCTTAAAATACCTTCTGACCAAAGCAGGTGTATTTTGTTCAAGGACACTTTTCGAAAGTGGTCTGTATTTAAAGGATACTTTGTTTTCTAGAAGTAGGCAGTTTGGGTTTGTGTTTCTTTTACCTGTCCTAGTTTCTGTGCAATTGCATGGACATAAATGGTGGTGTTGAAGAATCATTAATATCTGTAGTTACCATACATGTGTTGCCTATATATATTTTCACGTAATAAAGAATTAACACCTTGTTTGTCATTGCAATGAGGGCAGACAGTGTTATCGTGGTCTAGGAGGATGAGATGGTTTGAGCCCAGCAGAAATAATAGTGGAGATGCTGCTGTGGTGCTACAGAAGCTGGAATGTGAGTTTTGATGCAAAAGCCATCACGGGCCACAGATTAAGTTGTTGGGAGTAGTGTGTGTTCAGGTTAGCCTGGTGTGTCTTGAGGGACTGAAGGTAGAAACCGGCCACTTTCAGAAAAGGAGTAAGTGCTCACGTTGCAGGTAGATACTTATCTATAGGAGATCTACTGGGCTGTCATTTTAGCAGACCTGTTGCTTGTCCAAGTTAAAGTATTGTAACTTTCCACGAGACAAAACAACAAAAATCAGCATAGAAAGCTGACAAAATACCAAGCACAAGACCAGAATAGTAGCCAGTGCAGCAGGATGTCTCATGGGGCTCTGCACTTTCCTTCTGAAATCAGGTTACGGTGGGATGTTGCCCCTTGTTCTCTCTAGCCCATGTACCCTCTATTCTGGTGTTAGGTTTATCATACAGGGTATCGAACTGTGACAGTCCTGTGTGAAGGCTGTGTGTTTTGGAATAGCTGAGGGATGTATACATAGCTAGCTGAGGTGCATTTGTCACTGAGTTGAGCTGGGAGAGATGTGGTGATCGTATAGGTACGTAAATCTTAATATCTGAGTGACTGACATGAAAAGGGATGCGAGAGGTAATAAAAAAACATTGTGAAGCAGAATGGTGTCTTTTTCACTGTGGAGTTCTACTCTTTGGTGCAGGACACATCCTCAGTGAGGCCTAGTTACCCTGAGGCTGGATCTCCTTTCAGAGATAAGGGCAGAGTAATTTGTTTCCCTTTGACTGGAACATGGGTTAAAACATGCTTTGCCAGTACTTAGATCTTTTTGTTCCTTTTTTTTCTGATTATAGCAACAAAAGACTGAAAGATCTTTTAGACAATAATATTAAAGTCAGCTCCCGAAGTTCAGTTTCTCTTGCTATGTTAGGGTAATACTGTTGTGATTTTTGGTTAACTAATGTATATAGTTTTCAGGGCCTGACCGAATGTGAGCCAAATGCTAGGCCAGGTCATCTTGTAAATAGATGTAGTTTCAAGCTTGGTTGTTTGAACGACAGTGACATTCCTGTGGATAAAACTCTGTTTTCACCAGCATAACTGATCAGAAAAATATATTATGCTGTCAACATGTTAAAACTTGATTACCGGTAAATTTGGGCCTGGTACTTGGTCTGATGTCTGCATTAGTTTGTTCTAGTGATTCAAGTGAAAATCTCATAATGGCCTTTGCAAGAAAAATCAGATTAGGCTTTCAGCTTGGGGAATGGATTTCTTTGTCCCTAAACAATGTTGATGCCAGCATGACTTTAGATGTTGTGTTCCTGAGTAAAACGGATGTGTGTACATGCAGAGCAACCTAGAAACTTCAAATATTTTTCAGTAAGTAACATCAATGTATTTTCTTCTACTTTGCACAGATGGAGCAGCAAAACAATCAACAGATCTTTCGGGTTCATCTTTGCGTTAACATAAAATACTTAAAAATGTCCTGTTGCTATGAGAAAGCAGAAAGAAATATAATGTTTAAGCTCTGCTTAGAGTGGATTCTCCTCTGAGCTGAATTGGTGAAAGGTGAACAAACTC
>VONY02000005.1:15698753-15732312 GCA_008692595.2 Colinus virginianus
ATTTCTGTTCACCCAGGATTGGCCCTGACTTTTTCTCAGAGTCCTAATTTAGAACTTCTGTCCATAAAAGCCAAGTGAAATGTTCAGGGATGCTAGACACTACGTTTATAGTCCTAAAGGCATACACGGAAGGGGCCTGATGGCATGGCCAGTGATGGAGAGCTGCTGCTTATTCTTAATTACCTATTTTCTAGATGGGCTTCCACTCTCTTGCACAGTTTCTCCTGGCACCTGTTCTTGCGTTTGCACTGTTGTAGCAGAGAAGACTCGCCCGAAGCCTCCACACAGAGCTACTTTGCTTTATGCCACGTGTTGGCAAAGGATAATAGCTGGCATGTGGATGGTTGTGGGTTTTTTTTCAGGCTTTATCTTGGTGCTATCCACAGATCTTTCTAGCATGGTAATGCTGGGACTCCGTTTGGGTTTCTGAATGTAGCCACGCAATTTACTGCTGGTAAGTACTTCCACAATGCTTCTGAAATCTGATTTAACATTTTTTTTATTCAGGGATGCTGAATGTCTCCCTGTTAAAGCTGTGTTCTGCATTTAATTAAGAAGGTTTGCTGCTTGTTGGCATGTCTGGGGAAAGTGAGATATCTCTTCTGGAAGTTGTTTTTCAATTAGCTTTTCAATTATCAGTGTTAAAATCAAAATTCTGATAGTTTGGATGGTGTGCCACTTCACTACAGGCTTTTTTCCAGATCAAGTTTTGTAATAGAGGGTGTGCATGTTTCCGACTTTCTCTGGCCTTAAAACTGACTGAATTTTGTGCAATTCTGTTTTAAGAATGCTTAAAAGAAAAACAGTTCCCATATCTTATGTGCTTCACCGGTGGTCGGAAGTCAATCCGTAATCAAACCCGTCAGGGGCATCTACGTAAGATACTGCTCTTTCAGGTGGCTGCCAGCTCCCCTTTTTCTTTGCTTTGGTCTGAGAATGCCACCAGCCCTTATTGCTTTGTACTATGGCTTTTGTTTGGAGGTGTTTTTATTCTTCCCTCAAACTAAGCATCAAAAGAACAATGGAACTAGACTGAGATTTTGAGATTCAGGGCTGAATTCATCGAGCTGCTGCTCTTCAGCAAGTGCGTCTGTGCTACAAATGAGGGAGAGTGCATCTTTTTTAATCTCTGCTCCACCATCTCACTGCACTTCTCACGAGAGCAGGGAGGAGAATGTGACATCCATGCAGTCTGAGTTCCCCAGCTTTCTGGCTAAAAGCAGACGTTAAACTGCCTTTAAATTCACTGGCTGTTTTCTTTTGAGAGTGTACATGGGGTGACTGAAGCAGTATTTTTCTCACCAAGGCAGAGATTAATTCTGCAAGGGATCAAGTCTGCTTATACGGGGAGCAAAACCGCTCTCCTTCAGGTAATCAATCAAGGTCACTGAAATTATTCCATGCATAAACGTCAAACTTCCTCAGCTTCTAACTATTCACTGGCAAAGATCTCTCACTTTGATGTTCATCTCTTAATTCTACACCTAAAACTTCTATTTGGAAATGTTCTTGTTACTTCCTAGGTCATTCCTAGCATTTTAACGGGCTCACTCAGTTGCTCCCACATGATGTCTGCAGCAACACACTACTTTATTCCGAAGTCTCATCAGTCCCCAGCAAGAGCTTCAAACTCATCCTTAAAATACATAAGCATTCATGGCAGAAGGTGAGCTAACTATCCAAAAATACTGATTTGTGTGTAATTCAAAGTAAACGGTCTTTGTTTTGATCGGAAATGAACGTGGCCCTTAGTGCATTTTTATTTTCGCTTTTTGATGCGCAGGATGGTGGTGGCTTTCTCACTTGTTGTTTTGTTTTTCTGCTTAAAGCTTCCTAAAGCTTTCCTTGTGACTTAAAAGCAAATGCTCTTGTTGCGTCAGGCTGCTGGTATAAAGCTCTGTCTGAGGGTGAGAATTAATGCGACCGTCCTGTCCCCTGCCAGGCTGCACTTGCTCCCTCCGCCATCCCCGCAACCTCTCCCATGCTGCTAAGGTCCATGTCAGACAGAGCCCCCTGTCATGTTCCCCTTTCACTCGCTGCGCTCTTCTGAGAGCTGTCACCACCCCCTGGAAGCACATCTTCAGTGTAGACACAAGGCTCCTACCAGCCCCGGCGGCAGGCTGGGGTTGTGAAAGTAAAATTTATGTCCAGTGGAACTCGGTTTGCAACGAGTGTCCTCAAATGTGAGGTTACTGCGAGAGAGACTGCTTGCACGGAGTGTAGAAAATGAGCCTGGCTGAGGGCAAGCACGAAAGCTGCCAGCAGTGCTCCATCCTCATCTAACTGAGACCTCGGTGCAGTCTGAGATGTTTAAGTAACAGTCTTTGCAAGACGCTTTCTTAAGTGCTGAGAGGCAGGGCTGTCACCTGCAGTACAGCTTCAGTTGCTTTGCCTTGGTCAGTTAGCAATAGCAAACATGTTAATGTGTTCCTTTCATCGTATTAAAAGGAATTTGAAATGTAGGATGTCAAGAACACGAGATTATTTGTATCTGTGTTCCTGATCTGTGATACATTTCCCCCCTCTGTCCTTAATTTCACTGCCACATGCTATTTAGTTTTATTTTTTCCACAAGCAGCTGACAGGGTGGATGGTAAATAAATGAATAAATAGTGTGTGTGCACTCAGTAAGCAAGGAATTTGCAGGAAAAGTAAAGATGTCCTTAGGGTGATGCCAGCAGTTTGCTCTAACAGAAGTAAATAGCTAAAAGCTTCTCACATGGTTTTTTGTTGTTGTTTTTTTTTCCCACCTCTTCTCTCCATTTTCCTATTTTTCTTTTATTTTTGCTGTTTCTTATTTCTCCATCTCTGGATGAAATTGGTAGCAGACATGTTGTTTAACAGGCTCTGCTGAGCTGTTAGAATGAGCTCATTTAATACAGTAACAACCACAATAAACAGATACACGGAGGCTGTGAAGCTGTATCTCTCACACAGTGGTACAATGCAAGCCTTTACTGTCATTATCCATTGGCCACAGTTTTGTTTCGTGGTTGTTTTTTTTTTTTTTTTTTTTTTTTAAAGAAGGTTAAATTCTGCCCTTATCACTCAAATTTCATGAGCAATACTACTAGCTGTTGGTGGCAAAATGCTGGCTGTAGGTTCTGCAGGGGCAAGCACGAGTAAAAAGCAGGGAGGTAAGGATTTGTTTTAGTTTTTTGTCTTTTTTGCCATCTAAATTATTTTAATTGGCACCAAATTAAATTTATCCTGCCCTAGTCAAGTCTGTTTTGCCTGCAATAATACTAAGTGATCTCCTGTCCTTATCCCAACCCACAAGCATTTTTCTTACTTTTTCTCCCTGCCCTGATGAAAAGAGAGGCCCGAGTGGGAGTCTAGTGGCTGCCCCAGGTCAACCCACCACAGTAGTACACTCGTTCAGAAGTCAGGGAGAAATTTCACTCATCTCATCTGTTCACTCTGTATTAGTCGTGATGAAGGCTCTTGTAACTTACAGCAGCACTGGAAAAAAAATAAAAAAAGTCCAGCTACTCACGGATGTAAAGAGAGCTGAAAATTGCCTGTGTTAAGAAATGTATTAATATAGTTCTGTTAGATCTTCCTAACCTTGACCAACTGCACAGCTCTCTCTTTCCTGCTTTTTTCCCTGAACCTTCCCCCAGACAAAGAGTGAAATGGCTTTATTTTTGCTCTGTTTCAAGACTGAACAAGTGGCTGTCACTGGAGGCTACCTAAGTTCAAACCTCAGTGCGTGCTGTCAGCTCAGGGCTCTGCTGCCGGCAGAAATGGAAGAACCTTGTGCAAACTGAATGTTTCTCAGCTTGATTAGAGTAATTCCTATTTGCGCAGGGTGCATACATTTCTCTCTGGCCGGAAGAAGCTCTTCCTTGTTGAGTCATGTAATCCTCTGATCTTTTTCTCAACTAAATTTCCAGACTCCAGACAGTGGTACAGCAGTTTGGTAGTACCATTAGCTGGCATCATGGCTTCTTGGCCCTTCATGCCACAGCTGAATTCAGCAAAGCTGTAGACTCACAGCAGAAGCCTTTGGATTTCCAGAGCAAGGGGGCTTGTGGCGTGCTCCCCTCTTTGAAGAGTCCTCTTCGTAAGAACAGTGAGGGCTAACCGTGTCTTCAGGTGTCATGTCACTTTCTCCAACCGTCTGCAGATGGGGGGGAGTTCTGAGTTCTGGAAGATTTATTGCTGTCTGGACTAGGGGTGACTTCATTAGTGTCTTGATGCATTTCTTTTCCTGAACAAAACGTGCAGCTGTTGTAATTTCTCAATGTGTTGATAAGGAAGGATATTCAATGCTTTTTTCTAAGCATTTATTTTCCCAAGTGAATTAATTAATAAAAAGATCTGTTCTAGTAGGCAAAAGTGTTTACAAGTTTCAGCCTATTTTGTGAGTTAAATACTGGTGAAAAATGTAGGGTTTTCTTTGTCTTGCTGTCTTAAGTAAAAATTGCTACTTGTGCACAGTAAATCCTCCTAAATTTTCTTTCCTTCTTTCCTCTTGAGAAAACAAAGCTTTGATATCCAGCTGGTTGTAGTCCCACTGTAGTCTAAAAATCTAAGTTAAATCTTCAGAAAACAGTCCTACAAAGTTCTTCCTGCCAATTTTGCTTATTCATTGAATTCATTGAAATATGGAAGTATTTATACCCACATTCACGCTCTCCTCAGTGCCTCATTTCTATTATAATTAAGGGCAACTGATCCTGTGAAGATCCTCTACTTCTAGTTGTCATACCAGAAACAGAAGCTTGACCAATGAAAATCACACCCAGGTCTGTCAGGATCTCACCAATAATGGTGAGTGTTACCTGATCTGACTAGCATCATTCTAAAATGATAAACTGCAGAATATGTCGTGTTCAAGTCCACATTCTATCTCATTCTGAAGATTTATTTGGCTAGCCGAAATCTACCACTAGATTTCAAATAGGAAAAGAAATTAAAGCAGTAAATGTTCTCATAGAAAGCAGTGACATGCCCTTCAACTTGATGATAAATACCTGGAAATATCTTTGAAGTGCTTTCATGCTAACAGCCAAGGTGACAGTCACATACTATGGATGTATCAGATGGATATTGCACAAATATTTTGAGCTCCTTCCTTTTATAGGTTAACAGTTTTGACAGACTTTTTGCTCTACCTGAAAATTGATCAGTTAAACACGTCATTGAAAAAATCTGCCTGCATTTGAGGATACAAACTGTCCAGAAATTCAAAGACTTCAGCTGTTTTTATCAACTGGCTACTCAATTGACTAAGTGAAATCCTGGAGATAGTACTGCGAGTTTATGACTGCAAATATAATATGGCTAAGGGCACAGCCAGCCTATGATCTTCTTCAGGTTTCTCCCACTCTCTTTAACTAGTAATGGCTACGTCAGCTGTGGAAGCTATGTCTCACCATGGTTTGGGAAGTAGTCACAGAAATGCTGAACCAATACACAAGAAATTCAAGTCACATAACTTGGTTTAAGAATGAAAATTTCTTTCTTCTCTTTCGAACTAAGAAGTTTTCAGACACAAAAGGTCTAAAATTGACCACAAGATGTGACGTGAGTGGGAGGTCATTCTCTATTGAATGCAAGGTTATTTCAAGGCAGCTAAAAAACTGTAGTGTCCCACCCTGGTTCATCTTAAGAGGCTGCTGTAGAGGGAGGCATATTCTTATCTCCAGTACTCCCAAGCAAATCTAGTCACCACTAGCTTTAGTTGTGTTCCAGTATGCATTGCAGCACAGGCCAGCACAGAACTGAGTGAATCCTCTCTTCAACTCCAACGTTCCAAGCTGAGGGCTTCCATAAACTTTTGCAGAAAGCATCTCTCATCGTATTCTGAACAGCTTGAGGAGGAAAGGCTTTTGTGTGGTTGTTTTTACTTTTTTTCTCGAAGTCATAAAGTGTATCAAGTGTGTTAAATAACTCCATACGTGCACCTTGTTTAAGCTTAAGCACCAGCATAAACACAGCTTAATGTTGCTTCTGGTTTTACTGATTACCTGGGAACTCAGTGCACTCACAATGCAATTTGAAATCAATTTCTTCACATAGGATCTCAGCCAAGGCATGCTTAGTAAATACCTACCTATCATTCTTGGTTTGCTTGATATGAAAACACTACTTTTTTTTTTTCCTTCACGGGTTCTCAATGAAATAATTTGCTTCATGATAGTTTCTTGAATTGCAGTTAATTGTACCGAATCAGACACTTCTAACATCTTCAGTTTTCTTGGGATAGCCTACTTAGAAGTGACTCTTCCTAATTTGGAACAGGAAACTGCATCGAAATATAGAAAATTAAGTGGTTGTTGAGATGATACTGAATCCTTTCCCACACTGGGGACTGTTTGGAGCATTTCTTTGCCTTCTTAAGCTTGTTACTCTTTTAAGACCATATCACAACATTTAATACTGTTTTCCCAAAGGGTTTTGTTCATAGTAACCTTTTCAACTTACAGATTCATGCGATATACTAGTTTTGACACTTATTCTAATGAAGCCTAGGGAAGATTTACGTCTAGCCAATTTTGTTTAGACTAATCAGTCTCAAAGATTAGAAGTTTCCTTTTCAGTAGGATTTGAATAGCATTCCCCTGAACTTAAAACTCATTTATCAGAATTTGGAATCAGGTATGGTTACTATCTTTGTTGACAGTGAACACAAAGGGCTGTACCTTGGGTGCTAGGTATTCCCAGTGTTAAGAACAATTATAGACACCATCCTTCAGGTGTGGTGAGGTTCACTTTATTCATTGTTGCTTGTGAATGGGCTGGTGCTGTCTGAACCAGTGTAATTTGTGGATCCCGCAGGCCTCACAGAGATCTTCCGTGTGCTCATGTGCCGATTCAGAGTGCATAGGTACCTGTGAGCAACCACTGAGAGTTTATCAAAAATCAACCTGTCCGCCAACAGATACGGCTCAGGATGTGTCCTATGCTGTAAGCATCCAGCTTAAAGCAATAGTTGATTAAGTGCTTCTTATGTGATACGGATATTCTAATTTCTGCACAGCTTTTCGCTTTTAGCAGGCAGTAAGTGGGTCTATTACTCATTTCACCTTTGTATTTTACCATAAAACTAACATCTGATGAAGAAACACTGAGGGATCTTTCATCAAGCTGCTGACAAACCATAGCAGTGCATATCTAGGCACAAATGCTGTGCAAAGCGTCAAGTATGCAGGCAATACCAGTGCTGCAATGATAAGAGCAGAAATATTGACCAGCCTGGTAGCCTTATTTGTTGCAAAGAATAAGAAGAGAGGTTATCATCTGGTAAAGCTGACATATTTTTGCTACACTTGATAAGCACTTTTCTTTTACTCTATTCCTAAAGAGAGCTGGATTAGACAAAGTAACTAAGCTTGCAATATGCCTTGTCAGTTGAGGGTGGAATCCAGAAAAGAAGAAAGGTAAAGGTGGGCTAGGAAATCCTGTTCCCGGAGAGTGGCTTCTGTGTAAGGAATGACTGAGCAGGCTTGGACTGTTTGGCTTGCAACAGAAGGAACTTCTGGTAAGAATAGTAGAGATGATCAAAGTAAGGAGAAACATGGAAATGGTGGACAGGCATCGACTATTTTTTATTTCATCTATTATGTTCATCTAAGATGTTATTTCGTGTGTATACAAAATCAAGGGCTTTCAGATGATGTAATGAGGAACCATGGTCAAAACAAGTGCAAGGGCCATTTGCTACATCCCCATATTTTTTGCCTGTGTAGCATGGCCCTAGCTATTTGCTAGCCTGGGCGGACTGGCCTTCCAAACGGGGACAACAGAAATGGTTCCTGCACTCCAACATGTAGTAGTTGCATCCTTGTCAAAAGATGGTGCAGTCTTACAAAGCTTACATAGGTTCAATGGAAGAATGGACAAATATTTGAAAAACAGGTACATGGAGGATTAGTAAATTAAACAAGCCACGTCACTGTCAGGAAATTCCCTCAGCCATAATTTGTATGGCTCTGAGATAGTGGTAGGGGCACATGCCATGCATTTTGCTCTCTTCTCATTCAGGCACCTACTTACGGCCACCATCAGAGATTATGTTCTACAGAGCCTCTGGTGCTGGAACAGTATGGTCTTGCCTATGTTCCCTAATCTCTGGTGAGATTTCACTAACTCAAGATAATCTTTCTACCTTTATGTTACTGAAGCAAACTTTCTATACCACCCCTTACGTTCCAGTGAAAGACTGAGACTACTTTGCATCCCCTTCAGGGACATGAGCTCCAAGGAATGAAGTTTATATTCATCGTATAGATTTAGTTAATGTAGTATGTATATTAGCGCTTATAAAGTGTTTTAGCACAGATTAATACAAAGTAACCTACAAGCAAGTATTTTGCTCATGTGAAATGCCCCTAAAAGAGGGAACAATTTTATTTGTCACCTAGATCAATTTCTAAGAGACGTGTAATTTTGAGTCTCAAAAACTGCCTCCTTCATAAAATACGAAGCGACAGATGTAGGTTTTGTGGCTTTAAATTAAAAAACCTTATAAAGATATCTGTATAAATAAAAGAGAATTCAATGCTCTAAAACTAAAGCAAATAAAAATTCAATGGGCCTTCATATACTGGTGTTTGTACTCAGAAAGCAAGGTTTAATAAAATTCTTTAATTTTATGGCAGAAGACATGTCAAGTGCAGTTTAGATTTTTCAGCCAATAATCATATTTTCTTGCTAGTGGCTGATACACTTATTTTTTAGAGACAGACACAGCGAATAATAAGGGTATATAGTTGCGAAGAGAAACAAGCATTTTTATCAAGATGAAAGGGGCATCATAAATTTATGAGACCTCACATACAGCTATAATACAATAAATTAGGAGGATTAATGTAATTGTAGGCTACAGTAACCCTCACTAGTAGAATGCCTATTTTATGGAGCTTGATAATATAGTTTATCACCGACTCCATGGGAATTCCCACAATATATTAGCTGTGGTGTAACAATAAAGCACACACAGTAAGAGGCATGTCTCTTTTGACACACATTCTCTTCCCACACTTATTTTACCAGGGAAACAACTCCGGTGCAGTTTAATTAAACTGCACTGCAATGAATTAGTCCAGGTCTTAGCCCCCTAACAGTGAGGAGCCTGGCATTACCCCAGGGGGCTGTCCCCCTGTGACATCAGAGACTGTGGAGAACCTGGGAAAAAAAGTGCAAGGTCTCTCAAGTGACACTGTCACTGTGCAAGGCCTTAGCTGTCAATCACATGATCTGAAAAAAGCTCAGAACCCTTTGCATTAAACTTTATCTGCCTGCACTTGTTCACTTTGATCTGACCTTCGTGAAGAGATCAGCAAGTGATGTGGGGAAGCATTTAGAAGACCTCCCCATTTAGGAAGAAGCAGACTTCGGTGACAGGTAAAAAATTCAAAAAAAGGTATACTTGTGATACTCCACCACTGGATGGTGTGACAACTTGTGTTAAATCAACTGAAGGGCAAACTGTTACCAAATTTCTGTTTCCTGAAGATGCTCGAAGAGAATAATCAGATCACTGTAACTGGAGATCTCCGAGATCTCCAGTCTTCTAACAAGGTAGATTTTCCACTCTTACAATCAATGCCTTCTATTTTGTATTTGCAACTAGTACATTGAAACTATCCTAAGGCGATATACTCTTCAAAGAAAAAGAAATTGATAATATATATTTTTTTCAAATTGAATTGTCTAATTCTCATAATCTTGGAGGGGAATTTAATCCAGGCAACAGTATTTCCCTAGAGACAAACACTGGAACATACAGAAAGGTAATTCACAATAAAACATAAACATAGCCATCCATTATTTATAGATAAGCCTGTATAGAACTTCTTATCCCATAAGACTGCTTAGGGGTAGGAAGTGATAACTTCATCTTTTCTAAAAGCATTTTTAGTAAGAGTTCCTTGCCAGACCAAGCTTAACATTTTATTTTATTTTTTAATTTACATGCCACGCAACAGAAAAACTTAGATCTAATTGTCATTATCTAATCTAATCGTTGGGCACTGCTGGAATTAATGCACTCTGTTTAAATGCCAGACGTAGTACCTTAGTGACTGGTTTATCCTGTCTCCACGTTTCCATCAACTACTAACTCTGAGAAATGACAGTCGCATTAGATGTCATGTAAAGCATCTGACCTTGCTCTCCTAGCACTTGATCTTCGCACTTCAGGCAGACATTTATCATTGTCCTGCAGAGACAGAATTCAGGTGGCTCGGATTCACTACTGGTTTTCATGTTATAAAGGAATTACAACGGTCAGTTCACTTTATCTTTCTGTTGCAGGAGCTATGGAAATACAGTTTTGCTACCAGCTGGCCAGGTGAATTTACTTGGTGGAGGAAGAGAGGACAAGGATCTTATGTACCAAAAGACTGGGAAGAAGTGTTTAGTCTCAGGGGACACAGCCTTCGATTCACACAAATTCCCAGTGTTTTTAATGCTTTGCTGGTAGAGTCGAAGACTTTGATTAATCAGTTTTCACTGCTTTGTTTTTTATGACATGGGGGATGGCAGAGGTCAGAGATATTCAAATGGGATAAGCATAATGAATAATGGCAGTCCTAGGTGCCATACAGTGGTCCTTCTGCAAAATGGAAAAAGCCTTCTGTAATTAGCTGAGACATCCAATAAAAACTTCCCATCATATCTCTTTGAAAATTGAAAATTACTGTGACTTGCACACTGCTAGGGATGCAAGATTTCAGTGGGATTTTGTCAGGTCTCCGTGAAGAATTTGGTTCATTGTGCTGTTTTTCAATGGGATCCAGTAGACAGTTTTTATGCTCAGGTCTTGAAGGAAGCTGGTTAGGGTTTTCACAGACCAGTGTTTCAATCTGCAGGCTTCTCTGTATAGCAGAGATGGATTAATGCAAGCTGTGGTACTGAAAGTCATAGTTAATCCCAGTCTCTGTGGACTGTGAGTTTGGGGTATATCCCTTCCTTTAATGTGTAAAGGAAAAAGTCTGAACCTGAAATAAGTTTTTAAAACTAAAGTGAAATCAATTCAGTTTTGTAACTTAAGGTATGGTATTATTTTCTGCAGAAACAAACACAAGGACTTTACAAGTGCTATTTTGGAGGCAGGCAACGAAAGCAGCATAGACAAGCATCATCTTGTTTGACTGTAAACTCTTATTCTAATGTTTTCATCAGCAAAATTTTTATACTCACGACTAAGCAGTATTTGCTATCATTACAGGTAAACACAGAGAAGGCAGCTGGGAATTTGCTGTAACATGCCAGTTCTTCATGGTTTTGTTTCCTACTTTGGCAGGAGAGGTATGCCCTCCATCTTCCAAACGTGAACTGCAAAGGTAAGAGTCTTTGTAACAATCTTTTAGGTTCTGGATGGGATCTTTTCCCGTTTTTTTGAAAACTGACCAGTAAAAATGTCCCCATCTTTAGAACTGTTAAGGAGCTCGGAATTTTCATGAAATCCTGAACGCTGTTTTACTGAGATCTATATCTTACTTGAGATATTCGGAAATTCTAACAGAACAATTAAAGACAGATCAAACTTATTAGAATGGGTCGAGGGACTACATGTAAGTCAATTAAATAACTTGAATTTTTCATTTGGATTACAGTTCTTAAATGTTGTATGTCAGCCATCATGGTTAGCACCGTAAAACAAAAGTCAGTGAATAAGCTCCGGTTGCACTATGTCCCCTTATTGTGGGAATACATACAATTTTGCTTCTTTGAGAGGCAACACAGACTCTATCCAACTATGCAAGAACAAAGGGAATGCAATTTTATCTCGTGACTCGCCACCAGAATTGTCAGCAAAAACCTGGCTGCAGGTTGTTTATTATTGCTGTGAAGTCAGAAGTGTGAAACTTTTTTTGTTACGCTGAGTTGCAAAAACCATGGATAAAAAATATCCTGTAAGCTACAAAACATACAAATTTGACTTGGAAGTTGTTAAGAGAAATTATATGCTAGACTTTTCTCACCACGTTTCTTGCCACTGCGGGCATGCCTATGGAATAAT
This sequence comes from Colinus virginianus, assembly GCA_008692595.2. Taxonomy (NCBI): domain Eukaryota; kingdom Metazoa; phylum Chordata; class Aves; order Galliformes; family Odontophoridae; genus Colinus; species Colinus virginianus. The sequence continues at coordinate 15,710,731 of VONY02000005.1, forward strand.
TGATTCTGGTGTTTGAGTTATGTACCCAGTGCCAAAGGTGAGAGTGAGAGTCAAGGTCAATTATTTGACTGTTGTGCCCACAGCAAAGGGGATTTTTGAGGTTCAGAATTCTCGTTCAGGGTGGGACCACGATATGCTGTTGGAAATCCTTTTCTTTCTTATTTTATTGCTACCCTTCTTTTCTGACAGGACCTTGTTTCTGCCTTTAAAAATGTTACTAATCATTTCTGCGTTCCGTAACATGACAACCTGTTTATTAACTACAACTGCATGTGAGCATGCAGCTTTCTTTATATTTTTTAGTGACTCAAATGAAATAGTAAACCTCGAATTCCACGTGAAAGGGCCAAACCCTCTATCTTTTAAGAGATAACTTTCACAATAGTGCAACTTTAACAAGAAATGCAACTCATAGATTACTGTGCAAAGAAGCCGAATGTGGGACTCTTTAATTGTATTTTGCTGTGTCTAAGCAATGACTGAAATTCGTAGTTGATTTTTACTATTTTTTCTTAATCGGTGCTTTCCTGGATAGTGCATTTTTAATTAAGATACAGAAAGAAATCTTTCCCAAGAAAATTCATTAGCTGCACTAACACCATTCTCAGCATCTGAGGACTCTGCATAGCTACAATTGTACTGGAAGGCCATATTGATTCTCGGTACCTGTGCTTGAGACCAAGCGTAGTCTCTGTTCGCTTGCTAGGCCTCCTGCAGGGGAGTTTGACATCAAAGAGACAAACTAGCTAAGTCATAATTAGCCCCAAGCTTGTTTGGTGTAAATTGTAAACAATATATCAAGTTGACTAATTGTAATGAGTCTAACTACCAGACACTGAACCTTGGGGATTGGCGCGTCCTGTCGCCACATTAGTGCTTGATGCTTCATCCTAGAGAAGAGCTGTGCACTGCCTGTGAGTCAGGAATCCCAGCACTTGAACCCGGCACTGCTCGGGGACATCCATCAGTGTCACCAGTGGACAGGATTCAGGTGCCCCTGATTCTCCAGGGCTCGCGCAAGTGCAGCCGAGCCACTGCACAATTTCTCACGTTAATCTGTGCAATTTGAGGGGTTTCTCAGCTGTAGAAAGGTTGAGAGGAAACAGAAGACTCTTTAAGAAAGTCACAGGCGCTGTGTTACTGTTTTAAATGAAACAAACTGTCTTCTGAACTGTAATTTTACTGATGGAACAACCAAGCCGCTTCTTTCCTATTCAGTGTCGCCACATTGTTCAGTCATTTAGAAGCTGACATATCTAATCCACAGAAGTCTTAATAAATTTCTATTATTTAGAAGGAAGAATTTCCTTGACATGATACAAAGGCAAACAGGGTTAACGTGGGTCATAGAGAGTGGGTGCATTTCGACAAACAAGGAAAACTCTGACTGCTAATTTTGCCTGACTGACACATACACCGTACAACTACATCAGTACGTGTCACTCTTGTTCAAAGTAATGGGATCAAGTGGGCACAACAGGAGAAATTACATGCTATTTGTCTGTGGCTCTGTCACAGTATCAACAAAACAGTGGAGCAGAGCAAGGATTCTTATCAGAACAAGTTTTGGTTAGCTCATATTTATTCTGACTATAAGAAATACACCCATAAATATTTTAGGTAATGTGCGGTGATATAAAGGAACGAAGATGAATGCTTGAAACATCTCACTGCAAACAAGCAAGCTCTTTCAAGGTAAGAAAAAAATATCCTCGTGTTATTTGACGAGCCCTTCAGCTCTTAGCAAAACGTTTTTCCCTGTTTATAAGTCATTTTTTTTCCTCATTTCTAAATTACCTTTTGTCTTGTAAGTGTAGTAGGCATGAAAAAGAAAAGCTAAGAGCCAAGTGTGCACATAACGTGCTACTGAATGATGTGGTGAGGAACCAAATCATAATAGCTCTAAAAATCTTTCAGTATTCAAGCAATGTGCCTATTGGGACACAAAGTATTGGTGGGCAAGGATTAATAAAGTGTTCCTTCATTACTTAGTCACAGCGCTGGCCTTAACTGGGAAGTGAAAATGTTTCTCAGCTTATTTCTGGCCCCCAGGGACAGTAGTCGTAGCTTTTTTCTGTCACCCACGCAGAAATAGCTCCTTATCATCTTAAAATGAAATTCTGTATGGTTTATTTCCCAATGCCTGAGAGAAGTGCCCACTAAATACTGTCGCAAAGTCAATGAAAGAAATGCTTTTTTCAGTCTCACAAGGACATGCACTGTGCAAAGGGAAGATCTTTTTCTCCTTCCCTCTAGCACATGCTTAATGCAAGGCTGAGGGAGCTAGGAGGTGCAGACAGCTGCCACTGGCACAGCACAGAATTCAGTCCTTGAAGGGTCCCTGGGAGCAGTGAGCAGTGCACATGTATTCCAGTCATTAGTCATCTAGTCAGTTATTGTGCTAAGAAGGGAGGTTAGGAGTTGTACTTGGTAACTTATAGGACAGAATCCTACTGGAAACAGTCTTCATCTGCCGTTGTGATCTTTCAGAGAATTCTGGCCTGGGATTCCTTTCTGAAACGACAGCGTTGTTTACAAGCTATGTTTTTGTTTGTTTGTTTATTATTGTGTTTGTGACAGTGAAAACTGCATAAGCCAGCATTTTAACTGAACAGTTCTTAGCCTGCTATACTATTTCTTAATGACTACATATGGTAGAAGACTGAGTATGTTAACTGTTCATAACTCAGGTGCTCCTGAATCTCACAGATTCTCTTAATTTAAATGCTGTGGCTATAAAGTCTCGTATCATGACAGCAAGTGTGCGGCCTTGATATCTTATGAGACTGAGGAAGTTATGTGTCCCCCAGGCTTTGAAGTGATTGGCTTCTGGAGCAGGCAGACTTTACGGGCCAGTTCACAAACACTAGAGAAACAACGCGGATGCTGAATCAACTTGCCTCCAACTGGTTTTGAGCCCGTGTCGATCGCTCTGTGAAAGAGAAAACAGTTTCTCTGAAGTGTGCTGTGCTCTCACTGAAATCTGAAGCCCAACTGTGATCACTTAGCTGGCTTATTTTAGGGCAATGGGAAGAACAGTGAGTCTTTATCTTAGTGACAAAAGTATAATATTTGCTTGTCACCAAATCCTACCCAAAAAGAGGGCACCAAAAAGAACTTTTTGCTTCATGCCAACAGCGGTATGTCTGCGGTCCCCAGCATCCCAGGAAACCCATTCATCACCTTGCAAGGCTTCAAGGTGTTAAATAACTACAGGCATGGTGCCAGGATGGACAGAAGGTTTGTTAACTCATAAGGGCGTTTGGAGCTGCAGACATGTAACTCATGCCACAGGACTAGCATGGTCCCAGCATATAATCTTATGCTGGCTTGCAGGAGCACACTGTGGAATGAGCTGCACGTAACCCTGTAGGCTCTTTGGGCGTCCCTGCTCTGGGCTGATAAAAGATCAGCTGTGTTTTGCCAGGCACACACAAGTTGGTGCACTTTGGAATGGCTGTTTCGTGCCTGTGTTAGAACCTTCTGTTTGCCAACAGGGCGTGCTCCGCCAGATGAGCCCATGGAAGGACTGTGTGAAGCAAATAAGAACTCTGTTATTCTAAAGGTCTGTATCAGCTTACACTTTTATTGCATTGGTTCCCTCCCCCCCCCCCCCCCCCCCCCCACTCCACGTAAACTATGACAGGGATCCAGAGAATAGCATTAAAAGCCCACAACTCCATTAAGCCTGCACAGTTTGTAGCAGTATCATTTTTGGTTAACATGTTTTCCTGTGACTCTGAGATTTTTATACCTCCAATCGTGAGTCCCTCTGGTGGTTTCCAATAATTTATGAAAAAAGAACTTTTAGTTGTGGCCAATCACTATTTCAGTCATCCCTAGATAAAACTGTATGATTGAGTTCGCTTGTAAACAGGAATGAGCCTAAAATATAGAAACACAGAAAACACACGTGATCTGTCTCTACACTGAGATTGGGGGATCTAGAAATTCAAGGCAAAAGTGTTAACTTGTGGTCCCCTAGATGTACTATCTGAAATCTAGATTACACATAGAAGATTTCCCTCTGTGTTATCCTGTGCCTCCACTGTTGTGGTATGATGATGATCCAGCCCCTCGTTTGTGACTGAGTCTATATTTCTGGCCAAAATGAAATCCCTTGGCTTGTGTTAGCTGCCTTGTTTCAAAGCCTCTTCGCATTATATTTTTTTGTCCACTAGTAATGTTATTTTAGTAACTCAGCTCTTCTACTAAATCTTGAAATTAACCAACTTTCCTGTTTTAAATGGCTTTATTGATAATGGAGTATTTTGAGAAGTATTATCCTTTAGAAATATTCATCGTAGATGCATCTGATTTGTTCCTGCTTCTTCAGAGATCACATACAGTACAATTTCAGGTTTAACATTTTGGATGTATTACCTACCTGAAGTTTTTTCTGCCTCGTCTGAAATGCAGGGAATGAAGCTGTTAAATATTTCATTATTGGGCCCATGTTATGATTTTGAACTTAAATACAGTGATAATGAAATGGCAAAGTAATGTTAAGGGTCAAATTCTGGCAGAGAGGAAGCGGTGTGTGTCTTTGTAGTCACTGAAAACTGAATGTGTATCAGACATAAGTTCAGGTGCTATACGGCTATAGCAGCATGCATCTCAGTATCCATACTTTGAGAGAGATGATTCAAATGCTTTCGTAGATGTGCTCTTGTAATAATTTAACTATGCCTTAGATTATTCAGTTACTTGGAAAAAAATAATACTTTTTTTAAGCAGTCTTGCACTAAGACCTGATCAAATAACCAGAAAGTAAACAAATGAAGGAAATACCATTATTACCTTAAATGCCCAAAGGAAGCTTAACTTTGAAGTTGTTTGTGCATTAATGTTAAGATCTTGAAATGATTAAGGAGAATTAAAACAAAACAGTCCCTGACTCTCTTGGCCCACTAGAAATTTTTAGAAAAACCTGGCACACGTTCATTCACGATGGCTTGTAGTCACATAGGAATAGCTGATAAAATTAAAACTGGAATCCTAACGTATAACTTTATATATTTCTGTACTGAGCATAATTTGGCGCAACTCGCTTTTTCTATTATCTTGGGTATCCTTCAATTTCAAACGAGAAATAAGCCTGTCAGCATCTATTATATCATCAATATATATTGCTGCAGATAATCAACGCAGCTAATAATTCATTACAATAAATTTGCTGTGAAACACATAGCAGCATCAACCAGATATAAATTAGCAATCATCAGGCACTTATGAGTGGCATTTTGGCACTCAGTGATGTTATATGTCCGGGAAAGAGAGAATATTTTCCTCATTATGCCAATTAACCTTGCCACGTTTGTGGTTCAGGTGTGGTGCCCACACTTTGCTGGCTGTTAGTAATAATATCTGTTGTCACCAGTTCCTTGGAAGAGCACCTGTCCCTATTCCCTCTGTAATGCCTTCTTCTGAAGCAGTTCACAGAATTTCTGTTATTTTTGTCGCTTGGTTTATCTAAGAATACAATACTCTACCTGGTCATCCCAGGCATCTCTGATTAAATAGCTGCTATGTGGCTGCTTAAGAAAAACCTTGTCAATATTCTTTTACTGTGAATTTATCCATCACTTATTCCAGAGAAAAGTGGTAATTAAGTACATTCACTTATAGCATCTAGACTATGTAGATGTAGTCTTAGAAGTACAGGCTGACTCTATGGCCTCAGAGAAGTAGGAAGCACACAGACAGCGTTGGAGTCATGGCAGTTTTGAAACAACTGGCCCAGCTCTTCATTTGCTCTTAATCTGCTGGATTTATTATCACTAGTCAGGTGGTTGCTACTGATTGGTCGACAGGGAAGCTCTGAAACTCTACTTCCTAGGTTAAATTTGAGAGCTGCTTTTTTTAGAGGACCAAAAGTTTTGTCAAAGCAGATGTTGTCTTACACTTGACTGGCCGCTTAATGATTCTGGCTCAGCAAGAGGTAAAATGCTTTCAGTTTTTGTGACTTGCTTCATATTGTTCTGTATTTTAATATGTAGCTCATTAATAGACCAGACATTATTTTGTGTTGCCAATAGTTTTCTGGATGGTGATTCCCTAAGCCTTTTCTCTGGTACTATCATAGCAGAAACACAATCTGAAAAGCATTTGAAGGGACAGTAATAGATGCAGGTTGATTTTGGGTGCAGTTTGAAGGAAAATTATGAATAAAATGCAGGTTAAAATAGCTTTACATTATTAATCCTAGAAATGCTTGAAGTCATACATTCATTTAGTCCTGTTCAGAATATCTCAATTTGTGTCCATACAAGAAGACCAAATATAAGATTAAAATGCAGATGAATCTCAAAGACAAAAAAGTGTATAATAGCAGCAGGGCTGGATGATGATCATCAGGGAGCTAGGAGGAAACAGGAGCAGGCACTCTTCATCCCTAAAGGTAACAAAAAGTCTTGAGCAGATCTGCCATTTTCTCTGGCATCTCCTGGATGCAGTAGCAAGTGCTATGCAGTGCACATCCATGGGGAGCCTGAGACATCCGACCTTCATGTGTGTGTTAAATAGAGGGAGAACTGTACCTACTGCGTGCATGCTGTGTCATCGGTCTGTGCTTTTGTAAAAGCCACTGGTGTGAAATTTGCATTTGGAACAAGAGGCTAGAGCTAAGTAGGGCAGCCTATAAAAACCTAGATAAAAGGCCAAAGTCTTTGTGTCCCACCTGGACAAACTCTCCACGTGGAAAAACAAGTGTGCCTGGGAAAACCTGAAATGTGCATAGTCCTCCCACTCTCGGTACAGTTTGGGTGACCATTTCTGTACTGCTTAGGGGTAGCCAGTGTCTAAACCAGTGCTAATTACAAGTGCATTTAAAAGTACTTCTGCTGTTAGATTATCCCTATATTGCTGCATCTTCAGGGACTGAAGCCAATGGGGTCTGCACTGGCTCAGAAAAACTTTCTGGAAATTCTTATTCCTAAAGCGTGGCTTTTATGATGTAAAAATAAAAGGAAAAGCATATAGTTTTTGACATGCGATTGATACGTATCTAGATTTCTAATGTTAAATGACCTAGAGGAAATAATATAAGGCTAGGTCTTTCATCTGCTCAGAATGGAAGAAAGAAAGGGCAAGAGGAAGAAACATTAGTTTTCACACAAGCACATGATAATTATGAAAAAAGTCAGCAAAATAAATAGTGAGTAGCATATTTGAACATAAAATAACCTAGAAAAATGTGGGTGGATAACATCCTGCTTCATTTATGATGTACTATATTGTACAATAGTGTTATTTTCATTAGCTTGAGTTCAAACAGAACAAACAGGTCTCCTATTTGCACATAGTTTAAAGAGATACAGATTGTAAGAATGTCGCATGCTGTTAGTCACCTAAAGTATTTTGGTTTCCATGTGGAAATGCTGGCACGTGTGCATGTGTTCGCTTACTTATTAGCATTTATTTGTGAGTATGTACATGAAAGAAGGTACACCTTAGGTGGGACACTGTCAAGAATTAAGAAACTAAGGAAGTATTAATATTCTCTGAGAAGCATTAATTTTACCATGGCAGATAAACCGAAAGAAGCCCTATTAAGCTACCAAAATGTCAGGGACGTAATGTAAAATCATCATTTCCTAGTCACAGGGACTGTTTAAAAGAACATAATCTGGGGGAACAAATTTCTGTCAAATGTCTGTCCTTAACCGTAAGAGTTACAGACACGTTTTGTTCACTGCGGCACGTTTACCTGCTTTGAAACTTTCAATTCCAATTCCTTACCAAAAAATACCCATTCTTTTTCTTTCTCACTAAAAAACAAATGAACAAAAACAAGCAAAAATGCTTTTAAAGATTGTTTTCTTAAATATCTACTTCAAATCAATATTCACAGATATTTATAGTCAGTAGCACCCTTTTCAGTACTGACTTTTATTGCAGATTAAGGTAGTCCAAATGAAAGTTTCTACACTAAGTAACGATCATAAAAGTCTCATTTTCACAGTTCTGTAAGCAAACTACAGAAAGCGGCCTTAGAATTAATGCACTGAATGACTCCAGTTTGATTCTAAGCTCTCCTTCCTAAATATATGTTAGTTCCTGTTTCTCAAATGTATTCAGCCATGTGATACGTAGTACCAGCTCATTCATATCAGATGAAGTGTGACTGGAAATAAAGCTGGATCTTTTTAAGAAGACACAGTCCTTTGCTCCATATTTCCAAACCAAAATAGCCAAGTTCATTGTATTTTTGCGTACATTTCATTACTGCTCTTTTTCCTTCTAAGTGAAGACTAATGTAAAGACAATCGCTAAAGAAGCAGCTATCATAATACCCTATACTAACTAAATTCAGACTTACGGCTACTCACAGGAGAAATACATGACAGATCCATTGTTCTGTATTAGCAGGATATTGTCCCAGTATATGAACACATGCAAACTTTGAAGGCTTTGAATATTTAAGGCAAGACACTAGTGGCTCATCCCAGTGGGAACCACAGAAAAGGGGAACCTGATTAAATTTAATGTCATTGTCACTTTTTTTTCCATTGCTAAGAATTATATAGGTAGCCATAGCTACCACACTGTTCAGACACCATGACCACAATATTCTCCCTCAGAGGTTGGCGTCAAGGGCTGAATTATTCACTCTAAGAATGTGATTCATTACTAGATGTGATTCTTGCAGATTCAAGGATTTGTCAGTATATAAAATACGTATACGTATTCTAGAAGCTTATTTTAAAATTCCTGTAACGCCCTCACCAACCTGAGCAGCTACCAGTTTTCAGTAGTGTCACGTAAGTTTGGAGCACGTCCGCCCCTGCCCTGTTCAGAAAACTTTGAATAACTGAGCTGTTTTTACTCTTCACTGTACTGCAAAAGATGACAATGAAAATTAAAGTAGGTTTATGTGCGAGACTGCTCTTAGACCCTGACTTCAAAATGTTTTCAAACTAGTTGCTTAGAAATGTTTGCCTGCATGCGCTGTCCCCTTATCTATTGTTGATTCTGCCAAGTGAAACCTCAAATATATATACTGTTTAACTGTAGAAAGTGCATAGCTCTGCTCCTCCACTGCTTTTTTTCTGTTGCTAACTCCCATCTTCTGTAGACTTGCCTCACAGTGTTATTCCTAAATTGGATAGACTAATTAGACTCATTTCCATCCCAAATAACTTCTGTGAGCATGCCTCATTTACCACTCACTGAGATACATGAATAAAGAAATGTCTCTATCTACAAGGATCTGCCTAGTGTAAAATGGCTGGTACCTCTATCATGCTTAAAGAATAGCATTATTGTTTTTTTCTCTGTGCATTATTAGTCACCAATTTTACGATGTTTTCCCTTTCTGAGTTCTAAAATAAATCTCTAGCTTACATTGCTTAGAAAGCTTAACACGGCAGCAATCCTTTCACATACAGCGACTACGCTGACACAATACCTCTGAGTTTTGCTGAGCTGAGGGGTTCAACAATGAAGAGCACGAGACGGGCAGAACCATTAACATTTATGCAACTTGATCTCAACGGGGAAGCCGATGATAGGCAAAGTGGCCGAGAGCCCTATTGTATCCCCTGTAATTGTTTTTTCAGTGTTGAGTGTGCGGCAGGATTATTGGGTATTGCTGCTAGGTGAGCAGAGAACTGCAGCGCTCTGAGTGATTTTCTCAAAAACTTCCGAGTGCCTTGGGTCTCTGCCCGGAGTCCGTGGGAGATGCATGGCAAATCTGAACAGGGCCTGCCGAGCCAGAGGCAAAATCTGAGTGCCTAGGAGAGAAATGCATATGTACGAACACTAAATACTGATCGGTTCACCAAAAACTATTTTAATGAATGGAGATTCATTTTGTTTAGAAGTGAAACTAAATAAAATGTATTAGTTGCAAGGTAGCAATTTGTGTCACGCTAGCTTAGCTGGAAGAAAGCAGTTTTTACTGTTTTCCATTGGTGATGTTTCTCAAATTGATTGGTATGTTTGTTTGTGATTTTTATTTTTTATTTTTTTCCCCAGGAAAGTTTAGAATCCACTACCTAATTTGAATTCAGGAAAGGGCTTCCTGAACGATATAGCAGGTGTTATTGAACAGTTAATTTAGTTAATTTTCTAAGTTAGATAAAGGCAATGGAACCTACTTCTATCTATCTAACGAGCCGTTACTATTTACTATTTTGTAACTTGTCCGAGGCCCTTGCTCACATCGAGTATTTTCTCTTCCAGCAACCAGCCCTGTGAAACTAACACAGCGCAGGATCACAGAGCTGAGCAAGCGTGGAAGGAGCCAGAGCACTGGACTCTCCATTTAACAGCACCCCAGAGATGATAGAACTCTCGTCTCTACAGAAACTGGAGCCACTGTGCCTTCTGACTGCCATGTAGTTTTCTGAGAGGTAATCCCAGCCCAACTAGAAACTCCTGATGGCATGTCTGTGCTTTTCACGAAGAGCTGCCCCCCATCCCAATAGGGGTGTGCCCTGCAGGCCTGTGGCTGGCCACCACGTGAGGTGCAGCATGCCCAGCCCCAGGCACTGCTGGTAGCAGCGCTCCTGGCTGTCACCCCTCTAACTCCTCCTGCACACAGGGAGCCTCTCTCACACATACTGATCGACCACAGGCATGAGATAACCAAAAAAGCAAATACTGCCCCAATGCAGTCTTAAGTCAATATTTTGAGCTGCTACCAGGCCTGTTTGATGACAGCCAAGGGTTGGAGGTCACTTACCTGTTGATGATGGCACTGGGAGTACAGGAGACAGGGTCAGCAATCATCCGTGCTACTGTTCACCTAGGTTTGTTTGCTGATAAAAGTGTGTCAGCCACAGAACTCATTCCGATCTCTTCTCTGGGAGCTTTCTGCTGATACAGAACTAAGGGACGCAGAAAAACCCAGTTCTTCTTACCAACAGCTCCTATCTTTAGTCCTTCTGAAACGTCTTTTGCCCTTCTTGAAAACTTCTGGAAGATAGCAGGCATAAATCCAGAGGTTTTGTCACTGAACCCAAAAGGAATTAGGATTTGGTGCTAAACAGTGCAGCTTGTATCCACTACATCGGAGAGAGAGGCTATCTGTGTAAAGCTTTGCAAAGGCTGTGTGGCTGCTCTGCTCCGCAAAGGAAGTCTGGCATCTAGTGGACATTTCGCAGTTGCATCACTTTTACCTTTTCACTTAGCAGAGCTGAGGGCTACCTATACAGAACCCAAAAATGAGTACCGATGTTCAGTTCACACTGATCAGTTCAGTACATGACTGCACGTTGTTGTGAGCTAAGTCCTAACTGCTGTTAAACGTTTGTGTTGAGTCCTTAATCAGACTTGCTTGAAAAAGTACGTCTGAGCTGTTATTTTAAATAGACCCTCTATGGGACTTGCTACTCTGCAGTACAGTTTTCCACGTTTTTTGTTTTGTTTTCCCACAGTGGATACAAACTTGTGGGGAAAAAAGTCAAAAGATTTACAGTGACATTGGTTCTGAAAACCTGCTCAGAAGTGATAGAAGGTACCACGGGAAGAACTCGCACCGTTGAGCGTCAAATACATTTTTATGTTTTCATTAGTTGCTCCAGCAAGATGCAAGCAATGCAGAATTTCTTCTTTCCTTACATCCCGAATTTAACGTGAGCGTGCAGACTATCTCTCTTAAGCACTCCTTTAAGTTTCTTTTCCTTCTCTTTCATGTTGTTATTCTGAGCTTTCTGGATTTAAAAAAAATTGTTAAGTGCTGCGCGGCACAGCTGCTTTGAACAGATCTGTTACTTTCATTTACAGCAATATTTTGCTGTTACTACTTATGCTAAGTTACGCATTACTAAGGACTGAGTCCAATTTTAAGAAATAGGATTAATCTTGGAATAAGGTAATATGTAATATTAACGGAAGGAGAGATGATCCATGTGATTATATCGTTTTATGAATTAAGTACCATTTTACACCATTTATAACATATTTTAGAAAAAAATCTAAAATACGTAGTTTTCTCAAAAGGAATTCATTCTGTCTGCTATTTCAGTAGATGGATCTAAGTCACTGAGAAGTCTTAGGGAATAAGAAAGCGTTTAACCTGCTATTGCTGAGCCTGGCACAGGCCCTCAGTGGCATTTTTCTCCCCCTGGTGGACACGAGCTTTGCTTGGTTTCTAAATCAGCTAGCATCCCTATCCTGCTAAGGTGTTGGACCACCTGATTTCTGCAGGAAATGAAGACGGATAGCGGACAAAAATTTAGCACAGAAGTAGTTTTTTTATTAAAAAGAGCAGCGATGAGTTATCACTCTAGATTGGTACTGAAGAAATTAATGGAGCAGTAATGAAAAACTTGATGGGCAGTTGATGTAACTTGTTTTGGTAGGAAATTATGACATGATTAGATCTTTTAACCAAATAACCGTAGAAAAGACAATGGCCTAGGAACGTGCTTTTTAATATTCTTGGCCTTCTTAAAGGAGACAATGTAGCTCATTTTTAATAAAGCCGAAACAGAAAGGTTAATGAACTGCAGCGAATTAGAAAATAATGCACCGCAGTACTTAGTAGGGAATACTTAGTAAACACCCCTTTGGCTTTTGCAGCGTATCTGAGTTTAATGCTACCATGTCAATTAAGAGGCCTGTTAGTTTTCATCCTGAAACGTTTGTTCTGTTTTAATTGAAGCTCTCAACAAAGCCTTAAATGCGAAGCAGCTCACAGCACGTCTTCAAAAATACTTCCTCAGTATTCCCTTTGTTTGGCCCTTCAAAAAAAAAAGTGAATGTAAAAGGTGAGAAACTGAACATTTCTCTGGAGATTAGTTCTATGTGATACCGGGCTCCTTTTTTACTGGTTCTCATGGTGAAAGTATAAATCTTTTATAAGCAACAAAACAAGGAGAACACTGCGTTTATATGGTGTTGCAGCCATTAGTCGATAGCTGCGTTCCAGCCAGCCATACCAGCTTCCTTTCCCCACATCTGGACCTGGATGTCACTAGCTGGATGATCTTCACGCTCCAGCTCTTGGCCTTGCCAGGTTCTGTGAGTGTGGCACAAGAGGCAGCAGGAAAGCTGCTCTTCTCAGAGCTGGCCGTGACTCTCTGTGATATTCATCACAGTGTGGTGGGCAGCAGGGGTAAGAGAACTCTTGTCCGCTACAGCCCTTACCACAGCATCACTACCAGGAATATCTAACCTCATCAACAACTTCCTTAACAGTGTTAAGGGGTGGTGAACACTGCTAGCTAAGCAGCGGCCTGTGTTTCCTTCGGTCCCTACATTACAGAAAGGCAGAGACCAACGAGAGAGAAAAGAGCAGATGGCGGGAGGCAGTAGGGTTTTTGGATGTTCTTCCACACATCGTAGCCTGAGAACTAGAATGTTCATAAGCATTTGTTTTTCCTCTCTTTTCATTGTTGCTACAGCAGTGGGAACTGGGAATTTGGGGGTTTAATGCACGGTGACAATTTAAATACAGCCTGCATTGTAAACAACCACTTTCTTTTCTTCATTTGAAATACACATATCGACCAAAGAAAACTGTAGTGTTTTAAAATCAACTGTGTGAACATGTATGTGTGATATGATCATCTTCCAAAGTAAAAATAAATGAGAAGGTCAAACTGTGGAAAACCTCCACAAGTTCTACATACTGTTCTTGTTAAAATCAGGTTCAAGAAGCAAGGCTGAGAATCTGGAAAGTATGATAACAAAACAGAAAGACAGAGAAAGAATCATAAAAATATGTGGTGGGAGGGGCAGTAGGAAATCATCCCGTCCATTCCCTGCCCAAAGGCAGGATCAACTTGTAAGTACGTTGACTTTGATGGATGTTTGTCTAACAGGTTCTTAAAAATTTCTAATAATGAAGAATTTGCAACCTTAACCAGATGTTATACTCCAGCATTTAATTATTTCTAGGGCTTTTAACCAGTTCCGTAATCCAATCTAACCACGTTTCTATGGCTTACAGCTATCCTACGGGATGCCCCAAGTTATGGATATGCCACAATGTGCAAAACCACAAAATGTATGGTGCAAAGAACCCTATAAAAGTCAATATTTGCTCTGCTTTCATACAAATTCACACTGGCTGCCGCTCCTTAGGTTGGAGCTGTAGATGGGTACGAAGTGTTTATAATTTTTTTTTAATTTTTCTTGCCATAATCACTCTGCCTCTCAGTGAACGTCTTTCAAGCTTGTGTGGTAGCCCTTTGCAATTCAGAGTTAATGCAAAATCTCACAACACAGATAACAACAGGAAATTGTCATCCTTTCCTCAAACTTTCACATGAGAGAAGATTTTACTGGGCGCAAATAGTTAAATGCAAACTAATAACTGTAAGCTTTACTATGAGAAAGTTTATAACGTGACTTAAATTAATTTACAAGCGGTTAAGAAGTAAATGTGTAAATCCTTTTTTAACTATGTGAGCTTTTCTAAATTAAAAAAGGTCTTAAGATATACTACTAATGAAAGAGGAGATTACCAAGTCTGGCATAATATATTGTGGTTTTAGGAATAAGACTTATATAAATAAAATGAAATTAAGTGCATCGTTCCATTTACAGAAGTAGAAATGAAAGAAGGAACAGTTAACCTGCAAATGGAACTGCATCTGTATTATTGTATTGCAAACTTAGACTCCAGTCTTTAAAAATCAAAAAACTGAAACAAATATGTAGTTGGTTATGAAGAAACAAAAATATAAATAATGTGCTAAGAACTTTTTTTTTTTACTTTTAGAAAAATAAGTATATTTAGGGTTAGCTGATCTTTCTATTCAGTGCGGGCAAGGCTTCTTTTTGCACTCTATTTGCTGTAACATTAGGTTTTAGAATTTAAAATTGAGAATTAAAGGCAAGAGCGGGAAAATTCATGTAAGCGTATCTGACGAAAGGCTGTACATGCCTTGCTCCGGTCACTTTGAGAAGAAGAGCAGAGTATGTCAGAAATCTAGTACTTCTTTTATATTAATCATGTTCCAGTGAAGAAATTTCATTTGCTGAAACCCAAATTTTGCCTTAAAAGACGCTCTTAAGTCCAGTTTGGTCCTTGTATCTGAAAAGGTAGCTGGGAAAAATACCTGGTTCAGGTTTTATAAATTCAACTTGATTAACAACAATAAATAAGGTGTATTTGCAAAGGTGTATTATGCATATTTGTTTATGCCTATTTATGTATTTTTTATTGGTTTATGCAAGCACCTGAGACGTTGCTTTGGGGAAATATGAGGGCTGTTATATGAACAGTGAGCCAAAGAACTTTCATTTCCTGTTCATTTTTACTCTCTCCTCTTATGTACCACACAGTGTTGAAAATGTAAAGGTATGGGAGAGTTACTGCAGCACAGCCACTAAGCATGAGCTCATCCTTCGGAAATATTTGTTCCACTAGAGTCAAAAGGACATCCATTTTGAAGCTCATGCTCCTCACAAAACTGTCCCTTGGGGACAAAAACAAACAAACAAAACAGTAATTAGACTGTGATTTTCAAGTAATTTGGCAAGACTCATGTTCGGGACATTGTTTCCTAAGGTCCTTGGAAATGATGTATGCACATACATCTCTGAAGGTAAGTTGCCTTTAAAGTCCTGAGGACTGGCAAATAGATGTCTTTGTTGTTGCATCCACCTTTAATATCTAGTTTCTCATACTGCCTAGTTTTCTTATAAACCACTCTTGTTTTTTTCTTCAGTCATCTGCTACTGATTGTGGGCTTTCATTGATAACCTTAGTGTGTTAGTAGTTTTCCTTGCAATGAACATCTAAATATAATTTAAAGAGAAATAAAATCACCAAATGATGGTGTTGTGTAGAAAAACATCTTCAAAAAGTCTTTTCAAGCTTCTCATTCCGGGTCCATTTTCAGCTTTACATAGAGCAGCTCAAGTCCATGACCCTCACGTCCTGAGATCAGCTGGTAGAATGAAAGTCTAAGTTGCATGTTTGCTTTTTCTAAGTAGGTCAAATTTCTTGCAAGTAAACATTTTATGACCCGTTATTGCAGGTTTTGTTACCCAAAGGTCTGTATTATATAAAAATTCCCCAGTTCTCAAAGTAGATTCAGTCATACCTAAAGACCTCTTACATTTTCAGAGATGTCCCCAGTTTTTAAAATAACACCTTATCCTAGAATAATCTTCAAAATGCAACACCGTGTATATCCAGATCAGTGTTATTTTCAGAAATACTGGTGAGGCTTACTCTACCATACTGTGCATTTTACTGGTTGATAACACCAGTAATTTCTTAGTGGAATAAGAGATGTACACCTCTTGCTGACATAGCCAAGGTCATGTATTCAGCAGCTCAGGCAAAAGTGATTCTGACGAAGTTGCATTTTATTCAGATGCGTTTAACACTTATAAGTATTAAATAAACAATGATTACTGCTTCCCCTCCTAGCACAATTTTCTCACTCACAATATTTGTTCTAAGTGGTTAGAATATGTGGGATGCTACTGAATTAGGAATGCTGAGGGAAAACAAAATTCACACCCTTGACCACATCCAATAAAGAACATTTTAAAAGAACTAAAGATAGGCGGTAGTCCTGCCATGAACTCTGTGTGAGTGAACCACTGCACCCAAATGCCACTACCACAGGAGCAGAAGTAAATGTGAAACTCATTGAATGTTCCAATGAAACTGATAATCTAGCCTCAGAGAAATCTATCTATAACTCAGCATATACTTGGAAGGAACAGATCTGGACAGGAAAAAGGCCTGTCATATTAGTTATAGGCTGAAGCTCCTGTAATGAAGCTTTCAATCAACCAGCCTAGAAAGCTAGTTCAGACTAGTCCAATTTCATTTCTTACAACACCAGGAAACGTCAACCTTTGTGTCTTTAGGTCCACACCTTATGTACCTTCTAGAGGTACACAAAAAGGAAGTGGTACCAATCCTAGTAGCTGCCACTCACCATCAAGTTGCTACTCCAGCACACATGGAAAGCAGTAAAGTGTGTTTTTTTTGTTGTTGGTTTTTTTGTTTTTTTTTTTCCCTGCTGGACTGAATCCTTTGCATACAGACAATTATTCCAGTGCTTGTATTGCATGCAGTATAATTACTTGAAGATAATAATGGACTTAGAGAAATTACATACTACTTTTAAACTCATGTTCATATTTTTATAAGCAAACATTTTATAAATGTCTCCACTTTTAGGTGATTTTTTTCTGAATTTCAAAATCTTAATTTCATTTTCAGAAAGTATTTCTGGAAAATAACTAGCAGAATTGTTTTATTTGTGCAATCGGAAATAGACTGGATATTACTCTTTTGGGCAAATTTGATGCATTACACTTGCGTAGCAATTCATGCTTTATGTGGGAAAGTTTTATAGCAGTCATATTTAACATGAAGAGCAGGATGTAAAACCACTAAGGAAAGCGTATCTAAGCATGCAGGAGCATTAACAGGTAATACCTGGCCAAAGAACTTCACTAAAGGAGACCCTCCTACGGCCTTGCACATAAAAAACAAAGAAAATGCCCCATGAAAGTTTGATGTTGCAGATATTTTAATTTGCACTCCTGGCTACGATATAGTAAAATGATCCGACAGGAGACAAAATACTGATAGTAATTTATCAGTCTTGGTTCTCCAGAAATGCTCTCTGGGGCTTTGTCTTGGTGCTTCCTTTCCGAAAATAGCCTTCTTTTTTTCTACTCCTCCCAAGCGTATACACAATCTTATCAAAATGATGTTAATTTGGACAAAAGGAAGAATCAGTTTGAGCAGAAATATCTAAGAACTGACGTACCCTAATAGCTCAGATAACATTTACTACTTCCATCTATAGTATTGTAAATAAATCATTTTAGAAGTGTCAAAATGCTATCTTGGAATGACTGAAGCTTATTGTAAGAAACTACTTGTTCGCTGTAATATTTAGCCCAGTTTCCTAAGGAGAACAAGCTCCCTTCCTGCTCCCCACAAAGCCTTATGAAACGAGCATCCAAATTGCAACCAGATTTGATAAAAAAGCAGAATTCCTTTCAATACATGCCTTGGAAGAGAAATGTATTGGAGCAGAAAAAAATGTCCTGATATTCGGTTAGCTTTTCAGCAGCTATTGCTTATGCTACAGCGGGGCAGAAATGATTAAGAAGCACTACATCCTAAATGCAACAATTACTGCTTTTCTCTCTTTTCTTTCTTAATCAAACATTTAGAAAACAGAGGAGAGTATCTGAAAAATTCACAGAGGCGGAGGAAATTAAGATAAAACTAAGATGTTTTTTAAGTAAAACAAACAAAAACTAATTAGTCTCAAAATAATATTAACTATCTCAACTTCACATAACAAGAAATATAGTAGAACAATATTTCCTAGTGAACATGAACTGTGCCAGACACTTTAAAAGTATCAAAAAAACCCAAACAAACAAGCAAAAAGAATTACGTAAAGTAATGCCAATACTGTTCTGTAAAACCAGTCTTATCCTCTTATTCTTCCTCGAAGGTTTTTATGTTTTTGTTGTCTCTCAAATACAGAAAGCTGTCTATTCAATGGACAATAAAGAGGAACGCCCTCTTGGGTAAGAAAAAAAAAAAGACACAGCTGTGGGACAATTCTGAACTGAGATCTTTCTTACTCAGTAATCACTGTGCGGCTTACACATCAAAATAGTTTGGATTCATGTATTTAAGTACAGTGGGGTTGCTACAGCAACGTCATGTACAATGCACAACTCTCATCGCTTTCCCAACTGCAGCTGTAAGATCTAGTCAAACATTATATATATATATACATATATATATATATATATATATATACATGCAATTTATTATCAAGTGCAAACTCATCTCTACTCAACAGCTTGTCAAGTTGCTCACAATTTATAACAAAGCAGAAACACCTATCACCAATCCTATATGATATTTGAGGACAAGCCCCAGCAGGTGTGCTATGGGAATCTGTGTCACAGACTGTTGATTTCGTACCACTTTGATGTAACTTTGGCATGTTCTAACACTGTAGTCAAGGCAGACCATCGCTTTTTCTTAACACAAGACAGGACATCTACCAATATTCCTAGTTGTGATAGGGCATAAAAAGGGCATCAATGAACAGTAAAAGAACGGTAGTCAAAACAAAACAAATGGCCATAGAGGCATTTTGACTTGGCCACTGTTTACTAATGAACAACAGTTTTACTAACAACTTGTCAGTCTGTAAAACAGTATGCAACATAAGGCTTTTTCCATCTGGACGTACTTTTAACAGCAAACTGTTACAACTGATTTTACTTCTAACTCAAGACAATGCTTGAATAAGCATCAATTTCTAAAAGAGCGATTTTAATCTGATATTTTTGTTTTCAGCTCTTGGTCTTTGGGAAGTTGTGATATATCACTGCTTCATAAACCCTCGTAATTATCTCAGAAGGCCTACACGCTATCTGGTATGCTCATCTTTATCACTGGCAGAACAGCAAAAATGTAAAACGTGTCAAATCTAACAGCTCTCATGATGCACGTAAAGTAATTCTTTATGTAAATAGATTATTTTCAAATTTCTGCTCCCAAAGTTTACGACAATGTTCTTTCAAAAGATCTCACAAATCACCCTTCAAAACAACAGCAGATAGCAATCTGTCAGGTATCCTGCAAGTATTAGCTAATTGGCATCACTAGCACCTCAAGAAAAAAAAAAACAACTTTTGCCTGCTTTGCTTGCCAGGAATTCTGCATAGCGTGCTAGTAATACCGATACCTCCCAGTTACCTGGTCCTTTCAAGTTCAAAGCACTGTGAAAAACTGAAATAATCCACTGCAGCGCTTTCCAGATTCATGCTAATTCCTGTCAACACAGTGCTTGTTAAAATCTAAGACATTCTGGAGCACTGAATTTCATCCCTTTCATTTTCACTATTTTCTTAGCTTTCACCTGCTTTCTTTTCCAACATCTTTCCCCCCCGCCATGCCGTGAGACTGGTTGAGTGACAGTGGGGAGTCAAAAATACAGACTGAGCTGACACTAGCTGGTACACTAGCTTTCTCCAGTGCTGTCTTCCTTTCCTCAAGTCTTCTATTAATATTTCTTTAGCTGACTTTGAAATCCGTCAAGCAGTGTGGCTTATTGTCTATTACGCATGAATTATTCTCTTCTTGAGGAAAGAATGGGTCCAGGGTTGTTGGGATTTTGAAACAGTAGATGTTTTCACGTGTTGCTGCAAATCTGCGTGAGACAATCATGTCAGACACGCTGATACTAGTACTAATAAACTGCAAAAAAGTTATGAGCTTTGTGATGGCTATCGGATCCCAGGAGGGAGCTAATCCCACACCTTCTGATGAAAGTGTCCTCACGGTCCATCTTTTTTCATCTGTCTTGGTTTTGGTGCACCAACAAACTGCTCTATTCCCTTTTACAGAAGTAATGAGCCTCCGAGGTGGGTGGAATATGCCTGTTCACAAGTACATCGGTGGTTGGACTGGATGATCTTGTAGGTCTTTTCCAACCTTGGTGATTCTATGATTCTGTGTCAGCTGGCAGTACTCAGACCTTGGGTGACAGGCAGATTCCCCTCACCTTCTCAAAAAAATCAATGCATTAATTACCTTGCACGTGAGTTGCAAAGGAGAATTCTCCTAGAAAAAGCCCGGAGTGGCTGCCTTTTTATGTCACCTGTGATTCTAGCTTTGTACTTCTTCTTTCTTTAGCAGAAATTAGCCTTTATCAGATGATAACCTCAGATGATCTCTGCAACATCAGGAGTTCCACCACATGGAAACCACCTTAGCAAACCCACCTGCATCCATCTCTGTGGGGAAAATCTCTTCCATTCAATTTACAAGTTTAACTTCCTATTTTAAATCCTTTTCTGTCCAAATATTAGATTCGTATCTAACCTAGAGGCAAGACATTTTTCCAGAGCATGGTTTGGAAAGAGGTTCTTCCAAGTCCTTTTGCTCCTTAGAGCTTTATTATGTTACTTATTTACCTGTCCGGTGCTCAGCTTGGATTAAGAGAAGACAGCACGGAGAGACACATGAGCCCAGACCACTTCTCCTTGCTGTTCCCACGACAGAAATGCAAGGAGAAGTGGAATCAGGTACAAATGAGTTGGATCACCTCCTTGTGCTGGTTGTACGTGAATGTTTGCTGAGCACTGTGAGGTGTCATTGAGACTATAACAGCAAAGGGAGCACCAGACAGCTTCCTTGAGAGTTCCCTTGAGGGTAACAAGACTTCACTGTAAGAACTGTAAGAACAGAAACGCGCAGCCAAGTCTCACATTGCAGACTACCGGCGACAGCAACAGAACGAAGCATCAAAGCAGAGCTAACGCACACGTAGGTGGCATTTCTGGAAACACCTGGCTCCCGTCCAGCGTTCAGGCTGCAGCACATCTTCCAGATGGCACGCAGCTCTGCGGGTGCACCCTGCCCCAGAACCACTGTGACGGATGAGGATTTCGCTTCCTTCCCATTTTTTTTTTCTCTCTTTCTCTCTTCCTTCCCTCCTTCCTTTCCTTCTTTCCCTCTCTCTCACTTTCTCTCTCTTTCCTTTCTTTCCTTCTTTCTCTTTCATTCTCTCCTTTCCTTTCCTTCTCTCTCTCTTTCTTTCTTTCTCTTGTCCTTTGTCTTTCTTTCTTTTTCTCTTTCTTTCTTCCCTTCTTTCTCTTTCCCTTCTTTTC
>VONY02000005.1:15733312-15863307 GCA_008692595.2 Colinus virginianus
TTTTTTTTTTCCTTTTTGTTTTATTACTGTTGTTGTCTGCCCCCGAAGCACTTTGTTTCACACGTGGCTGCTTCAACTGCTGGTACCTCTCAGCCTCCAGTACTGCGGGCGACCTAAGGCCACTACTTCAGCCCCAACGCCAGCGAGCTCCACACGCCGACAGCAAGCTGCCCGCGGCACGAAGATCCCGCTCAGGCAGGACTGGATGCTTTACCAGCAGCAGCAGCTTTCTGTTCTCCACCTACACAGCCCAACACACGCACCACACAGACCAAATCGGCCCACAACCCCCGCACTGCACCGTGAAGGGCCGCCCCCGCGGGGCAAAGCGCACGCGTCCGCAGCGTGCGCGCGTTGTTGGGCGGCGACGTCACAAGTGAGCGCCGTTGCGGCCGGCAGCGGGACGGTGCTGCGCCGCCGTTGGCCGGCGCGTGCGTGGCGTTGCGCCGTGCCGCTCCGCCTCGCCGGGTCTTATCCCGTGTGGGTCCTGATGCGCGGCAGGTGCGTGGGCTGGGGGGGAGGATAGGGGAGTCGGGGTCGGCCCCCTGTGGTCTGCGCGTCCCCGTGCGAGTGTGGTCCTCCTACGGGAGGAGCTGAGCGCGTCATGTCTTTCCCCGCAGGTGGTGACGGACGGTGGGTTGGCTGGCGCGATGAGTCTGTTCAACCTGGACCGCTTCCGCTACGAGAAGAGGAGGACGAGTGCAGAGCAGGACGGGCCGCCTGCTGCTGCAGCCCAGGCCCAGGAGGGCAGCCCTGCTACGGCAGGAGGTGCAGGGAGCAGCAGGCCCGGCAGCCCGGCCTCGGAAGCAGCAGGTGAGGCAGCAGCTGTGTGAGCAGCACGGCGTGAGCGCTGCGTGGCCGGAAATGAAGCGCTCTGCCCTCCTGTGCTGTTGGATTGCTGTCTCTTTTTGTCGTTGTTTGCTTTGTTAAGGTGTTTCCATGTACATGCGTGATTCTGCAAAAGCGTCCTTCTAGTGTGTGCTGTCCTAGAGCCTGTACATCTATGGTTGCATTGGGAACCTAGTAACTAAGGGATTTCAGTACAGTAATTAGACTGTGTTTAAAATATGGAAAGCTTTCCTGTTTATTGGTGCTCATCTTACGGTGCAGTGAGACCTCGTATGGGAGCTGTTAAATTATGGCCTGAACCACTGATTGGTCACCTGGGGTGAGCACTGAGTCAGCTGCAGGAGCACTGCTGAAGGCAGTGTACCTGTGTGACTGGAAGGCGTGGAGTCTGGCTCCACTTCTCCCAGGCTCCGTTTAAGGGCTGGCCACCACTGGGGTAGGATCTCTTGTTGGGGGTCTCTTCCCTGTGAAGTTATCATTGAATCCCAACCATTTGGTAAAGATGAGCCTCTTTTTATTCACTGGTTGTCTGTTTACCACGCAGATAAGCTGATCAAAATGTCCCATCTTCCTTGCTATTTTCTTTGAGTACCACTCTTTTGGGATATTCACCCTACAGGCCTTTAAAGGACGTTGTCTGTAAGTGCAACAGTGCATAGAGTAACTCTTCCACTGGAGTCTGAGATGTATGCAGTGTGTACTCTGTCGTATAAAACTGAAACCAAGCATTTGTTCTTCTTTTCGTCTTTCAACTTGGCTTGGTTTTACTGAGATGTCTGTTCCTTGTTATCAGAAGCTGGCTGTGCTAATAGCTCTGCAGTAGTGTTTGTCCCCTTTTCAGGAGATAGGTTGTGGTTTTAATGGAAATCTACAAAAAAAAAAAAACAAAAACAACCACCTTGCTCATGTAGGAGTTGTTCAGTTTGGCTGATAACGTTGGAGAGATGCTAGTTGTGTTTCATCAGTTGATACCATTGTGCAGCTGTAATGGCTGTCAATTATGTAATCACTCATGAACTTTTTTTTTCCCTCATTATACCAACAGCTTTTCAGTTGCTGAGGGTGTGGGAAAAGAAGAACAGCAAGTATTTGTTGGTGATGGTTTTACACACTTTGGATGTTCTTATTCTGTATGACTTCTGATCTGGGTGTCAATATAGAAGTGGAGTCGCAGAGATCAGACAGGTTTTTATTATGCTTTTAGGTAGGGGGAGTGACAACATCATTGCTGTTGCTTAATATCAATTGTTCTTCATGCAGCTTACCCTTGGAAAGCTGTTTATTGTAGTGCCTTATCTATATGATAAGAGAACCTTTCCTGTGCAGGAGTTACTTACTCTGTTGTGGGTGCGTCAAGTGTTGCAATAGTACGTTGATACTTATTTTTCTGTTAACTTGGATGTTGTGCAGGCTTAATGTTTTCAGTATCAATGAAGGCTTTGTGTTTATAAATAAAGGAATGAAAACCTGACCTTTTTAGTTACTGCATAGGTTGAATGAAGGATGGATGGAGTGGAGGGAAAGAATACATGGTCTAGAGATGCATTGGTTTTCTTGTGAAGAGTACAGATATGTGAAGTAATAAAAGGCAGCCTAAAAAAGTATCTGTTGTGGAAGGTTAAGTGATAATGAGAAAAGTATCAGAAGGCAGTTGTGATCAGCAGTAAATCAGAGTCGGGTAGAGGTGAAGGGCAAGCATCTGACTTCCATAAGATATCATGGATATATCTGCTGATGTAAAAGAGATGCTTTACACTTAAACATTTAAAATTTAGTTGTAATTATTAGTATGTATATCAGGGAGTACTTGTATCATTTTCATCTTTCACAGTGACTGTTTAAAGAATTTATGGTGGTTTGATGACACTTTCCTCACATTTGCACACCATTTCTATGCAACGCATTTAAATAAGCTACTCTAAAAATTAAAATACGTTTTCTTAAGTTGATAGGAGTTAATTGAGAGTAAAGCTTTAAAATTTTGTCTGTAGCATATGAGATACACAAGTGTAAATGAGTAAACTATGTTGGTTTAGCAATTTTACCTTCTCCTTGTTTTCTAAATGGCATTAGGAAGGCAGAATAGGCATCTAGTTTCTGTATTACTGTGGAAAAGATGCAAAAAGGACCTGTTTGTTGCACTGTGTGTTGTCTCTTCTGCTAATTATGTAAGTGAAAGAATTGAGTTGCTTTGTTCAAGAAGTCATTTTCATCAAAGTAACTAAAAACAGTGTGCTCTCATTGCTCCTGTAAATCATACAGGAACAGCATTTCTACTGCGTTTGTCTTTAGAAGAGACACAATAGATTTGCAAATTATTGACACGTGAAGCTAAAGGGTAGGATAAAGGGAAGAGTGTTCCTTTGTTCATCTGTACAGTCCGAAGCAATTGATAAAATAGCTGGAGACGATTTTTTTTCGTTCTGAATTTGTTGTCTTATGATCATTTGGTGTATGTCAGAAGAGCTTTAAAATCAAGTAATGCGCATGTCTGATTTTACTACACGGTGAAGCTGTCTTTTTAACTTTCAGTTAGGCATTTTTAATTAAGTAGCTTGGTGTGCTAAAATGGCAAGATGGTTCCAGCTGTCATGACAGAGCAGAACTGTGGTAAAGCTTCACAAAGTAGAAGAGTTACAATCAAGAATTTCAAAATAAGATTTGTGTTCCAAAAGTGTGCTTATGAAGCTTCAACGCTGCATGGAAATGAAAGTTGTAGATGGAATTAAAACATTGTATATTATACTATTTTTGATGATTGACTGTTTTTGTTAATACGCTTTCTGTATAATTTAAGCATGAAATGCAAACCACTGAACTCAGAGGTTCCGGTGTTTGTTGGCACATTGTTACTTGCACTGGGACTGCTTCTGCCTGGTATTCTCATCTGTTATCGTTTCGTCTGTGGCTGGAGAAAGTCATGTCTTTTATTATGTTCACAGAATATCATTCTTTCTAAAGTATTCCTGAGAAAAGTTAACACCTTCAGCACCTATTGAATTTTTCTTCCAAGGGTTCATGGGAAGATACACTGACCGTCTAAAAGTGATCTCTTTAAGAACCACCTCAGACTTATTACTGCTGTTTAGGATTACTCTATCAAATGCAAAAAAAGACTTATTTGGAACAAAAAGATTGGTTAGCTTGTCCACTTGAGCAGCATGCCACATTCTGAAATGGAGTAGGAATTCTCATTTGACAAGTAGTTTGTTGTGCTGTGGTAGTAAATGTGGTAAGCCTCAAAGTACTGCCTCGGTTTTGTTTTTGTTTCGGGGAGAGAAGGACTAGCCTTCAAAAATGATGTATTTTTGGTTTGGTTTTTTTTTCTCCCTCTCTGTGTAGGGTTACTTCAGTGTTTTCTTATTTCTGGCCTTAGAGTCAAATACTGATCCTGTGATTACAGGCATTCTTTAGAAGTCCTCTTTAATCATCTGCAATCAGGGAATTGTGCCTCCAATAATTATGTGCTGTGGCAGTAACTGTTCAAATGATTACTGCTGTACAAGGTTATAATTTGCTCTAAATGTATTAGAACCACTCCTCTTACATGTGTGATTTGTTGTTGTTTTTTTTTTTTCCCCCCCCCAATTCTCCTAAGGGATTCTGTTCAGTGGATTAGATGGAAGAAGGAAGTAGTGTTTTTCTGAGAGGGAGAAAGCCTTTTCTGGTCAATTCAGCATTTCACAGTTATGAGATTAGGAGCTGTCAGGAAGATAGACTGTTATTTAAGCTGCAAATACATTGAAGAGAGGCAAAGTGAAGTGGCAAAATTCACTTATTTGAATTTAAACTTCCTCCAAGGCTTGTTCTAAGGAATAAAATTTTTTAGGTTGTGTTATTTTTGTAAGCTTAGTTTAAATCCATTGAAGATACTTAGTGAAGCTTTTATACCTGCCAACTACATATTGTGCCCCTTGCAGGAGGGGTTTGTTTGAAACGTACTTGTAAAAACTGCCTTTATCAGCTCTCATAATTCAGTAGAGCTGGCATGTCTCAGTACTTACACAGATGTTTTGATGTTTCTGTTCAGTCCTTCTCATACATCTGTCAGTTCTGTGCTGTTGTGATAATCATTGCTTTGCTAGCCCAACTTGATAGGCGTGATAAGTGTTACGCTTCAGAATTTTTTTGATGGAGGGCAATTACCCCCATCACTAGGCGCCTGATGCTGTACTGGTGTGTTGAAGATATAAAACACATTTATGTAAGGCCTTTAACTGAGAGTTGTATAATTAATACTCAGCTCTCTTAAGAGTTCTGTAGCTGTCTCCTGGACTTGCCTTCTGTAGTTGATTTGGTCTATTTCCTTATTCTGAATTCAGATTTCTTTGCAGTAGGAAATGAATGTGAACAAGGTTTTTTCCCACCTGTCTGCCATCCAGTTCAAAGTGTATTGAAGTCTGACATCGTTCATAATAAGCTGAAGTTGTTGTTATCTTGCATGGTTTTTGTGTTCTATCCTCTCACAGTGTAGTTCGGAAGTTGTTAGCAGCAGGAAGCTCCTGTTAGTTCAGTACTGACTGCGCAAATGGGATTTGTTACATTGTGTGCAGAGATGTGCTTTTCACTCTGTGACATGTGAGGAGGCACAGAGGTGGGTGGGAGAGCCCCAGCACCCAAACCTGTCCCACATGCTCCCATGGTCCTCATAGGAGGCATGAGGCTTATCAGGGCACGTGGGCTTTTCTGGGATCTTAGTAAACTTTCTATGGGATGGTTGGAAGGGAGTCAAAGGTAGAGAGGGGGAGGGATCAATTTGAGTAGGAACAAGTGTAAGGAAAGTAGAGGAATAAAGGGGGTTAAGAAGGGCAACTCTGTAGCTGTATCCATCTCACTATTGGTGAATGTCAGGCTGGACTAGCCTGACAGGAGCTACGTGACCTGGGAAGCCTGACAGGGACCAGAGGCTTCAAGTCACTTGTCTCTCCGTGCATGAGGCAGATCATGGTGGCTGCATCTTGAAATGGGAAGTCAATGAAGCATGCTGCCAGGTGTTGTGTTCATCTGAAGAGAAGTCAGAGCTCTGGTTTTGCATAGAGGGACAGTTGTTGAGGGGTTTGAGCAAGCATGGAGGCTTTTGGTGGTAAGGATATGTTCTTAGCTGACCCCTCAGACTGATAATGATGCCTGCTGTTTTATAAGGGGAAGATGAGGTTTAGTTTCCGACTGTGTCTTACTGACAGTAAAACCTACCTGACTCTTGAATGGTGGTAAGTATGAAATCCTACCGTGCCACATTCAGGGTGCTAGGTGTTATGTTTTTAGTCTTTCTTGTGATTGCTCATCTCTGGTTACTGCTTGTGATTCTACAACGGAGAAATGAGTGTGAGCCAGGTAGCAGCAGCAGCAGATAGGATGCAGAACGAACTTGTAGGTTGGTAAGCAAGGTGTTCTTTGGTATGGAAAGAAAGACGAAGCCCGTGTTGTTATGCCTGTTCGAGACAAAATATGGAAGTGTCAAGGTTTCAGAATGAAAACAGAATGATTTACTGTGTGCTTTCTTCCTCTTCTTTTTCCATCCTAATGGATTAATACCTGCTTAAGTGTGTTCCATGTTTTATGTAGTATTTGTGCTATGTGTAGGGAAGAGCTTCTCAAGATTGACTGTAATGGCTTTACTTTTTCTGAGCTAGAATTGAACCCTTATTTACATTTTCTTATGGATGCTAAAGAAATTTGAGTTAATATCACTTCTGTTTAATTGATCATTTCCATTTTCAGTTGTGCACTACGATACCATATTTTTTAATTTACTGGGTACCTCAGATCCAGTATCACCTACTAACTTCTAGTTTCTAGCCAATTCCTGTGGTTGTGCTTTTGGAATTTATCTCTGTTTCCATGAAATGCTGCCACAGTAAGTTCTTTCAAGTTTATTTTCTACAAGATTGCTTTTGGACAGCACGTGCTCTCTGCAGCTGTCTTGTTCTCCACTCCACACATTCTTCATCTTTTCTTCAGTCATGTACCTCCAGGGTTCATAATTTGTCTGCTCTTAAATAAAATACTTGGCTTACTGACTTTTTGTGTTCAGTAGTTCTCTTCAGCACAGGCTATAAATAAAGTTGTAGAAAGGAGTGATTTTTAGAATATGCGAGGCTAGTGCACTGGGTCAGTCTATGGTTCTTGGCTCACAGCTTGTGCAAAAACTTCAATTATTGTCATGAAGTGGCACACTTAAAAGGTAGCAGTTGTGTCTAAGTATTTAGTTATGTAGTGTGAATTTAATGGTGCGGGAGATGTAGGATCTACTCATTTAAGTTCCTGTGTGTCAACTACAGATTTTTTTTTATATTGCTAGG
Organism: Colinus virginianus; assembly: GCA_008692595.2. NCBI lineage: Eukaryota > Metazoa > Chordata > Aves > Galliformes > Odontophoridae > Colinus > Colinus virginianus. Next base: position 15,740,464 of record VONY02000005.1, read on the forward strand.
GTTTTCTAAAGAGAGGTGGCTGAACAGCTCCAGCCTTGGTACGTGGGGGATAGAACCTTGCTCTGTAGCTTGCCTAAGTTCATATGGGAACATCAGTTTTGCAGTTACAATCACAGAAACTGCTTTGTAATGCAGAACATACGAGATCAGAGCATGCTGTCTCTCTGTGCGAGAGAGGGCAAGAGAGCAAAATGTAATGATTTGCATCCATTTTAAAATGTTTGTTTATAATATCTGATCTCCTTTTTGTGTTAGTTTCAAGATGTGTTTTGTGTATCATTCTGTGCCTTTTCCCTTTGTGGTCGTATTTTCCCCATCAAGATACATGCATGGCGTTGGCTTTAGGTGTAGCTGACAATGAAATTTCATCATGCATTACGTGTTACTTCATCAGGGATTACGGGAGTAGATTGGCTGCTCATAGCTGTCTTAAGAGCATATTCAGAAGTGAGAAGTCAGTACAGGTTAATGCAGGCATAGTGGCCCCATTTGGTAGGTTTCATGGGAAGCTTTTGGGATGTTTGTTTCCACAAGGAGGTACTTTGAATACAGGTTCTTTGTATCCGGAAAGTACACGAAGCATCCTTCCTTTCCTTGTTAAGAATCATCTGGAGCACAACATGGGAAAACATGGTGGAGATTATATTTCTGTGATACTTGCAGCTTTATCTGTTGATCTTTCCGGAGTGGCTTCCTAATTTTCTGCCATCTGATAGTGTCATTCCCTTTCTGCAAGACTGTGCTAGGCATAAATCAGCCATCCAGAAAACTGGCTCATTTGTCTGTGTCCTGCTCAGCTTGGAAGTAGCTCAGAAAATTTTGCAGATGGATTGTTTTGCCAATAATGAAGATGTACTCTAATAGCTTTAAATATACAGCTTTCTAATCTTTATGGTTTACAGTGTAAAAACTTAGATTTGTTTGAAATAAAATGGCGGAGGCAATTTTTATCAGGTAAAGTACTGCTTTAAAGGGTGCTGCTTAAGGGAGTTCTTTGCATGAAGATGTAAGTTCTCTTTAAATGGTTGCTGTATTTAATGAAGATGTCATGGCTCTCTGATGCTCTAAGTATAGATAAATATTTAGAATTCTAACTTGAAGTCATTTTCTCCCATCTTTTCTCTTACTGAAACGATTATAGAGTACTCCAGCATCCCAGAAACTCCTGAAGCTGAGAGGACGAGGGAGCTGTCTTATTTCAAGCATCAAAGAGGGGTGCATTTACTAGACCTGTCTTCAGACAGTGAAGATGAAGTGCCAAGAAAAGTCAGTTCTTCGAAAGAAAACAAGGCTCCAAAGAGAGACATGGTTTATATGTAAGGTTTAAACTTGTACTATTTATGCAAGTTGATGCGATGTTCTTAATTGTAATATTGAATTCAAAATTATATGCTGAGGTTCTGGCTTTATAGTTTGCAGTGTGCCTTCCTGTAACTAGAGTGACACTGTGTCTTCTCTGAAAAAATGGTTTATGAGCAAGGAATTCTGTGATATGGAATGATCCTTCTAATTTTTATTAGCTCTTTGCACCTCTCATATTCTTTTGCTGGCGCTTAAAATTGTACCCTTTTAAATACTAGTTTTTCCTTTCAAAATGTTTGGTTTTTTTTTAGTATTTTCAATGAAACTGTAGTGGAGTGAGAAGGCAAATGCTACTTCAGTGTGTAGTGTAAGACTTTTTGAACTCAAGTATTACATACTGAGTATGTAATTGTGTTAGGCTTAGTGAAAACTCTTTCCTCCACTTTGGAAGTGGAGTTCTAAATAAGCTGGAAGTTGAATTAAATATGCAGCTGTCACTTTTTTGGTCACTGAAAGGAGCATTGTGAGTGTGGGAGAGACAAGATATGAGCAGGTATCTGGCACAGCCAGCTGGAATGATTTGAAGAAATCAATTACAGACTGGTTTAACCTATGTATTTTCTTAATCTGTCAGAACTGTGGTAGACTTTAATGCAAATAGCAATGGGTCTTGGGCCTGATTTCTCAGTCCATTTGAAGAGCATGGAGTTACAGGACCTTGTCAGCAGGAGTGAAATAGATAATAGCAGCAGAGAAAAGCAGTGACCTGAAACTGCTGCTTTTTTTTATTATTTTTTTTAATGGATCTTTCCTGAAGTTTCAGCCTTAGGCAGGTTGTGTGCACCTCGTTGATGTGTGTGTGGTGCTGTGCAATCAGAGTTAGCTGCTTCTGGGGTCAGATAGTTTTGGAAGCAGTCCAGTAGGTTTCGTGTGGTACAGAGCAGAATCTGTTAAGCCTTACAGGATCCAGCTTGCTATATCCACACTATTGTGAGATTACTGAGAGAGAAACTGGCAGACACCAAAGCACCTCCCAGTGGAACCGATATGTGTTTTTGTCTCCTGGTTTCAGCTGTGACAGAGCTGATTTTCTTCATAGTGTCTGTCGTGATGCTATGTTTTGGCTGTGGGAGGAAAGCACAAGTTAATAACACAGTGTTGTTTTGGGGTTGGTTGATTTGCTTGTTTGTTCTATTTTTAAAGAGCTGAGAATTAGAACAGGGAATTGATTCTGTACCTGGAAGGCTTGTTTTGTAAAGAACTTGCCTCTGTTTGCCTGGGCAGGTAAACACTGTGCTGTTTGAGACTAACTAGGGTGTTCCAATATAATTCAGGTATCTAAAATGATGAACTGTACAGAGATTGCTTTTGTTAAATTTACCAGTAACTCATGAGATTAAGTCATGGTATTTTCTGTCTATTCCTTCCTCATGCTGAATTGAATTGCGTTTACTGCGGGCAGAAATGTGTACCAAATATGTTTGCTTTATTTTGTTTGAGATAGGAGTTGTCACTTTGGGTATAAGCTAGTTCAGGGTCCCGAAGTGCATGTGAATGGATTATCTTTTTTAAGAAAAGAAATGTATTTTGACTCTTCCGTTCTTCTATGATACATGGAATTTTCAAACAGGTGGAAAGGGTAACAGTTTTACTAATAAATTTTTGAAAAATGATTTATGTGCTTACTGTGCAGAAACTTTTAAAAAATATGTTTTTTAGATTAAGCTAACCTTTAACATAGATTTCAGCTCATGTGATCCTGTTTCATTGCTTTTACAATGACTGTCTGGTAGAACAAATATAAGAAACAAAAGTTTTAATACTTTTTTCCTGCCCCGCATACATCATAGCTTGGAAGACTCGTCAGAGGATGACCAGCCTGTGTATGAAGTACAGCAGGTGGCTTATGTAAACAATGGGGACCAACTAGTTGACATGAAGGAAGACACAGAGGAAAACATCAGAAGTTCAAAGCTACTAACACTGAAGGAGCTTTTTCCTCAGAGGAGTGACCAGGATTTGTTACAAGTAATAATGCTCTGTTATTATTTATGTTGATTACTATTCTGTAGGCAGTATTTGTAAACTTTGAGCATTACAGCAGAGAAGAGTCTTTATTCTTATTAGCAAAAGTAGATTTGAAAGTAATATTTGTTTTAGGGGAACTACAACTGTGGAAGTTTTTTGTTGTTTTTTTTTTTGTTGTTGTTCAAGTGCATGTATGTATGTATAAATATGTTAAAAAAATTCATTTCAATTCATTTCTTCAACAGTGAATTCTATATTTTGTCTTGACGTTTAACCTTACTTTATAACTGTCTTGATAGGTTCTGTTGGCTGTTGGAATGCAGTTAACTGGTAGTCATCTTCAATAGATAAAACACTTCCCTCTCACTTTCTTCAGCTTTAATACTCAAAGCCCTCTATATTAAAGTGGAGTAAAAAGAATGTCTGAAATTACTATAATTTCTTATGATTATGCTGCTGTATAAAGCTGAGATACTCTTGGTTATTGTCCAACACACTGCACAGGTTTACTGTGATACAACAATAAAATAACTACAGTAAAATTATCTTCAGTACAGTGGAATGTCTCTTCAGGAATGTTGCCTCTTAGGGGTGATATTTAACCAGTTTTTCAGTAACTTTAGTTTCCAATGCCAGATATGTTTTAATCTGCCAAATATGTTTCGTTTAATCTGTCAAGTTTCCTGATTGAACTGTCATTAAAAAGTAGGGAAATTTTTTTTGTTAAGTGTTGCTTTTTTGTTTGTTTTTTTTTTTTTTTTTTTTTCATGTATCAAGCTATAAGGTTAGACCTTAGGAAGAAATAAGTGTTCGCAAATACTAGTTTGGGGTTTACTTTTTTTTTTCTCTTGCAGTATTTAGGCTACAAATAACCAGAGCGTATGATGTTTGACCATGTAGAATGTATTTAAAACAGAGTGATCACAATTCAATTGTAGCTTAGGAGCTATTTAGAAATGGCACTTGTATGGTGTGTCTGATGCGGTCTTGTGGCTTCAATGAGAAGCACTTTCAAAGGTGGTTCTGTGTAGTGGTTTGTAGTGTTGCTCTAAGGAGAGCATAAAACAGATCTTTTATAAAGAGCATTTTGTAGTACATAGTGCATGTCGAACCTTTTTTCCCAGTGACTACAACATTATGAGGGAACATGGAACAGTAGACAAATCTATTTTGTTCACGAAGGACCTGGGTCAGCTTGTCCTGACAAACCCTCTGTGACTGGTGACTGTTGTTAAAGAAGAATTGTAGGCAGTACCTACTCTAATCCTTTCAAAATTGAGATTATAGTAGAATTTACAAATGTAGACAGATGCTTGGAAATCAGGTTTCCTTATACATCAGGTTTGTATGTGTTTGTAACCATTAGGCCATTTGCTTCTGTTGAAGTTGTCAAACTTGAAAAAGGCAGTACTTAACTTTCATTCAATTAATTTGTAGACAATTAATGTGTAGACATTTTTTGTTTTGATATTACAGGTGGATGGAGGAAGAATATAGAGTTGCAAGGTTGATAATCTTGTGGAGTCATGGTTTAAATTTCAGTCATAGTCTCAGAAAGTCAGTCAGTATGACTTAGCATCGTATACAGGCTTATTGACATAAGCTGTTCATCATTTTGGATCATTTGACTTTGTAACAGTAATGATTTAAGGGGTTTTGAAAAAGCAGTTCAGGTAAACCTGAATAGGAAGGATGGCAGGGGAAGCAGTAGTGATTGAGATTTAGAAAAAAACCTACTGGAAAACAGTGTAAATAAGATTTCCAAATACAGCTGATGTGACTGTATTCAGAATATATAATTAGTAATATGTTAAGTGTTGTTTTTGTGTTTTACATTACATGTCCTTTTGGTTTGAATTTTTGTTTGTTTTTTGTCTTGTATTCGTCCCAATTGTGTTTCAGTCCTGTTATCCTCTGTTCAAATAGCTGCTAAATGGTAAGATTCTATCTGATTTATTTTTTTCCATAGCTGATTAAATCAACACGCTCAATGGATGAAGCAATAGCTGATTGTTTGAAGTTCAGTGATGAAGGTATGTTTAAAAGGGCAAAAAAAAAAAGAGGGGGAGGGCGCGATGCTTTAGAAATTACAGCCAAATCAGTCAATAAAGTAGTTATCAAGTAAACTTGAGAGGAGTGCAGGTGATAATATTTGGAAAGTTCTAAAACATACATTAAAAGTTATTCTGTTTATTGTAATAGCACTGAACTGAAGCTACAGATTTTGTGATGGGGAAACATGAGATGTGGATGCAGAGCAAAATCTGAAGATAGAACAAAAGGGGGGATTTATTCTGTGTGGATTGTGATTGCTGATTGCGGTCTTGATTAATTTTTGTTGTTACTGATTGTTTCCTCCTTTCAACAGAAGTTGAGGTGAGCAGTAGTAGGTTAAAGATAGTAGTTTTAAATGTTGTGAGAAATCTGATGTGAGGAATTATGCTAGAGTAGGTAGCTATTTCTAGCTTGTGTCTAATCTTTACCTGTGTCAGGCTCTGTCACAATTTTGAGTGAATTGTAGACTCTTAATTCTGAGTAAGAGCTACTGGTCCTCAACACTAGACAAATTCTGTAGCAGAACATCCCCCAAACTAAGTTTTGAGCCCTCAGCTTGCTTAGGGCGTTCTTTTTATGCATCTGAATCCACGCAGCCTCGTGATGTTATAAAAAAACCCCAAGATGTGGAAATGTATAGAAAGCAGTAAGCACGTCCATGTCAACTCTTCAGGCTTTGGGTTTCTCTTGTAGATATTGCTTAAGTCCAGAGCTGTTTTTACTCACTTGATTTTTATATTGTGTGATTAGATTCATGCGTCTTTTCATAAAGTATCCTATCGATTTGAAAACTCTAGGAAGCTCATGTGCTTAGGAGAGCACAGTTATACTTCATTTATAGTACAAATGATTTTTTGTTTTACAATGTTATGATTCAGTTCTCCCTGTTGTGCTTGCCATATTTTCATCTTTAGATATCTGTATACAATTCCCAAATCTTTAACAGAGGGAAAAATTTAAAGAAAAGTCTGTTTTAATGCTTTCAACCTAAGTAGGTTATGTTGTCTGATTATTTAGTGTTTAGGGTTTATCATTGTTTATACGATCAGACTCTGTTGGTGGGACTTACTTGATATTGACAACAGTGACAAAGGGTTGAAGCTGACGCATTTCTGAGGGACGTGCTACTTCTAAGCTGTGCTCCTTCCAAAATCCCATCCTAGAAAATGAAGACATACTTTTCAAGGTTTTTGGTTAATTTTTAACTGTTATTAGATCTCTCATCTCTGAATTTAGTTACAGTTCTATGTCTGAACTAAAACACTTCAATTTCTGGTATCTACACTCTCCCTTCTGGCCATTTCTTATGACAAGAGTATCCAGCGTTGGAAGGGACCCACAAGGTTCATCAAGTCAAACATTTCTGTTAGTTTGTCTGCTGCTTCACAAGCTTTCAGTGTGAAAGCCCAGAGAAGAATCTTGGCAGCAAAATTCTCCTCAATGACAGCTGTTATATAAAATATTTAGTAAGGAATGAGCATGCCTGAAAGTGATGGTATAAATCATCTCATTTTGGATACGTTTTTCTTTTTAAAGTGGAGATGCTAATGAACATCTGCTAATCCATGTCGATTTATGATACGTTTTACTTGTTGTGAAGTGTTGAGTGGGTGAGAAGTGAGGGGCAAGATGAAGTCAGGCCTCATGCATTCCGCTTCCATTCTGAGGATGATTTGTGTCTTAACAGTCGCAAGTCTTCTTCATCCTTTCAGTTCTCTGCTTCCTTAGCTAAGGAAGCAATAATTATAGACGTTTAGCTTGTAAAGTGGATCTCTTCAGAAAGTTATTTTTCAGTTGTAGATGTGACTAGTTTTGGAAGCCCACAGAACGATTTCTAAGTAGTTTTATGTGGACGCATTCCTGAGATCATGGTTATTCAGATCCTCCACTGTGGCTTAATTGTGACTGAAATTGCTATTTATCAGTTTTACCTATTTTTTCAACCAAAGACCAATTATCATTCAGCATATTACTTCAAAGGAGGGTAATCTTAGAAATACACAGATAGGGAATTTATTTATTTTTAGGGCTGAGAGAATTGCATGATCCCTGTTTTTGTCTGCAGTTAACAACTTTGAATACAGTTCTAGTTGATGTTAGATTTATAACTCTTAAGTTTTTATTGAATTATCCAGCAGCAGCCTGACCAATCCTAGTCTTGATATTAAGACCAGGCTAAGACGTGATTCTTATCTACTAGCAAGTTGTTTTCCTGACTATATTATTTAAATGAGCACTTTGGATGGAGAAACAAAGCACTTTGTTCTTTGAATGCTGAAGGAGAGCATCTTCTCCATCAGCACGTTCATAATAGGGTTCTTCTGAGCTATGCATCTTCTGTATGTTTGTGTTGATCTACAGAACACATGCTTTAGAAAGTCTCGCTAGTAGATACCTTGGTCTTGCTGGATAATTCAGCTACTGAAGATTTAGATACTGCTGCTTTGCTTCTGTTTCTTTGAGAAATATTAATTTTTGTAGTCTATTTACTGTATCTCATTCTCATCACTGACAGTGAGTGAGTCTGTTAGAAATCTTATATGAAAGTATTTTCATGCAAAAGTTTTCGTACAAATAAGTAGACACTTTGTTTTTCGGAACTAAAACTATTTTGGTCTTTCAGACTATCTTAAGGATTTGAAAGCGTGGGTGCTGTGCGTGTGTGATCAGCTATGCTTGTCTGCTGATTGTCTGTCCTTTGGCTGTCTGGGAGGGGAGGTTCGCTGCAGATGCTGATGTAAGGTGTCAGAGCTCTGCTGGCAGTCTCCCAAAAAGATTGACTGGCAGTAATAAATCAGATCATCAACTAGGAATATTTGAAATTTCTGCTGTAGTAAGAAGAGAGCAGTCATCTGATAACAGTTGTTGCTTCAGCCAAAGTTAATGTGGAGAAACAGCAATGCTGTGGTTTGGTTGTTTTTTTATTTTTTTATTTTTTTAACTTTGTTAGCTGTGCACAGTGGCAATTGAAATTGCACCTGACTGGACAGATCTTAATGCTAAGACTATAATCTCTGGTAATCACCCAGGCCCAAAGGTATTCATAAAGTTCTGACTCATGTAAGCTATTCATAGGTAATTTAATGTTTATTGATATTGAGTTATCTCTGTCTTACTGTGCACAGTTTCTTTCAAAGGCTTTGATTTCATGTTAAAAACCGCTTGATAATAACCTTTCTGGTGAGTACCTGAGCCAAAAATCAGTCATCGTAACTTCCAGACAGGGAATGATGTGAATTCTAACTCCTTGGATTTTAGCTTTGGTTAAGTATAACTTTTCAAAAGCGTACAGCTTAAATAAGATTATCTTTTGTTGGGAAAACTACTGTTTAAAAGGCTGAGATGTATCATTATTCAATAAAGTGCTGGGGAAACTGCTTGTCTATTAAAAGAGAAAAAGCAAACACAAAAACCAAAGCCCATTCTTCCACTTAAGACAAAGCTGTTTGCTTAACTGCTAACCTACTGCAGCAAATGTGACGGCACGTGAATGTGTAAGTTTTCTAAGCAGTTGCTTTGCTTGGGGTTTTCTGTGTATGTATAGACTGTAAGAAACTATTGCAGAAGACTGGTAAAAGTATGCAGTTAACAAGTAGCTGCTACAATAGTGGTTTGAATGATCCTACTTTATTGAGGTGAACTTAATGAAAGTAATTTTTATTTTTTCTGCTTCTTGCTTTTTAAAGCTGCCTCTCGTAAAAGGAAACTGAAGGATTCTCACATAAATGGCAAAGACAGTGATGAACATTTGGCAAAAATGTCAAAAGCAGATTATGTAAGTATTGGTTTTTGTCTGAGCACTGTGAAGTGGAACTGCCTGACTTGGATCGTTGACACTTGTGTTGTGTAGTTGCTGTGTGTTACCAGAAAATCGTATCAAATTCAAGTTTTGCCCTTTGGATGGGTTTTCCGCTCCATTTTTTTTGGCAATGCCAGAAGTTACTCTTTTTAATTTGTAGTGTATGTGCATAGCTATTGCTTTCGTGGTAGAACTTGACGATCAGTAGCAGTACATGTGGTAGTGGATGCCATTCAATTCTTGTGAACGCTGTTAGGGGTTTTCAATCATGAGGCAACTTGCCTCATTATTACCCCTCTTCATTCTTCCTTAGATAGGTGGAGTTTGACATCTGGTGTTACTGTTATCCTGTGTTATAGGAGTGAAAGAATCTTAGAATCATTTTGGTTGGGAAAGAGCCATGTCTTACAGAAAATAATGAATTGGTTATGTTAAAAGGAATGGTTACTTTGACCTGTGCTTGTAAATAGAAACCATGTAAATGATCCTGGTTCATTCAGTTTGTTATAATGATCCTACAGTGCTATCAGTAGGCCGCTGATTTGTTGGTGGAGAGCATGGGAACACGTTTGAGAATGGAGATTTTACAGTATGGACCAGAGGCTGTATGGAGAACGAATAATTACCTTTCAGTTGGGATGTTACTAAATTTGTCTTCTATCAGAACAGAGAGCTCCAGTTTTGTGCTGACCATAGTTCTACTCTTAATGATACCGTAGTTTCATTGAGGGTAGGAACCTGGAGTATTTGGGTGCTGTGGTTTATGCTCTTTCAGCAGATAGCTTAATTCAGCTTAGTAAACATGTATCAGACACGTTGGCATCTCTGCTGTAGATATGTAGATTAGTAAACACTTTGCATTTGTGGAAGACACTTGCATAATTCTTTGTGTCGAGTACATATCAGAACAGCTTGTGGCTTGAAGATGCTTTGGCACTTGTTCATAAGAAACCTCCCTTTTTTTCCCCAACTTAGAATAGCTGTTAGTGAAGCTAATACTGATGAAAGCATGGTCAGGTTTTTATGTGGCTCAATGGTGCCGTTATACAGTTTTTGTACCTCGGTTTTTATATGTATGTCATCGTATAAACACTCCAACTGACACATTCATAGATTCCAGAGGGTTAAATACAACAGTCAGTTAAGTTAGTAAACTAACTGTGTACCTCTTGAATGTTAACACTACTGCCTTCTGCCTTAAATATCTTGTGGAATCACTGCTAGCTATAATTTTCCTTTTAAAGAAATTCTAACTAGGTACTTGTAATTTATTTGTTTTGGTATGCAACTTCTCATGGTATTTGCTGAGGAAGTCAAGAGTCCCAGTCTGTCGTGACTGAGGACTTTCTACACTCTAGAAAGCGTTAACCTTAAGTGCTGTTTATGCTGTTTATGAGGAACCATTTATGTAAATTGGATTTATCTTTAAGTGCTTTTGTCATTTAGAGTGGCTTGTTAAAGGTAAGCAATATTGGCTCAGTTTGGTTTTTCTGCTTCTTGCTAATAATTTACACTAAACCTAAAATTTTTTTTCAACATAGATGGATGGGCCCAAGTCTGAAATACAATGGGAGAAGCAAGAAATACTTGTAGAGAAGCTGCAAAACACATTCCCTGATATGGATAAGGAGGTGAGTTTGTGTCTCCTGATGGCAGATCAGATTTTGACATCTGAAGAACGCTGTATCTGTCTCTGCAAGTCCAAGTGTAAGTCTTTACACCAGCAGCACTCTCAGAAAGAGCCTGTCTTCACTGTTCCTGCTTTTGGAATTTATTTTACCCTGAAGTGAGAGCAGCTGGAAGTAATCAAGGCTATATGGTACTTAGTATTTTGGTCCTGTTGGCAAGTCTGGCACAGTCAAGTTTAACCTGTGATAAAACGTACAGTAGGTCTTCCCTCTTTCTTACTCTGTGTGCTGTGCATTGATTCAGTACACAAAGATAATCATGGCCTTTTAGTGCTGTACTTGAGATTTTTTGGAAGCATAGTTTGCTTGTATGACCCTAGCCTTTCAGGAAATGGAGTGCAGGTCTGTATAAGCTGATGGTGTAAAAATAAACCAAAAGGCTTTCAAATTCTCATTTCTTCTCTTTTGGATCCTTGCACTTGGGGGAGAGGGGGGTTATTTGTTTTCTACAGTTAAAAGTGTTAGTACTTCATTGTTACTATATATAGAAATCTAGTTTCTGCTCACCTTACCATAAAACAAATTTTCTTATTTACTAGGAACTGAGAGAAGTCCTTCGGGAGCATAACTGGGTGCTTCATGAAGCACGGGAGGCCCTGAGAGTATTCATGGAAGACAGTGATGGTAAAGACATTTATAACTTGTTTTATCCCAAGAAAAAACAAACAAGCCTGCAATGTAAGCCTTTTCCAGTGTCTAGTAATAGTGATGCTGACAGCACCACATCTTGAAACTTGAATTAATATTTGGAAATAGAACTGAGGGGGAGGAGAGTAGAGGTAAAAAAAAAAAGAGGTAGTGAATATTTGTTTACTTTTCACTGTCCTCTTGTTAACCTTTTTCTCTAAGTTTAGAGATTAATATCTTTGTCTTGCTAATATAGATAATTTGTGGTCACCTATATCATGAAATATATTGTGAAATCTATTAAAGCTGTAACTTTGTTACATCGTGCTTGGTTAAATTAAGCTTACTTTTTCTTTTGACTGAAGTAATTTATAAATGGGTAATTGCTGTTACATGCATCCTTTTAAAATATGCTGTAGTTTAAAAAATAAAAAGCATGCCTTAAGTTATGCAGTGACTGTATAAATACCAGTTCATTAACTTTTGGTGGGGAACAAAAGCTATAACCCTGTATATCTCTGCACGTGATCTTAAGTACTATTTACTGAGTTGATAACTTTTTGGTGTTACACAACTGTTGGGGATTGGAGTGACATGGTAGCAAGCTGACATTGGGCAGAAGAGAAAGCGGTGTATGTGTCATGTAAAGAGGGGGGGAAGCCCACAGCATACAAATCGTTCTGAAAATGACTAGTTTGCTTGTAGTTAAATAATTTGTTACTTCAAGGTAGTAGAGTTGCTGTAGCTGACAATATATTCTTCTATTTTAACAGCTGTTTTTAATTCCATTTTTAATACTGTACTGAGGTGCAATAAAATGGAAAGTAATTCATAGTTTCGTGTATAAAGTTGTTTAGTGAAATCAGCAGAACTTGTTTATTGTCAGTTGGGCAGAGTGGGACCAGTATCTAGTTCCCGCAGTGTTACCAGAGCTCTTTAAACTGTTGCAGGCTGTTCCTACCTCAAAGCTTCTGCAGCTCACACATGACATCTGGTTCCTCATTTGTGTTCTAAGGTAGTTGTTAAAACATGGTAGTATTTGGGCTGCATAAAAATTAACATTGTTCACCTCATCGCAGTTGGTATTGTTCATGCTTCAAACAGGCTGGAGTTGTATTTTACTGCTATTTTTCTTCTCTTGGTAAGACCTGTTGCTGAGGTGTTGTGTGTTGCTATGAAACAGTTTTAATATTTTAACACATGATTTTATTTTAGAAGGACATGAAGTTTTATTTTGCCCTCTAACCATGATGTGTTGACTTGTTGCCTTCAAATCTGTAGACGTGGAGTTTCCTTCCCGAAGTAAAGTTTCTGACTGGGCCAAAGTCTCTGCAAATAGCAGAAGTGATGAGAAGAAAGAGAAGCAGAAACGGAAGTTTTCTGGGAAAGAGCAGAACTGCTTCAGGAAAAAGCGTAAAACCAAAGCAAATGTTTGGAGCACTAGAACAGAAGCACAAGACTCAGAGGACGAGTCAGCTGCTGAGGACGGCGGTAGCTCTCTTGACGAGGACTATGGCAATAGCGATGAAGTGGTGGAGAGTGTTTACAAAAGTAAAATCCTCAGCTTCCTGCAAGATGCCTCCCCAAGTGAACTCACTATGATTCCCCAGTGTTCTGAGAAAAAAGTTCAGAAGATAATAGCGCTCCGGCCCTTTAATAGTTGGGAAGCTTTGGTAAGTCTGCATTCTTGTTTTAACATCCCCAGTGTGCCTACAGTCAAGGTGTCTTCGGTCTAGAGAGGCATAGATAGGTGGCCTTAGCCTGATTAGGCTAAAATACTGTATTCATTGTAAGCCAATAGCATTTCAAACAGTGTCATATGACCTAATTTTGAATGAATTAAGGGGTGATTTTGCTGAAAAACTCAACCTGATTGGCTGACATTACTGCCACTCACTTCTTAGCATAGAAACTTGGTTGATTTCACTGCAGAAGAAGAAATTAGAGCTTTCATTTAGGAAGGAGGTGTTTACTAGCCTGTTCTGAGCTGTTTTAGCTGAAACCCCATGAAGAAGACAAGAATGTGACAGGACTGTTACTGCAGCTTGTTCGAGGGTAGCTCTGTTACTTAAGGTACCAGCATGATTATTTTCAGCCTCATACAAGAAACCGTGGTCGTCTATCTTTTGCTTTTTTTTATTCTACTGCAGCTTAGTTTCTAGCATGGTTTTGCTAGCTAAGCAGTGCAGCCATTTTTTTTTAGTGGAGGAAACTGCTGTGCTTTTATTAATGAAAGGTAAAGCATCAGAAGGATAAACTGCAATCCACAGCAGAAGGGAAAGCAGTAGCTCTTGGTAAGTACCTTATCTATTGTCACTGGGATGTTGCTTTGAAATGTTTCCCATGGGTTTCTTGTTGCCTGCAAATTTCATGCATTTCAGTGAACTGCAAGTCATCAGACCAGATACGAGCAAGGTGTTAATAAGAAATTTTGAGTGCTTTACTGCAGTCTGTCTTGGTTCATTTATTAGTGCTTTGGATTTTAAGGCAATAACTCTATGTAGGCCTTCTTAAGCAGTAACTGGTTATGGTGTTTTTTGTTGTGTTTTTTTTTTCATCAGTAAGCATTCTGAAACTCCTATCAATGTGTAAAACGTGCTTGTATTTTTTCAGAACAGAATATGTCATCAATAATTCTAAACCAGTAATGTATGTTATTTGGTGGGTGAAATGTCTTACCACAAAATGGTAAGAGTTGATAAAGAAACATTTAAGAAAACAAAATACTGTTTGTATTTTGTGTTGCAAAAGGGGGAGATAAGAGACGGATCTTTTGGGGGGGGGGGGGGAAAGAGAGGTACAGATATTCTGCAAAAGAAATCCGTTTCGCCTTAAGCCTTTGGCTTCTTACAGAACATCTGTCATATGGCAATTCCTTTCTAAACTTGTTGGGTTTTGCCTGAACTTAATTCTCTGCAGAAATATTTGCTACAGGGCTGTTCTTTTTCTCCTCTGTAAAATATTTAACATGAATACTGTATGGGCCTGTTCATGTTCAAAATCTTTCTTACCTCGAGGTTGCTGCTGTCAGCAACTGCATGTTTGTGTAGTATTGTGAATACTTGCCTGGAGTAGAAGTGATTTGCAGAAAGTTTAGCAGATGTTTAATATCAGTGTTACTTAATTGTTTGTAATGATCCGGTAGCACAGTGGCCCAGCATTTTTTCTCCTACATGTTAATGGAGTGGTAGAACAATGTACAGAGTTGGCTGTTCTAGTGTTTGCTATTTCTAAGACTTTTTTTTTTTTTTTTTAACTTTACTAAGAAGGTACCAGAAGCTTTCATCTGTAATGTCATGTAAAGCACTGGGTAATAATACTGTTCTTCAGGAGAACTGAGGAAGATCTTACAGCTCTCAGCCTGAGCTGAAGATTATTGGCATTAACAGAAAAGCCTACCTCTTTGCAAATTAAATGGCTTATTCCAGGAACACTTAAAATGACATTCTTTCTAGAGAATACTTTTAAGTTACCCTGACTATTTTTTTCGGATGGTTTTGAAGTTTTCATAGCTATAAAATCACTGACAATTCTTTGAATTGTTTCACGATGTTTTTGAACAGACTTTGAAAGCAGATGTTTAGCTTGATTTGGTGACACTGTTTGGATATTTCCTTGCTGTTTTAGCTAACTGCTTCTTCCTTTGTGGAATCAGTGGTTCTCTGGACAAGTACCTGTGACCTCCCTTTGAATGCACTATGTACTTAGGGTAGCATGAAGCACTGGAATGTGTGCTCCTAAAAAAGCCTGTGTTTGAGACTTCTGGTACTTGTCTTCAGAGAAGATCACAAGAAGTAGAACCAAGGCAAGACATTAAATATACAAGTAAAGAGAGACTGTGAAGCTGAGATCAGTGATGTTGAGGAGCAAGCAGTTGTGTATCTCCTATGGTGAGAACTGGGGGGGTATAACGTAAGGAGAGCTGATGGATGATGAGGTGAACAAGCTGAATGGGTGACAGTGTAAAAGAGGACTTGTGGGAACTGGGATTCCTGTGGGAGGCCTGTTGAGGAATGCCGTCGGCCACTTGACTGCTACTCAATGGTAGCTCCTGGCACTGTGGTATAGTACCATGTGGTTTTTTGTTTGTTTGTTTTTAGTGGTGGCGTTTCTGGGCACTCAGTGCCTTTTGTCTTCTTCCTTTCTCTTTAAAAAAAAAAAAACAAAAACATGCTGGTGGTGAATTATCTTGTCCTCTTCTCCAAACTGATCCGTATTGGAAACAGTAGCTCTGCTGTTTCCTCAGAAGTGCAATCGTGTAACCAAAATACCTGTAAGTTACTGAGTGTTGGAGTGAGAGAGACAAAGGATATACCCTGGACTAAATAGAAGGTCTAGAAGGAGCGGAGCTGAGCTTTTCAGGTTCTCTGAGGCTTGATGTTTCATGCCCTGTTGCATACTTGAGTTCTTGAGACACTGGAACAGGTTACTCTGAGGTTGTGGATGCCTTCCTGGAGGTGTTCAAGGCCAGACTGGATGGGGATTTGAGCAACCTGGTGTGTGGGAGGTGTCCCTGCCTAAAGCAGGGAGGTTGGAACTAGGTGGTCTTAAGGGTGCTTTCCAAACCAATCTGTTCTGTGATTCATTTTTATTGTCTCTCGTTACTCTCAATCACTCTAATATAGTTCAACCACAAAGCAAGCCATCTCTTTTGATTTTGAGGACTTAATGTGAGTTAAATGATGCATATATCTTTTAAGAGAAAGCAACTGGAAAAAAAAACCACCACCTGAAAATTCTGAAGGAGTTCATGGAGGTTAAACTGATGACACAGAGTACTACCTGGAAGTTTAAACATGGTGTCTATTTAGTTTGTTTCTTCATTTCAGTTCTTAGCCCAGAAAGATAGGCTTGGCAATTGTGTTGTGTGCACTGCAATACTGTATAAGCTGAGACATCCTAAGGGAAAAGAGCTCCAGCTATGTCGTCGTTTCTCATTCTGCTTGGCTCTAGATTTGTAGAATCCTACAAAGCTAAACTGGCAAAAAATTTAGATGTGAGCCCAGAAATCTTTTACGAGAACCAACTGACACTGCTAAAAATGGAGCTGGGGCTTGTTTATCAAGGTTGAGGCTGTCTTTTATTGCTAAGTAGTAAAATGAAATCCTGAATCACCTTCAAGTGCTCTAGAGTAAACTTGAACAGATTGTCCGTGCAGTGTTACTTGGGCTCTGGTTCTGCTGTCCTACAGGATGTTTCTTCAAGCCTGCTGTGGAAGGTTGTAAACATGTGGAGTTATAGGAGTGAGAGCCCCTGATAATGCAGAGGCCATCCACAGATCTACTTGTGTTCTGACTGACAGCACAGCTCTGTTCGTGTAAACCAGTGGCTAAAATGTTTCTTGTTGTAACTTGGAGATGAATGTTAATGTGCTGACATGAAGTAATTTAACCTTTTTTTTTTTTTTTTTTTAGTAACAGATGGCTTCATTCTCCACACGCTTATTTGTAGATTACAGGATTTATGTTTATGCCAACTGAAGCTTTGCGCATCAAAACAAATGCTGAGATTTCTTAATCACCTATTGAAATTCATGTACCTTGCAACTCCTTATTAAAGGGTGTCTTTTTGCAAGTATTGACATGTGCGCTCTAGCCTGGTTTAACCTATAACTATTGATAAACTTTATGGATTTTGTTTAAATTAAGCAAACCCTGGAACAAACAAAAGACCAACCTGGCAACTGTGACTTATCTTTGTCAGTAGAGGGCATCACTATCACTATATTGTGGGAGCCAACCTATGTATAGTCCAGTTTAGCATATCAATACTTCAGAGTAAAATCTGTTACTTAATGCTTTATGTGTTCGTGATCTTTTCCTTTTTTTTTTTTTTAATAAAAAGGAGTTTTAGAAAGATATGTTTAAGTCTTGTGCTAAATATAACAGATACATAATAAAAATCCAGAAAAAACTATGAGGAGATTAATTCAGATTTAGGCAAAGTGTGACACATCCAAAGATAACTAGAGCTGTTAAGCTTTGGTATGCTGTGGTTGAACAGAGAATTGTAGCAGCTGCACAAAGCAAAGTGCTTTCACTCTTGCAATTTTAAGGAAAATAAGGGAGAAACTTGCTTGAAAGCACCTATCAGTACAATTTTATAAAACTCAGTAAACAGGAAGCTGATGGGTGCAATGCTGAGAGTCTCAGAAAAGCAGTTGATCTTCTGCTTCCCTTTTAGCAGTGTTCGTAGTATTTTTTTTCTTTATTTTTTTGTAGCTTACAAAAATGACTAAGACTGCTGGCTTATCAGAAGACATAGTGTGGAACTGCAAGACCCTGCTGAAGGAAAGAGATGTGGTTCTCAAGCTCATGAATAAATGTGAAGAAATCTCAAATAAACTGACAAAACAAGTAACCAAGATTACTGAAGATGGAGGATGCAAGTGGAACGTAGAGCAACCCTCCATTCTGAATCAGAGGTACCTTTTACTTTTGTTTGAAAGAGTCCTGGATTATAAACTGTGTGTGAAATCCAGGATATTCAGAATTCTTACCTATGGAGGTGAGGCTTTAAGTCTTTGCTCAATAGCTGTTGGGAATCTAGGCAGTCGTGTGTGTGCAGCACTTGAGAGAATGCAACAAGTAAGTTCCAAGTCCATCAGGAAAGCTGGTGAGGAGGTTTGTGACCGTAGCAGGGCGATGTGATGGTAAAACAGCTGCAGCTGCTGGGATTTCCCCACAAGTACTGCAGCCATACGTGTAACCGTGAGATAATAAAGTATCCTGGGTTGGGATAACCTAGGTCATTTGCAGAAAGCAAGGATACTTGTCTGCAGCTGCAGGGCAGTTTCTCACAAACAATATTTTTTCTAGCTACATGCAGGAGCTAGAGGCAGTTTACTTGTGTTCCCAAGCTAACGTGAGCCCTTTCTCACAGACTTTTTGTCTGTTCAGGCCGTGAGTTGTATTTTTCCCTGCATAGGTGCAGGCAGATTTGCTGAAGGGAAGGTTTTGTTTCAGGCACATAAATTGGTAATATCTCCAAGAGGTTACCGGAAATGAGGAGTAAGTTGAAGGGGAATGGCAGTGGGGGAGCAAGGTGGGGAATGGAACTGGGCATGTTATAACGATTAGTAAGTTTAGAGATGAAATGGGAAATGGCCAGGGTAGCACCTGGATGAAACTTACAAGGATTGTTGGTAAATATCAAAGTTTTCTTCTCTGTCAGAACAGAGGAAGAAAGGTTATTGGTCAAGAATGCTTTGTGGATGATGTTTTTTGTTCGTTTTTGTTTTGTTTGATGTCAGTATCGTCAGTAATATTTAATTCATTGTATATTTCAAAAAATACTGATCGTGTAACTGTTTTTAACTAGTTGACTATTACAATAAATTATAGATCAGTAATTGATATTTTCGATGTTCAACACATCGAAGAATTCCAACACACTGGTTAGTTCAGAAGCGCTTTCTGAACTTAAACTGACCGCACAGTTTTGGAGGTGTATTTTTACTACACCGGGAGATTTGGAGTGGATTAAAATACAAGCGATGTTAAATATGCCTTACTGTAATAAACTTAAGTTTAAAATTATGTTTTGTGGATAAATAAGCAAAAGACAGTAACATGGTAAACCTGATATTCTTCTCTTTTTTTTGTTTAAGTTTGGAACTCAAGCCATACCAGAAGATTGGTTTAAACTGGTTAGCGCTTCTTCATAAACATGGATTGAATGGTATTTTGGCTGATGAAATGGTAAGTGCTAACCTGTTTGAAGTATTGGAGATGAGTTAGTTATCATCTGATTTGGGCTTCTTATAAAAAAAAAAAGGAAAACATTTGGTTTAGCTAGTACGATTCAAATCACAAACAAACTATTGAAAAGTTTCTCCATATCTTTTTCAATATCAGTAGCTGCTAAGAGCTTTTTCTCAATTCAGAAGTAAAAGTTAACTTGAAATTCATAGATACTGATAATTACAAGTCATATGGTTCTCTGATGTAATGAAACCAATTTGTAGCACAACAGATCATTCTTGAACCAATCATTTTCATACCTCTGTGCTGTTACGTAGATAATTAACCGTTCTTGTCTAGCTATAAGCTGTAATGAGTCCATTTCTTCTACCTTTCTTAGTCAGTTTCTAAATTTATAGGCAATTATACAGGAAAAAAACAGTGCGAGCACTTCCTACTTCTCCAGCACTTTATCTATCCATTATCCATGCACCCCTCCCATAAGTTTTCTAACAGAATTAAAACCAGGAAAGTTTACAGGTTTGAGGTTTTGAGCACTGGTTGCTTTTCATCTTGTGACTTCCTGTGAGTAAACAGATTGGTTTGCTTCACTAGGACTTGGGCAGAGTTTCTTCCGTATTTTTCATGCCTGTAAGCGTGACCTCAAGCAAATTTTCTGGTAGCCATAGTAAAACTTTAAATCCATGAGTCAAAAGACAGGTGACTGCTTATTGCAGACAAATCTGATTTCCTTATTAAATCCCACTTCAGAAGTAACAAAAATCAGTTGCACGATTGGTTCTTATTGCAATACGTGATTAGTTTCCAAGTGAGCTGTTGTCTCAACCGCAGTTTGGTGAAGCTTTGAGGGTTGAGCTGAACTAAAATGAAAAAGATCATAAGTGAATCACTGATGCTCAAATATCAAGCTGAAAAGACAGTTAACTTTGGTTGAGGAGGAGTAGTCTTCTGAAAGCAGTGCTGTTTGACAGTGTTCTTTCTATGCAGATCTGTGCTCTTTAGTTATCAGGGACCACAGTGTAATCATTTTAGGATTATGGAACTTTTACATTCTGGAGACTGAATTTTGTTTAAATGGATTTGTATTCCTGTAGGGCCTAGGAAAAACAATTCAAGCTATAGCATTTCTGGCCCATATTTACCAAGAGGGCAGTAGAGGTCCCCATTTGATAGTTGTGCCAGCTTCAACATTAGGTAAGTTGTACATCTCAAAATTACTTGCCTTTAAAAAAAAAAAAAAAAGGAAAAGGGGAGAAATTGTGGTTGGGTTATTAAAATTAGGATGACAACTTAAAGAAAGAAAACTTAATTTTCTCATGATGATTCAACTACTTAAGGATTTTGAAATGGAATGCAATCTGTAGTGGAAAGTATGCTTTTTCTAAATTAATTAGACCTTACATGGATTTATTTACTATGTAATGTATGTTTAAAAAAAAAAAATGAAGCTGCTTGTTGCAGTTTGAACTTGTTTAGCTAATTCTTTTTCTCTATGAATTTTGGCTGAATTTCCATATCTTCAGGCTGCACTTGAAGTGAAATTTTGTTGCGTTCAAAATGTTCAGTGCCTTTTTCCCCTTTGGTTTGTGCTGTCATTTATAGTAGATCAAAATCCTAAAATGATGAGGCTAATAGCATTTTGATTTTGTTTTAATTGCTTACTGAGAACAACTAAAAGCAAAGCTGATGAATTTTAGGGTGAACTAGTTCTCTGGAGTTAAATTGGCTTTACTGAAAGACAGCAGTGAGAAAGAGAAAGCAGTACTTTTAATTTAGGAGGAGAATACTGCTCTTGATTTTTCAAGCCGGTACATATCCTACATTTCTTCTAATACGTCAGAAAAGCTTTCAGTTGTTTCAAGATCTGTTTGAAAATGCTGTTATCAGAATGCTTTTAAAACTCACGAGAATCCAGAAGTTTATATGCATTTTTATGACTTACGTAAAAATTTAAAACCTGAGGTGTGAATGAGGGCGCTTTTATGAAGCGAGATGTAGAGACTCATAAATTGTAGCAGCAACTTTGTCTGAGCTCGTGTTATTTGATACTGTAAAGCCTGAAAAGCACAGTCTGCCAGCAATTTCTCAGATTTCTGTTGGAGGATCCCTTCAACCATCACCAGACCTATGTATAGGATGAGTGGCATTTAGCAGAAACCCCTTTCTGCAGTTATATGTAATGGTTTCAGAGTAACATTCAAGCACTGTGCACGAACACACTTCCCTTCAGCCTCGTGACACTTCTGGTGGCTGCTTTGATAGCTGCACACCTGGAAGATGGATTGAGTTACAAACCTTTGCCAATTCCTAGAGGCACTGTGTCTCCTGACGAAAAGTTTCTAAATGGAGTCAGTTAAAAAGCAGTCATTTACTGAGGAATTAATTAATTTGGGGAAGCAATCAGGCTGAGCAGTTCAGCAGTGTAATAGACGCTTAAACTGTTTTAGACCTGGTAAAAACTGTTTTCAGTAGCAGTTTAAAGTGTCAGCTACTTAAGTGATAGCAAGAGTCACATTAAAAAAAAGGTTCATTTATGGTAAGCTGCTGTTCTTGAATTGCTGAGGAAAGCTTTGGAAGCCTTTTGAAGGAAGAGGCATTGGTCTGATGGTTGCTTAACTTCCCTAATGTTAAAAATTTGTCAGTGTTTGGAAAGAAAGTTCTTAACATTTGGGAGGATTTTAAGGTTTTTGCTTTTAAGACAAACTTCTGTCTTAATTCCAAGGTGGTTTTAGAATTATATAAGGCATAAGTAGAAATAACTTGGATTTTTTAATTGATATCTTACAGATAACTGGATAAGAGAAGTTAATCTGTGGTGTCCTGAACTGAATGTCCTTTTTTACTATGGTGAGGAATGTCGTTTAGAAATTAATCCTGTAATATGATTGTTTGCATGTTCAGCCTCAGAAAACATAGTAGCCCTGTTTTTTGGATATTGAAATACACGTTTAATGCTGACTGTTTTCCTGTGTCCAATTTTGATGTTAATAAATATTTAGTTTTTATTTACAGATGTAGTTATACTTGTGTTTTTTCTTCCATAGGCTCCCAGGAAGATAGGAAACATCTCCGGGCTGACATTAACAACAGAGTTGTAGATTTCAATGTCATTATAACTACGTAAGTACAGTAATTAAAGAGCAAACGAAATCTAGTTACTATCTAGTGACCTCTAGTGATGTAACGAAATTTGATCTGTTAGTTGCATTTCAGTGAAGGGCATGAAGCTTACTTCATTCTTTGTCTCGTTTGGCAAGAGTTAAAGCCTTTGGGGATTGTTCTTTTCAGTTTCACTTATTAAGGGAGGTGTAAAGCGTGCTTTGCTGATGAAATTCGGAGAACAAATAACTAACAACATTTAGAATGCAATGAGATGGAAAAGGAATTTCATCTTCTCCAAGTAATGGTAAAAAAGGCTTTTATTAATGCTGTAGGAGATACTGTGCATTCTTCATATTATATTTGCGTGGGTTTTTGGGAAGTGGTGTGAAGTGTCGGCTGATGAAGTGAACTGTAATTATTTGACAGTAATAAACAGTGTTATGATTAGCTAGAAATAATCAGTTTTGCGTAAGTACCCTACTGTTCTTTTCCACAGCTCTTAGAATCATAGAAAATGTAATTTAGTTGTGTTAGCATTATATTCGTGTTAAGTTTGTGTTTAATGTTTCTATTGTGCTTTATTCCTTTGACAGGTATAACTGTGCAATTAGCAGCTCAGATGATAGAAGCCTGTTTCGCAAGGTGGAGCTTGACTATGCAATATTTGATGAAGGTCATATGCTGAAGAACATGAGCTCTGTACGCTACCAGCAACTTATGAGAATTAATGTAAGAGACTTAGTTGTTTGTTCCCCCTTCCCCCTCCTCTCAACATCTCAGGTTTGTGTTTTTTTTCCTGTGTTATCCTTATGAAGGTAAGGAGTTTATATACACATAATATTTTGGAAACTACAGTATTCAGCTGGACTAAAGTAACAAGTGTGGTTTTGGGTGTTTATCCTGTATTGTGACCTTTTTCTTGGTTATGACTTTCCTAACAGCTGTGGTTGATTCTTATACCATTGTTGCAGTTACGGCAGTGGTTCAGTTTCATTATTAAGCAGTTTTCCAGTCTCTACTCACAGTAAAGGTGGTAAAGTTGTTCTTCTGAAAACTAAAAGGACTTCTGCTGCAGTATTGTAGTATTTAAGGATGTGTTCTGATAAGACTACGAAAAAAGCTAACTTTTTGAAGTAGCTTTTTCTTGAAGTCTGCAGCATGATTTAATGACATTTTTAAAGACCAATTTTGAGTAAGTACTAATAACACTGAAAGAATATGAAGTGCAATTATATACTTACAGTCACTTAAATTATTGCAACTTATTTAATATTTTCACTAAAAGAATTTTTAGGAAGCTGATCTTTAAGCCATCAAATTTGAACTGCAAGTACAAGCCACAAACTTGTGTGTAAAGTACTCTTTCACATTAGGAAAAAAAAAAAAACAACAAAATATTTCAGCAACAGTTACCACATGAATGTAAATTATGGGGATCAAAACAACCCAAAGCACGATGCAGACAGAAGATTGTCTTATATCTGGGTTAGGCTTCTTGAATAGTCTTATACTGATCTAAGGTCAGCTTCCCACAGATCCTGAAGATGAAGTTTTTCTTCTTTTACATCACCAATAAATTATTCCATGAGATTTAAGAATTTTTAAAGTGTAAATAGTTGTGGTTTAAATGAAGTTCACTTCATTTCTCAGTGAGCTGTGTTGCTCCTTCCAATATTAGCCTTTAACACATTGAACTATTGTTTTTCATCACTTTTTTTTTTTTTACTTTGGACAAATAGGCAAAGCATCGCTTACTGCTGACGGGAACTCCAGTTCAGAATAATCTGTTGGAGTTGATGTCTCTCTTGAATTTTGTTATGCCACATATGTTCAGTAGCAGCACAAGTGAAATCCGAAGGATGTTCTCCTCAAAAGCAGTAAGTGTTGTATATTCTTTTTGGAGACTAACTTCTTTGTTTACTATATCACTTTCTTACCACTTGCTTATTGGTACCTCATAGAAACAGGCAGTGAAAATCTAGAAAGGGAAGCAGTAAAATAAACCATTTCAAGAAAACATAGCATTCTGACATATTCTATTATGGTAACTGTCTTGTCAGATCTGTTTCTTCTGGTTGAGTTCTCTATCTGCTTAAAAATTTTAAGATATTGTTGTAGCTGAAAACTTCACCCTGCAATTGAGTTCTTGCAATATTTTCCGTAGAAGACTGCTGAAGAACAAAGCGTGTATGAAAAGGAGAGGATTGCACATGCAAAGCAGATAATAAAGCCATTCATCTTGAGAAGAGTAAAAGATGAGGTAATTATTAAGGAACCTTCTTTGTGTTTGTTTTTTTTTTGTATCAAAAAATGTAATGGCATTAAATTCCATGAGTCTTGAAGGCCAAGTTTAATCAGTGCTAGCTTTACATGTTTTTGTAGGGAAAAGCAGGAAATTTGAGCTACTTTTCAACTTGAAGGAGTTTGCAAAAATGTGATGTGCTGTGGTAGTTTTGGGTTTCAGTGCTCCGTATTTGTTTAATGCAGCCAGGAATTTTAGTTAGTGCACCAGGTAATCTTTAAATTATCTTTCCTAAGCAGACATCAAGAGACTTCATAGGAATCATAGAATCACCAAGGTTGGAAGAGCCCTCCAAGATGATCCAGTCCAATCATCCACCTATCATCAACATTTTCCACTAAACCATGTCCTTAAGTACAACATCTAAACGTTTCTTGAACACCTCCAGGGACAGTGGCTTCACCTCCTCCCTGTGCAGCCTGTTCCAGCACCTAAAACCAATTTGAGAGAAGTAATGTCCAACCTCAATCTCCCCTGTTGCAACTTGAGGCCATTGCTTCTAGTCCTATCACTAGTTAAATGGAAGAAGAGACTGACTCCCACCTTGCCACAGTGTCCGTTCAGGTAGTTGTGGAAAGTGATAAGGTTTCATATTCAACTTGAATATGGTACTCAAGGTGCATCCTCACTAGTGCTGAATACAGTGGATTGATTTTTATTCCTGCTCCTGCTGGAAACACTGTTTCTGGTGCAAGCCAGGAAGCCATTGGCTGCCTTTGTTGACTGGGCACACTGCTGCCTCACGTCCAGTTGAGCATCAATCAATATCTGTGGGTCTATTTCTTATACACAGTCTTCCAACCACTGTGCCCCAAGCATGTAGTGTTGCTTGGGGTTGTTGTGCCCAAAGCGCACTTGGTCTTGTTGAACTTCATCCCCCTGCTCTCCGCCCAGTGATCCCGCTCGTCCATATCCCTCTGTAGGACATTCCTACCCCCAGTCAGATTGATGCTTCCTCCCAACTTGGTGACAGATACAAGCTTACTGAGAGTCCACTCAATCCCCTCATCTAGGTAATCATTAAAGATATTGGACCCTTGGGCGACACCGCTTATAACCAGTTGCTGTCTGGATTTAACTCAGTTCACCACCGCACTCGAGGCCTGTCCATCCAGCCATTTCTTCACCCAATAAAGAATGTCCGTGTCCAAGCATGAAATGGTGTTAAAGGCTTTGCTGAAATCTCTGTAAACTGCATCAACAGCCTTTCCCTCATCCACCAGACAGGTCACTCCGTCATAGGAGGGGATGAGCTGGGTGAAGCAGGATATGTCTTTCATGAACCAGTGCTGGCTGGGCCTTATTCCCTGGTTGTTCTGTACACGTCACGTGATCTCCCTCAAGATGATCTGTTCCGTAAGCTTTCCTGGCACTAAGGTCAGGCTGACAGGCCTGTAGCTCAGATTCCCCCTTGTGACCCTTCTTGTGGATGGGCGTGACATTGACAAGCCTCCAGTCCTCTGTGACTTCTCTGGTTGACCAAGAATGCTGATGGGAATTGGCTTGGCAGTCAAATCTGTCAGCTCCCTCAGTGCCCTTCAGTGTATCCCATTTGGCCCCATGGATGTGTGGCAGTCCAAGTGGAAAAGGAGATATGTTTCTGCCTGAATCATGGGGTATTTATTCTGCTCCCCATCCAAGACTTCCAGATCAGGTTAGAGTATCCTGATGTAACCGGTCTGACTTTCGAAGACGTGTAAGGAAGACTTTGAGAACTTCGTTCTTGTCCTTACCCTCAGTAGTCATGTTCTCCTCTGCATATAGTAAAGGATGGAGATTCTCCGTAGTCTTACTGTTAATATTTATTAAAAACAAACAAACAAAGAACACTTTTTTTTTTTTATTTCTTTTACCTCCACTGCCAAGTGGAGTTCAAGCTGGGCTTCTGTCTTTCTAGTTTTCTCCCTGCTCATCATAACAAATCCTTTGTACTCTCCTTGAGTTGTGTGTCGCTTTTTCCACATCGGTAAATTTCTTCTTCTCCTGGAGCCTCAGGAAAAATTCCCTGTTTATTCATGCTGGTCTTCTTCCCTGCCAGCTCATCTTGTGGCTCAGGGGATCAGCCTGCTCCTGTGCCTTTGAATTTTATTTTTTTTTTCAGGTGCAGCCAGCCTTCCTGGACTCCTTTATCCTTTGCGACTGAATCCCAAGAGATCCTCACTACTAGTGTCCCAAACACTTATGAGTCTGCTTTCCAGAAGTCGAGGGTAGCAGTTTAGTAGTTCCCCCCCCCCCCCCCCCCCCCCCCCCATTCCTGATTCCATCAAGAATTGAGAACTCTGCCATTTTGTGGTCACTCTATCCAAGACAGGTTCCGACCTCTTATTCCCACCAGTCCTTTTCTGTGAACAGCAGGTCTAACAGGGCATCTCCCCTGGTAATCTTTATGACCAGCTCTATTAGGGTAGTGCAGGATAATGTTTTACTTTAACTTAAAGTGTTAAGGCAGTGAGTGTCATGTATGTGTTTGTGTGTATGCTCGACTTGGAACAGATTATGTTGCTATAATCAGGGTGTTTCTTTTTCATTTTATATTTCAAACCTAGCTGAATCCTTCTATTTAGATCTGCATGCATTAAAGACCGGAAAGATATAATATTTCAGAAAGGATTTCTGTGTCTTACTGCGCTTCCTAAGCGCTTAGTAGTCTGCTAGTCAGAAGCTGCTGACAAGAAGGTTCCTTTTAGTGCATTTGTTATTTTGTACAGGTACTGATGATGTTGTTTTTCGAAGTGCTCGTATCATGTTACTTGCATAATGCAAGACAAGTTCTGAATTTATAAGTCAAGCTACCGATTGAGTTTCAATTAGCAAAGTTGCAGCTGATGAAAGTTGTTGGCATGAAGAGATTGAGTAGCAGAGCTTAAGAGTAGGCTTTTAAAGTAATACAGAACTGTTTGCGTTTGCTACG
Source organism: Colinus virginianus (assembly GCA_008692595.2). Lineage (NCBI taxonomy): Eukaryota > Metazoa > Chordata > Aves > Galliformes > Odontophoridae > Colinus > Colinus virginianus. Next base: position 15,767,981 of record VONY02000005.1, read on the forward strand.
GTACAGTTTTCACCAGGTACATTTTTATTTTCTCAGGTCCTTAAACAACTACCTCCCAAAAAAGATCACATTGAATTGTGTGCCATGTCTGAGAAACAAGAGCAACTATACTGTGATCTCTTAAACAAGCTGAAGAAAACTATGAAGGGTAACGGTATACCATGGTTTCATTTGCTTTTACTGGATTTTTTTCTAGCTTAGACTTCTGTTGAGTGTGACTACGAAGTCTTTGCTTTGTAAAGATGTCTAATACTTATGAGACATTAAATGACTGTATCATTACTGTAATTTAAGTAGGTGAAATATTGAATATAAGAAATACTCCTCAAAGCTGACATTCTCCTGAGAGAGGAAGTTGCATCCAGATCTGTACTACTACTGAATATACCTTATTTTTTTTGTTGACAGAGAAAAACTCTGATATGGGAAATGCAATGATGCAACTTAGAAAAATGGCTAATCACCCTCTCTTACATCGTCAGCATTACACAGCTGACAAGCTCAAGACAATGTCCAAACTTATGCTGAAGGTAAGGTGATGAGATTCAGCAGCAGCCCTTAATTCCTCAGTTTCAATGCAGCCTGAATTGATTGTTATTGTCAGTCCTCAGATCAAAAGTGTGTCCTTGTAAATCTTAATTCATTATTGCCGCTTTCTGTTTCTGTGCTTCTCTGTGTTTCAGCCAAGTTCTGTGTTTATTTTAACACTCTGACTTCTAGATCAAATGTTAAACGGAGAGAATAGTTCGGGGATTGCAGTCATCTTTTTTCCATTAGTCCCTCATCCTTTAACACCTCTTCCTTTCACACTAAAACTTAAGACCAAAATACTGATGAAAATGTCTCAGGAGGAGAGCTTATGAGTTTATTAGTATTTGCTAAGCATCAAGGAATTGAGGCTATATGGATGTAAAAACAGGGCACTGATGTTTGAAGCAATGAGGTTGTTTTTTGGTTTTGGTGGTTTTTTTTTGGTGTTTTTTTTTTTTTGTTGGTCACATGTATGGGCTTATTTAATGCCTGGGGAGTTTAGGAAAAATTGTTACTTCTTTAGCTTTGATTATCTTTTTTTTTTTTTTTTTTTTTTTAAATAAAGCCAGTCAGGGTTGGGGGAAGGGAAGAAATCATCCATTTTTATGAAGGATTTTTGTCCCTTTTTTATTCCTTCTCCTACCATCGTACTCTCCAGATGTGGCTTTTCTTTTCCTCTTTCTTCCAGGCATGACATCCCTCTACCCACCCTAAATCTTGGGCTGGGCTGGGCTTCCCATGTCTTCTACCATCTAACCAAGGATTGGAACTCCCTTGTAGGGAATGCCTCTTCAGGGGAGGAGATCTGATACAGGGGCAAAAGATCATAGGGCTTGATGGGAACTAGGTAATGGCTGTGGAGGTTGAGCATATACTTAGTTTTTAGTAATTACAAATTCTTGTAAAAGCAAATTGTAAAGTAATAGTTCTCTATTATGAACCTGGGGTTGCAGATTTCATCTTTAGTTGCTTGCATGAGCCATCTCTGGTGTTTCTCAGTGTCTAGTTGTGCTACTTTTTGTTCTTAAAGAAATTGTAGATGTAATTGTTCTTGGTTGATTTTTTTTTTTCTTGCCTGCATAGCAAGATAGTATTTTGCATTATTTTCTTTCATTTTTTCTAATAGGAACCCACACATTGTGATGCTAACCCTGACCTTATCTTCGAAGATATGACAGTAATGACAGATTTTGAACTGCATTTGCTTTGTAAGCAATATTCTCATGTCAGTGACTTCAAGTTAGACATGGATCAAATTTTGGATTCCGGAAAGTTTAGAGTATTGGAACGCCTTCTATCTGAACTTAAAGAGAAGGTTTGTACTACAAACTGTCTGTTTATTGACTGGCTCCAAAGAATTTATCATCTGGTCACAAGCAGCTGTATGTGATACTCATTTGCTTTTGCATGGACTATTACAATGTGGTTTAATGGATGTGCAGTGCACTACTTTTAATGTGTAGTCCTACTTTTGCACTTCCATAGATTCAAAGATTCATATACATTAGGTTGGAAAGGACCTACAAGATCATCTAGTCCAACCATCCTCTCACCACCATCCCTACCCACCAAGCTACTAAATCAAATCCTTTAGCATCTCATCTAAACGCTTCTTGAACAGCGCTAGGGACGGTGCCCCAACCACCTCCCTAGGCAGGCCATTCCAGTGCCTGACCACTCTCTCAGAGAAATTTTTCCTCAAATCTAATCTGAATCTTCCCCGGCGCAACTTGTGGCCATTCTCTCTCGTCCTGTCCTTAGTTCCCTGGGAGAAGAGGCCGAGACCCTCCTCATCCCCACCTCCCTTTAGGAAGTGGTAGAGTGCGATGAGGTCTCCTCTGAGCGCAATGAGGTCTCCTCTGAGCCTCCTTTTCTCCAGGCTAAACGACCCCAGCTCCCTCAGCCGCTCCTCGTAAGACTTGTGCTCCAGGCCCCTCACCAGTTTCGTTGCCCTTCTCTGAACACACTCCAGGGCCTCGATGTCTGTCTTGTAGTGAGGGGCCCAAAACTGAACACAGTGCTCAAGGTGCGGCCGCACCAGAGCTGAGTACAGGGGGATGATCACCTCCCTGCTCCTGCTGGCCACACTATTCCTGATACAGGCCAGGATGCCATTGGCCTTCTTCACCTGGGCACACTGCTGGCTCATATTGAGCCGAGCATCAGCCAACACCCCCAGGTCCTTTTCCTCTATACATTCTTCAAGCCATTCTGCCCCAAGCCTATAGCATTGCATGGGGTTATGGTGGCCAAAGTGCAGGACCCGGCACTTGGCCTTCTTGAACCTCATCCCGTTGACCTCAGCCCAGCTGTTCAGCCTATCCAGATCCCGCTGAAGGGCCTCCCTACCCTCAGGCAGATCGACACATCCTCCCAACTTGGTGTCATCCGCAAAAATACTGAGGATACACTCAATCCCCTCATCCGGGTCACCAATAAAGATATTAAATAAGATGGGCCACAGTACCGACCCTTGGACTCTCTACCTGACCTTCACTCTGTAGACTCCAAGATTACACAGTGGAAGTAAGCTTCCTCATTTTCCTAAGTGTTGAGGCTTCTATCCCAAGGTAACATGACAATTAGTAGGAAGGGACAGTGTCACTTTTACAGCTCATAAGCATTAAATCATCTGACTCTCTTTTAGTCATTGAGTAAGTCTGTTAATTTGGCTTAATACATGGTTGTTCAAACGTAAATATAAGATGTCACTGTTTGAAGTTGTAAACTCAAACTGGCTTCTTCAAATAAGCATGTTAGCCTAATTCAACAGGGAGCTACTGCTCTGCGTGATATGGAGTACAGCTTCAACAGTTCTTAACAAAATGTTATGGTAGGTCTGTCTTTCTTGCATTTGATTTGTGATTTCTAGGTTGCTTAATTGACTAAAGGTGGATTAACGCAACAAATACTGGGCATGTTTTACTGGAAGTCTGTCTGCATCTTAGTAATTTCAGCGTAGTCCTTTTCTAATGCAAATACTATGTGTGTGTAGTTCATCATTAACTGAAGTGTTCTAAAACTTTTGTTTTGCGTTGTTGTTTCCAGGGTGACAGAGTTGTATTGTTTAGCCAGTTTACAATGATGCTGGATATCCTGGAAGTTTTCCTAAAACATTGGCAACACAGATATATTAGGTTGGATGGAAAAACACAGATTTCTGACAGGTATTTGATTCTTCTATATGATTTCTGAATACACTTGAAGCAACAGATGTGCCACTTGCAGGGAGGATGTGACTTACTAACCTTTGTTTTCCAATATATAGAGTTCTGTAGTTGCTGGGAATTGGCTCTGGTAGGTGTTAAATGTTGAATTTGAGATTCCCTTAAGGTTGAAGGCTGAAAGATGAGTTTAGATGATCAGATGATAATCTAAGTACATCCAACTGAATAACTTTAACCTTTGCTATAACTGGTGTTTTGATTTGCTTGTGTATCAGCATAACTTAACAGAAGCTCATCTGTAGGTGTTTCCCCTTCTACGAATTCTTTTTTCAAATGCTCTTTTTTTCTTTAAATAAACAAGTTACTGGTGTGTTGTTACTTCCCATTTGCAGCTGAAATCTCTACTCTTCCTTCGCTTTTATGTGCAGTTAGTGGAAGACAGTTATGAATCTAAATTCTTTACTCTTGTCACCTGTTTTGTAATACTTCAGTCCTCCCTACCCTCCTCCACCAGCTTGTATTTGTAGTATTGCATGATGATTATCCAAGCATTCCAAACATCACTTCATTCTTTTGCTCTCAGTCTTGTCACTCTCAAAGTATGTTCTGGTCTGCCCTTAGAATTGTTGCACCTTCTCTGTGCCTAACATCTGTTCTTTAAATTTGCTTTGCAATACCTCTGGACTCTTTCTCAGATTGTAGTCTTAACTTCTGAACTCAACTCTGAAGCAGGAGTTTTGTTCTGTTGTTTTCCAAGGCCTGATGTATGTGTTCCTGTGTTCTGTAGGATACATATAATAGATGAGTTCAATACAGATATGGGTATATTTGTGTTCCTCCTATCAACCAAAGCTGGTGGCTTGGGAATCAATCTGACCTCAGCAAATGTTGTTATTCTTCATGACATTGATTGCAATCCTTACAACGATAAGCAAGCGGAAGATCGATGCCACAGAGTAGGCCAGACAAGGTAAGACTTCTTAATTAAGTTGCTTCTTTCTCTTGGAGGCAAGATTTAAAGATTCCGTTTTAAGCAGATTTCTGTAAGCCATTTCTGGATTGCTTGGCAGCTAGATAGTTGCAGTTGTTTTACAATTACGTGTTGGAGGTGGAACTAACCTTATCTGCATTGTACTGTTTTTCATTTTACCACAGTTGACGTCAGTTATTAGCACCAGAAATTTGTTTGTAGGCAGGTCTGAAGTCACTGGAACTGGTAGAAAAAGCTGTTGGTTCTCTTTCAGAGACCTCTAAGCTTTAAAATGCCACGCTGTCTTGAGTGAATGAATCCATTTTCTGCTTCATAGTCTTCTCCAAGGAATAAGTTAAGAGCAATAGAATGTGTTTAGTAAACAGTTATTTCAGCTGAAGGGTGGGGTTGGGGGATGTTCGGTTGTTCCTATTAACATGAGTTTTTGTGGCCGTTAGACCCTTGTGCATGCTGAGTACAGGAGAAAACAAGTTCTCTGTCAGTGCAGAGCACAGCTGGTCCATAGAGGAAAACTATCTGCTTTAATATTGCCTCTACTGTTTTTGCGCCATGATATAAACTACTGCCACTCGAGCAAAGGAGTAGATTCTTTCTTACTGCACTAATCCAAAGTAAACCATATTCATCCCATTTTTCAGAGAAGTAAAAGTCATAAAGCTGATCAGTAAAGGGACTATTGAAGAATCCATGCTCAGAATCAACCAGCAGAAATTGAAGTTGGAACAAGATATGACTGCAGCAGATTTGGGTAAGTGTCTTGCTAGTAATCGTGTCTGCTTACACAAGTCAGGGAGATCGCTGTGGTGCATTATTCCAAAAAAAGTGCTTATGTAATGCAGATGAGATAAATTTCTTTCACTTTGAAGTAGAAAAATTTGTTGTGCCAAGGTCTACGTAAGATAAAACATAAAACAATAACATTACAACCCTTATTCAACATCATAACATCATGCTTAAGGTAAACATGACACAACACAAAACTAAAAATGATAAAAATAAAAAACAAAAATTAAAAAAAAAATTAAAACATAAATAGAAAATTAGTAATAATAAAAATGCAAAAAAATAAACAAAAAGAAAATAAAATATAAAATGAAAAATAAAATAAACAGCCGTAATAAAAACACAAAATAAACATAAAAATGGAAGTCAGAAGTCAATGTGACTACACGCGTGTTCACGCGTGACGTCGCAACACGTGATGTGACAAGCCCCTGTCTTACGTACACAGCAGTGTACAGCTGACCTGAACATGTGTGGACACACTGATTGATCCCCTGAGGCAAGCACTGATTCACCTGCAGGATCCCAGGTGTAGGCAGTGTGCCTGTGTGACTGGAATGGGTGTAGCTTGGCTCCAGTATTCCAAGACCCCTTTTAAGCGTTGATCTCCATGTGGTGTATAAGTCCTGTTTGTGTTCCATCTGCGTAGTTATCAGCAAACTTCTGCTTTTTGGGTAAAGTGAGCTTTTATTTTCTGCTTGTCTTTTGACTATTGAGATAAGCCTTGAAAGACATGTTGTCTCTTTCTTTTTCTCTTTTTTTTTTTTCTTTTTTTTTTTTTTTGAGGCTTTTCTTTCTTCTCTCACGTTCTCTGAATTACTGAGGGCACACTCCCGCATCATATTCTCTTATGGTTGGTCAGATTGGCTAGTTTAAAGGATCATTCTCTCCAGCTCGTATCAAAGCCTGTTTCTCTTGGCAAACTAAATTTCGCCATTGCTTTGGAGCCTGACTTGTTGAGCCCAAACATGGATTAGTTCATTTTGGAAACCGAATAATGTAAATTGATAGGCATCTTGCTCAGGTTTGAGGGAGTCTCGCTCAGATTGGAGGGCGTCTTATTGAGACTGAGGGCTATTGAGTTTGGATTGGAGGGCATCTCGCTCAGTTTGGAGGACACCTAGATTGGACCGGAGAGTCTGGTTGTCAGCTAAAGACTCTCTTTCTGGTTCTGGAGACTGTCCCTTTCGGCTCAGAGGCTCTTTCACTCTATTTCAAAAACTGTGCCTCTCTGGAATAGTACTGAATAGGGTCTGGTAAGCATGAGCCAGCATAAGCCTTAACTCTTTAACTCCCAATACACTACATGATGTTATGATGTTGAATATCAGTAATATGACAAATCATAAAACCATAACACGTTCAAACCAGATGCTTGCAAGAAGAGGATCGTGTACAGTTTTGGGATTCTAGATGCGTCGGTTTCTGTAAAATTCTTATTTCTCTACTAATGCATGTTTTTATTTTGCAGGAGAAGAAGGGGCCATTCCAGCAGATATAGCCACACTGTTGAAAGCCTCATTAGGTCTCTAAATTGTAAATACATGGAATTCAAGGAAGATATGTAATGCCATACCCCGCCAAGGACTCTTAAGTTACTGATGACCATGAGTTTTATGAAGTTTTTAAACTTTTTCTAGTTTCTTCATTTTACTTTACATGGTATTGACAATTTTTAACACTGGTAGCATTCTTCTGATGCTTGAAAACATAACAGTATAAATCTACCAACATCAGATGCTGAAGAAACATTATTTTACAGGACATTTTTCAAAATGGGGACCTAAGTAGTAATTGTTTTGATAAATCTGCTACTGCTTAAGGTTTGTCAGTATTTTTGTAATTATTTCTACCTCCAGACATAAATATATATATATATATAAACTGTCCGTTCCACTGGATTATGCTTGTAGATTTCTTTTATATGTGCCTTATTGGACGATGCTTAAGTCTGTTTCTGCTTGTTCTTGTTCATTTGATGTACTGTTGTGGTTTTGTATCATTTTGTTCAAATAAAATTCCATACGTTATCAGAATGTTCTCATGTCGTGGTTATTGCCAGAAGAGGGTGGATTTGGTAACTTGCATTTTACAAATCAGAGACAGCTTTCAGACTATCCAAAATGCTCCATTTGACCTGTGAATAAATATTTACTAATATTTCATTATATTCAATTTAAGGTTGTGTTAGAATACAGATTATAAAATGGGAATTCCTCTGCAGGGGAAGCGATAAGTCACGACCTGAAGCACTGATTGAGCACCTGGAGGGAAGGCAGGGCCAACCCAGGGGAGCTCAGGTGCATGCAGTGAACCTGAGTGATTGGAAGGGGTGGAGCCAACCCCTTCCCAGACCTCATTTAAGGGTTGATGGTGGGGTTGAGGCTATTTTGCTGGAGTGCCCCGTACCTGAGGTCTTCTAAAGGTAAGCAGATTCTTTATTTTTGTGCCTACAGCTGTTGTATTTGAGCAAGTCCTCACTTGCTGCAGCCTGGGACCTAGCTCTGCTGTCTTTGCTATGTTTTCCTTTGTGTACAATGCCAAGTTGTGTTTTCCACCCAGGAGATTTTTCTTGGTCAGTCCTTGGTGTAGGTAACAGGTCTGCAGTCTGCTCCTTAAGTGCCCTAGTCACAAAACCTTTGTCACAGAATCACAGAACTGTTGGGATTGGAAGCGACTCCTAGAGATCATTGAGCCCAACTTCCCTGCTAAAGCAGGTTTCCCACAGCGGGTTGCGTAGGTAAGCATGCGGACAGATCTCAGATATCTCTGTAGGAGACTCCACAATCTCCCTGCACAACTTCTCTGGCAGTAAAGAAGCTTTTGCCTGTTGCCCCTTTTTCTTTCATTGCTCTCCACCAAAGTGTCCGTCGCCGTCAACTTGACTCCTGCACTTCAGGTATTTATATAAACAGTGATGAGATCCTTCTCAAGACTGAAGAGCCTCAGAGCTCTCAGCCTTCCCTCATCTGGGAGGTGCTTCAGGCCCTCAGTGATGTTTGTTGCCCTATGCTGGACTCTTTATAGGAGATCACTGTCTGTTTTTTGAACTGGGGAGCCCAGAACTGGATACAGTACTGCATATATGGCATTACTAGAGAAGAGAGGAAAGATAACTTTCTTTGATTTGCAGCCAGCTGTGCTCTTTTTGGTGCACTCCAGGGTACCGCTGGCCTTCTTAGCCACCAGAGCATGCTGCTGATTTACAGCCCGTCTGTGATCCACCATGACACCTGGGTCCTTCTCTCTAGAGCTCCTATCGAGCAAGTCAGCCTCCCACCTGTGCTAATGATTGATTTGGGTTTGTTTGGGGTGAAGAGATTTAGTGGTGGTGGTAGGTGATTCTCAAATTTGTAATGTGCTGATATGGACGTGATTTGAGGAGGTAGGAAAGAAGGATATCTATTTCCCTGGACAGAGGAAAAGCCTGGAACTTGATCTTTTGCGCTCTGAGTAGCTGTGGTTCAGGTTGTTGCTTTTTGGAATGCAAGGGAAGTCAAAAGTAAATAAAATAAGCAGAAAGTATCATTGAGATTATATCTGCCCAGTAATATTTATTATTTTTTTTTCTCCCTCTGTGAACCCACACAACATTAACTGTGTTTTTATTAGTGTTGAAGGGAATGCAGTTGGAACAGCACCTCTACCCAGGCTCTACTCTAATGGATTCTGATTTGGTACAGCACATCCACCTGAAATTAATTTAAGTGATTCTAAATCGAATACTTTAACACATTTGTAATGTTTAAAAATCAAGAAACAGGTGTTTGTTTTTCCCCTGAACAGCCAATCTACATTGTTGTCTTTGGTCTTTTCTGGATCCAGGCCGCAATAGCGGGCAGTGCTTGCACTCTGTCCCTGAGAGCCAACAGCCTGGGGAACTTGTCTGACAGGTCAGGTTTATAGGACAGGAGTGTTGTGCTGCACACATCCCAGTAGAAATCAGCCCACGTTACCTGGTGGAAAGAGGGGAAAAGTTGTCATTTTTTTTTTTTTAATTAAATTCTAGTTGGCAATCTCAAAAAAAAATTATAAAAAAAAAAACACAAAAAACTCCACAAACTGCAGAGGAATCTGCAAAAACAAAGCATGAAGCGTGCAAAGTTTTGTTGTTGCTCTAAGTTACAGAGATAGTAACTGCTGCATTGCAAGGATTAACTTGATTAAAAATCAGTTAAAACAGGTCCTTGCTGGTAACGCATAAATTGAGCTGTGACTCTAAACATATTTTGTGACTCATACCTCTGCTGACCACTGCAAAAGCATTGATAATGCCCTGCATCTATAATGGTTTAGGAAATGCATATCTATCCTGGTTCTCTTTCTGACGGTGTGAACAGCATTCACTTTACAATGAAAGCTACAAGCAGTTATGTACTGGTAAGAACTAACAATTAAAAAAATAAAAATAATGAGCTATTTCCACAAGGTTTCATGGAATAGCATGAAATCGATAATTTTAACAGTAGTCAACGGTTGAATTTTACTGGCAGTGTCATCGGAATGAGAGAAACCAAAGTTATACTTACAGATTTCCCTACAAACCATTTTTTGTCCCCTAGGAAAATGTCCAAATCTTTCAGCAGCTCGGGGGCTTTGTTGGTGAGGATGTCATTAAAAGCTTTCTCCTAGGGAAACAACGGAACACACACAGCAGTCAGCAAAACTGGATTCGTGAGGGTTTCTTAGGCTTTCCTGTCAAAAATTTGGGAAGAATTTACAGGCATTCTTCTTGTACTATCATTCCTGAATCCTGCAAGCCCACTCTTTCCTGAGAGCTGAAGTCTCTATGGGAGGATGCCTTGCATGGTGGATAAGGCTGAATATTAGTGGTTCTCCACTAGTTTTTCCTCCAGATGTAGGTTTTAAGGCTGCTAGCAAAGGGTTAGCTGTTTCCTTGGGAGATGGGTACTTTTTTCCTGTCACCTGTATGGAAATGATTGAGATTGCAAACTGCTGTGGGCACCTGTCTGATCTGTCTGCGGGGCCCAGAGTTGGACTCCATGATCCTCATGGGTCCCTTCCAGCCCAGGAGGTACTATGATTCTTTGAACTGAGTGCTATGACAGCAAGTCACAGCCACAAGTTTGCAATTCAGAAATGTCAGATTTGCAGCCCGTGCTGTAACATTATTATTATTTTTAATATCTTATACCACCTTCTGCATGATACACAGAATAAATGGAATCTTCTCTTAACCCCATCAGTCCCCGTCCTTTAGCACGTTGACCACAAGGTGGTGGTAGCGGACGCCGGGAGACCTGCTATTAGTGCCAGAAGCACTACAGACTCCCAGGAAGCGATTTTCTAGATCTTTTGGCCCCCAGACGATACTTGGCAGCATACGTCCACACAGGCACACCTAGGCTGCCTGTGAGCACTGCCCCCTTTCACGCTGAGGCACGATCCAGGTCCTTGTTTTGGAGAAGTGCCTTGGGACAGCTGGGGCACACCCGGTGATGGAAGAACTGGGACTGCAACTCTGTGGCTGTCGTGCTTTCCTGCAATACTCCACCAGCAATGCTGGGCCCGTTTCTAAATGTTCAAAAACTGTGAGTCAACGTTCCCTTGCCAAAGCAGGGGGAAATTAGGAAATTCCAAGAAGTCATTAGGAAGCGAAGTAGTCTGCATTTTTGAGTACTAAAACTTCCAAACTTCAGATTTTCTCGTAGAAGGTTCTGTAAAATTTCCCTTATTATTTTTATTATTATTACTAGTTTGTGAACATTTAGTCCTCTGTATTTTCAGTATCCCACTCAGCCCAAGGAGGAGATGGCTGCACTGGTAGTTAATGATTAGACGTACTGCTACATTGCAACTTCCCTAAAAGAGCTGGGTCATCTGCTGAGGTCAGAGTTATGTGAAATATCTGCAATGCTGGCATTAACTGACCGTCCCCTGAGGAATGAATCTGTGAGTTTGCGTTTAAGAATGTGATGAGCGAGAACTGGGAGACAGAGGGATGCCAAAACCCCAAGCATGTGTTGTGACTGTGTTAAAGTATCACAGCCATGTGTTATAAAGGGCACTGATGTCTTCAGAAGATCCATTGGATGGTGGTGGGACCAAGGGGTTCAGAAGTTACTGAAGTTATAGTAAATGTTAAGAAGAAATCAAGATGTAGGAATGCAAAAAGAAAATAGGGTGGAGCGGTTAATCCTCTGAATTAGCAGAAGCAGAAAGATTTGAGTTCTCTGTGACAGGATACAGATATTACAGTGCTAGCTGGGATGACAGTGCCTTTTGAAGAGCAGTTTGATGTGTTTGCATATGGTATCCTCAGTTTAAGGTGAGCCAGTGAGGGATGTTGACCTTGTTCCCACTACGGGGGAAAATCTTGTGGAGGTGGAAGGGAGTGGACAACCCTAACTCAGTTAGCTTGGAGGAAGAGCCACAGAAGTCCTCCACCTTGAGGTGAGGTGAGATGATGGACTCAGGGGTTGGCATGGGGTTTTTTCTGCAGTGAAGATGCTCAGGTACACATTCACATGGGTTATCTTTGTTTAGCTTAGTGGCTGTCTTACTCTCACTTCCTGATTTCTCTCTGCCCAGGGGAACAGCGTCATGAAATCATCTATGGTGTCCACAATGGCATCAGCCAATGCGTGCTCCACTGGAGTCTGACCTGCCAGACCTGTTAGAAGCAAGCATAAGAGAGGTTAGGGGACACTTCAAGAATATTCAAGACCTGGGAGTTAAGCTCTGTTCTTTGTGGACATTTCCATAACGATACGGACTATCCAAAGTATTTTGATGCTAACCATATGCTTTTGACTCCCTTACATCCTGGTGTAACCTCTCCTACCTTTGTTTTTGACTCCTCCAGCCTCATTTAGCTCCCTAAGTTGTTTTTCTTTCCACCATCTGAATGCACAGCCCATGACATACTGCTTACTTGTGATTAGTTTCTCTTGTTTTCAAATCTGTTTTCCTCCCCTGTTGCTCCCTGGTTTGCCTGTGGTTATCTCAGTATGACTTCTTTTCCTTGATCTTCACAGACCTGTGTTCAGAATTTTACCTCTGTACAGAACCAGACCATATTCTACTTCCTCTGTTCTTTTAGACGCCTGTATGTCATATGCCCTTTTTCTGTGATGTTACTTCCCTGACTTATACCTTATGCATTTGAAGGCATCAAATATGCCGCTCCTTTTGGGCACCAGATTCTGCGAGCCTTCAGTAAGGAACTGCTAGTGATGGACACACAAAAATGCCGTTACTTTATTCTAAAGGGCTACTGAAAATTGTCCCTGGGAATTTTAATGGATTTTATTTTCTCTTTCCACTCATGCTTTTTTTTTTTTTCCTGATGCGCTAATACGTAAGCAGCATGCTCTGAATTTGCCAGGATTGGCCAGTGTGCTGATAAAAGCCATGAGGGAATGTTCAAGTGATAATTTCTGGCTGTAAAAGTTGCACCATTCCCAATCAGCCTGCCAGTAGGAGAATGGGCAGGAAGGTGGCGTGGGAGGAAAGAGGACTTCCATATCATTTTTCCCAGTCTTATATTGCCACGTAGATGCTCATCATCTTCTTCCCTGGCAAGTAACAGGTCATATCATGAATCAAGGAAATTGGCAGCGTTGCTCAACGTGTGAAAATATGTTATGGTAGTGCCTTGAAGAATAACACAGTTGGCTTCTCACTGTTTCCTCAGCTGGAAAATGTGGGGTATCTGGAAGTGCTCAGAAAGGCAGGTTATGTTTCTTTGCTCAGAACACAAAAACAGTCTGACAGCACTTTGCTTCCCGGCCTGTCTTCGCTTTGCTGACATGCAGCGCACCAACAACACATCTGCTTTCAAGCGTACTCATTATGCACATGAGTCTGAATGACAGCTGCTGACCTAAAGCAAGCCCTGACTACTCTTTTTGATTATTTACATTCCTAAAGAGTCTTATATCATTGGGTCTAGCTGGATGAGTGCTTTCATGGTGTACAGTATTTAATGAATGAAGTCACCTTCTGATCTAATCTCTCTGCCAGAATAGAACTGTTGCCTACATCTGCCTCGCAGCGTTCTGTCTGCTGGCTGCAATCAGCTCGAGTGCTTTCAAAAGCTCCTTACCCTGGTGCTTTCCTGTTCTCGTGACAGCTCAGAGTTTAGCTGTGTGGAAAACTACCCCGGGAGTCGCTGGGGTCACGGGCACATGTATTCTGTCATGCAGAGACAGAGGGTAAGGTTTAGTAGCTGGGGAAGTTGAACCAAAACCCAGGTGTTAGATGCAGAGGGGAATGTGAAGGGATTCATGGATTCTTATAATCATTTGAGCTGGAAGAGACTCTTAAAACTCACCTAGTCCAACTCCCCTGCAATGAACAGGGACGTATCTGTAACTAGAACAGTGCTCAGAATTATTTGTGAGTTTTCCTTTCAACGTACTTAATGTGCAAAGCCAAGTGATTTCAGTTGTGAACACCATAACACTTCATGCTGCAGACTTACTTTGAGCCTTACTCTTTACTGTGGTCTGATCTTTATTCTCTACATTCCATTTGAGTAGCTCTATATTTTGCCCTAGGGCTCACAGAAGTCCTACTCCATGGTTGGTCTTGTCAAGCTGTTAGTTTCTTTCTGCTTTTGCTGTGATTTGGTGTATGTTTTTCTTTTTTTTCCAGAGCATTTTTAGTGAGTACAGAAGAGAGCAAGAAAGTTGTCAGATGAGTTACCTGTTTCTCTGGCGAGGTATCTCGCAATTGCCAGGCTCTGGTGTATGATCACTCCATCTACTTCCAGAATGGGGAGTTTGCCAAATGGGATAGCTTGAAGGGAAGAAAAGAATGAAATGGAATAAAATCATTACTTTCAACAGTGAGTTGCACTTTTACCACTCTTGGAGGGAAATCTTTGTCATAGCACTTAGCAGTTTCTCAGTATTTCTGTAGGGAAATGCTATAGACATGGACTAAAAGGAAATATCAGGTTGAGGAGAAACCACCTCACTGCAAGAAGACAGCTGTAGTGTAGAAACCAACGACTGCATTTTCTATTTCCTGGACTCGTGCTCTGGAGCCTGAAGATGTCCCTAGATATCCCGGATTCTTTACAGGGGGAGATTTTTTTTTTCAAAAGCTTAAGGTTCCTTTTCTTCTCAGCTTTCTCCTCCCCAGGAAAGTGAATGTCAAGGCTAGGCAAAGTACTACTGAAGTCTTAGTAGTGCAGGGTCCAGCTGGGATGTGAAACAGAAGACTGAGTAAGATTCCAAAGATGCTTACTTGCTGTTGTTTTAAATTCAGCGGAAGTATCTGTATTTCAGAACTTATGACAAGACTTTCCACATAACAGTTCTCCAGCAGAGACAGTGTGAAAGCTTATCTCACTAGGAGATAAGTACAGATCTCAAACCGAACTGCAAATGCTAGGATATTCGAATCTATTTGACTAGACTCGCATGCAAAAACAAAAACTCAGTCCTGGGGAAAAGGCCTCCAGACGCTGAGCACAGGTGAAGGGCAGACTAAGCAGGCATGGTAGATATCTGTGAGAATCTATCCATTCAGTAATATATTGTATATGGAAACTTGGGCTTCTGTTTTGCTGCATTTTGGTTGGCAAGTGAAGCTGAAACCTTGGAACTAAGCCGAATCTGAGAAAAATATAGGAAGCATGAAAATTTGAGCAACTAATGACTAAGGGAAAATGTGGGAATCTACCTATGAGGTGTACCCCTTCCTTCCACAAATGTTACTGACTTCCCTGTTTCTCCAAATCCACTACTGCCACTTGTGAAGAAAGTGCACCCCAGTCTTCAAATTTTATGGGATCCTCTGGTGAGTAATTTGGAACGCTCTTTCTCCTAAAGTAGGTGAGCACTGGAAGGAGAAAAATAATGAAACCTGATGCACTTTGCACCTGTTTATCAAAATAATAGTAGTGTTGCCACCTGTCTCTGTGGTTTAGCATGGAGAATGTGAATTACAGAATGAATTTGGCAGCTGCACAGAGCACGCAGGACTCCTGTGTGCAATTTTCCCTGCATCTGAGCGGAGTACCTTTCTTTCCCCAAGTTCAATGCACTTTCAGGCCAGGATATGTGTCAACAGCGATGGCTACTAGAAGCCAGGGAGCTCAAGGAGAATTAGTTGTATTACTCCAGGGAGAAAGCATACAGTGCACATTTTTACAGAAACACGGTAATCTTTTTAACTTCTTCTCGTAGAAGACTTCGTATGTTTATCATCCAGTGAGCAGCAGGGTCCTTGAAAGTCCATATATTGCTTCACCTGTTTATCAAATCCAGAGAGAAAAAGAACATATCTGAATGCTGAACTGAAGAGCTCTCTGCTTGTGAAAATGAGAACAGCCTTGGTTCTGCTGTGAGCTAACAGTGCTGGGTGCCCTGGGCCCCATTGAGTCCGAAGCTGCAATAGCCACGGAATGTTTTAGCTCATACCGGATAGCAGTGCTTCTTTTAAGGAAGCGTCCTTCCAACACCCCAGCCCAAGAAGAGATCACGCTGCTGAGCTTGGCAAAAGGGTAATAGATAAACTTTAGTTCAGAAACAAAGGCTGTTGCCTGGAAGGAGTTAACGGGATGCCTGCTGAAGCCTGGTAGAAGCCCAGCAGTCTGATGCAGCTTTGACTTGATCAGCATGACTCAGCCAGATTCTTAGGCAATAACTGCCAGAACACAGTGATGACAGTTCAGGTTGGGAAACTGTAATTGCTTAATACAAAACAGAACAGACTATTTTCTAATGAGTTTACACATGAGGGGGAAAGTCTAACAGCTGCAGTTTGACTGACATTTCACTCTGACGCTCATTAAGTGGAAAATGAAAACCATCTTGCTTGTTTGCTCGTTGAGAAGCCCTCAAAGATGGCAAAAGGGGGGAGACATCTTTCTGACAGCTGAGGAAGATGGGTGAAAATGTGACAGGCAGCTGCATGGAAATGTGCTAGTCGTCTTCCTTGTCCTGTTTCTCGAGAGTGTGGCTGTGTCTGGATTACTTTGTTTTTTCCTGGTGTCCCGCAGAATTCCAGGAAATGGCTTGAAAGCACCACTAATGCCTAGAAACAGTTTTCTTCTCAGAGCTGAACTGTTTTCATTAGAATTTTTTTTTCCCAGAAAGGAAACTGTTTTTTAAAATGAAATACATACTAATATAGTTGTTGCTTTGTGTGCGTTAGAGATATTTACATTTTTGTGGCTCATAAAGCAGTATGAAATTAATAAATCAGAGTAGATTTTATTACATGCAGACTCGTGAATCTGAAAAGTCCAAAAGGGATCATTATTATGTTTTATAATGGGGCTTGGTTTTTTTTCTTTTTTGCCAAGAGACCGCGTGTATGTTGTTATCCTTATTAAGCAGAGAAGTCTTTAAACCATAACAGATAGTCAACAGGACAGACTTTTCCCTTTCTTTTCTCTTCAAAATGTGATTTGATTGCTTTTCTTTCTTACAAAGAACAGGAAGTCTTCGTCACTTAAATACAGATATTTTTCTTGATAGTGCAATGTTTGATTTGCTCATTTGCTGACCTTACCATGCTGAATTCTTGTTGAGTTTTGAATTGCTGAGCTGTAAATGAGTAGAACTTCTGATAGGTTTGAAGAAAGCCCACTTGTGTTGATCTGTTGACTTGTGTTGTAATGATCTGCCAGTTCTTCAAAAATCTGTAGCTGCAAGGTGGGCCATCCTTGCACACACATAAGTATGGCATATCTGTGTCCGAAGAACAGTCAGAGCAGAAAATGTTTGAAGTGCATTTTCTCCACTTTGGAGGAGAAGGTATAATGGCTTATGAAGTTGGATTTTCAGGCTGAAGAAAAACATTTTTAAGA
Organism: Colinus virginianus; assembly: GCA_008692595.2. Taxonomy (NCBI): domain Eukaryota; kingdom Metazoa; phylum Chordata; class Aves; order Galliformes; family Odontophoridae; genus Colinus; species Colinus virginianus. The sequence continues at coordinate 15,785,241 of VONY02000005.1, forward strand.
AACTCGATTTGCTTTTGAAGCGTTAGTATCAAAAATTCATGAAGTAATGTCCAAGTTATTAGTACCATGCAGTGAAGTGTCATCTTCTTCTGTCAGCTCTTATCACTTAAAAATTTCCATATTAATAAATTCACAGCATTACTAGGAGATTGCCTATACGTTCAAGTTTAAATGCTGTGGGCCTTAACATGTTCTCTGGGAGTACTGGAGATTTCCTTCTACGACTGGAAAAGATGGGTTTGGGTTTGTACATTTCATTGGTAGGAAGGATGTAAGTAGTCTTCTCAACAAATGGTTGACGTTTGGTTGCAGGGTTTGCAAAAAGACCTCCACGTGTCGTCTGTAGACAGCATTCATATAGCCTATTTCCCTCGTACAGATAACACAGCCAGGCTATGTACTCTCAGACTTCAAGTTACAACAGAAAACACTCAGTGGTATCCTTACGTCATGAATGTGGGCTTCCAAGGCTTCCTCTGAGCCTTCTCCAGTAGAAGCTTTTGTCCCCTTGCTCTCCTTACTGACATAATATGTTCAAGAAACCTCTGGAGTTCTATGAATGTAGTATGTACATAAACACTACAATAAAGCACTGTTAAACTTTTGTCATCCATTTCAGATCACAGAATCATAGAATCACTTGAGTTGGAAGGGACCTTTTAAGATCTGTCCATATCAAGAAAACTTGGGCAGAGGCTGAGTGCAAGAGCAGGTTGATCTATATTCTCTCTTCTCATTTCAGGATGGATTCATTTAAGTATCTGCCCACTGTTTAACACTGGATGATTTCCTTTTATATATACCCTAGTTGTGAATGTCTGTTGTGATCGAAACTATGATGCTCATAGTCTCTGTTGGATTCTGAGCAGGCAGAATGTAGCCTAACGTGTGTTAAAAGCAATGATGTCTGTATAAATTTCCTCCATCTCATGAAGTCCTCCAAGGTCTGTGACACTTACTGTTTTCTTGGAGCGCTTATAGATTCTCGCTGAAGTGTTCAGAACTTCTTGAGCAAGAAAAGCTCCTTGCTCAGCCTCCTGGGCACAGCCCAGTTGATAATAGCCGTCTGAACCTGTTTCTCGATCAGGGACAGGGAGGGGTAATGTAACTCAGAGCTGAACGGAATCGCCCAAGCCTGCCAGCTACACTCTCAATTTTTGTGCTTCCTCGGCTACTGAGGGAGCCCCTACAAAGATACAGACATTTTATTTTCTCCTTCCCTTAGTTATTTGCTCCTTCTCCACTCAACTTTGCTTCTTCGTTACTCTCATCATCATCTCTGTTCTTGCCTCCCCGCTCTCATCCTGACTTGCTTCAGTTTTGCTCCCAGATATTCAGTTTAGGTCCTCGTATTTCCTGTGACCGTCACTTCCTAACTGACCTGCTCCTCCCCACGCTTCCTCCTGACTACAGTTAATTACTCCACAGCCTTAATGCTAAGCAGGCTGTACTTAAGTAGTTGGAAGTTCCTCCAAAGCTGAATAATGGTGCAATCAAGCTGCTGAGATTGGAGTCATACCAAAGCATTTGAATTGGTTAAAGATGAGGGAAATAAAGCATCGCAGCTATGCTCCTTACTGCCTTTTCTTGTCAAAATGAATTCTTTGTCTTGGAAACAGTCCATTACTATTTTCCATTAATATTTAAAATGGATCACAACAAATGCATGTGTCAGAAATTTTGCATCTTCCAATAGAAGCGTGCAGAATACTTATTTTTTTGTAGGACTCGTAGAGTAGCAAGGCCCCTGGGAAGTGACTGGGCTAGAGCTGGAGGCATCTATCACCCATATCTCCTGGAAATGTACGTCTAGGATGGTGCTCTGCTCCAACTTAAGTCCAGCTTCAGTGCTGATGATATTAAAACTCAGATAGTCTGTAAAAGCTACTGCTAAGCCATATCTTTTACTCCGAGATCACTATTGTGTATAATTCTAGCTAGATCTGTGTAGCAGCACCTCGTTCAGGAAACAGGACAGGTACTCTGTCAAAAAATCTTCATCTGCTGTCAATTGTCTATGAAGATTTATATATCGGAAATATTTTTAGTACAATAATTAGTCCGTTGAATTTCCTGAGGACCTTTCAGGAACCATTCCACCTCCTAAACAGTTTATGGGGTGTTTACAGTTATCCAAGCAATTAAAGCGTCCTTTGCTATGACTAAAAAGTCTGTGTAATTGCCATCCTTGAATGAGTTACAGAGCAGTGGCTGCTACTGCACGCTAGTCCAGTGTCTCAAGAGGGTGTTATCTTAGAACATAATTGCAGCAGATTATCAGCTATATTGCGGCTGTTCTTTTCAGTGCAATAATACTTCATCTTTCTTTTGAGAGCAGCCTATTATGTGATAGAATAGGTCTTAAGAGAGCCTATTACAAGATTGCATTCACTTCTCAATTTGGTTGAAGTTTAAATATGGCATATTCAAGTTAAAGCAAATGTAAAATTGAGTCTATTTATTTCAACAGTTGTGTTCGTGTAGAATGGTCATTTAATGCTGCTTTCTGATATTCAGCTGTTTTATTAAAGCCTGTGATAAAGCTAATTAACGCACGTAATACTTTCTTTGACTTGTTCATTTTAAAAATACAATTTTTGCCTGAAATTGGCACATAAGAAGTGGTGAGTTGCAGAAAATGTAAATTTAGAAAAGTCAAATGACATGTTTTTAACTTTATAAAGTATTCCCTCTCCCCAGCAAAATAAACTACCACCCCCTGGTTGTAAACGGAATCAAGTGAGACAGTTTCTAGGTGCAAGATGTTGCTTATTTGCCTGAACATGCAGAAAGGACCAGCTTGCTGGGGTAGCCGCTTGAAAATGCCAGAATAAACAGCAAAAAGCAAGTCTGCTTTCTAAATGACCTTTCTGCACATCAATCTCAGCGCAGACGTTTTCTATCTTCCTTTCAGTTTTACAGGAAGACTAAGAAATAAAGAGTTTCTTCAGAACGGTGGCAGTATTTTGTATTTTGTATGGGATGATGATTTGGGCAGGTGAGTGGCAACTGTTGTGAAACCATACCTTAATTTTTTGGTAATTGCTGAAACAAATTTTTCCTCTATGCTGACAATTTGTGCTCTTAGAAAAACTTAAGTTCCTTGGTTTGTTCCCTTGAATCGTGAAGAGACTGTTCTGGTCCAAACTTGTTTTGAGAACAGTTTCTCTCTCAACTATTTTTTCATGATGTATTGTACTTCAATACAATACACAGTACTTGCAGACTCTGCAGTCAACAGTTGTTTTAGATCTGTCAAAGTCAAGTGGGTGAACACATACCTTATTGTGTGCAACTGTATATAGCATTCTGACTGCATGTTATTTCTCAACCTCTCTTAAATATACATTAATGCAATTAGTTCAGTGAATTGGGCTAATTTTAATGGTTTTTGAGGGTTACAAACTAAGCCAAATGTGTACGAAATTGCTATTATTTTAGCTGTGGTTGTATCAAAAGAAGACGTAATTCCCCTTAGTATTTTAGCACCCTTTTGTTTTCACCAGGCTGAAATTGACTGGAATCTGCTACTTCTGTTCTTATGGGAGTAGACACAGTACAGGCAAAATGGAGAAATTATACCTGCTCTTCATAGGAAGTCCCGACTAGAAATGGCAGTGGTGAGGTCTGTCAGAAAAATAAACTATGCCTGTGTAATGGGTTGTAGGCATCCTCTTATTTCATAGTTAGTGTTGAACAAAGCAGTAACTGAACATTTTGGCAAAGGCACTTTTACCCAATTTCCTGAGGACTGGTGCTTTTTCAGATGGCCATTACCTCTTCAGTATGCTCCTACCCGGGGCAGAGACAAGGCCCATTTTGAAAATATTGCCCAGTAGAGAATTCAAGTGGCTTATGTTATGTCGCTGTAGTGTTAAGACACAAATTCTATACAACCTGGGTGAGAGGCATTTCTTGCTGAGTCACGGTATGTGAAGGCAGTGTTTGAGCACATGAGGGCAGATCTGGACAGTGACCCTTGATCACGTACAGTGCGAGGCTTTTAACCTCCAATCCCCATTGCTACCTTTTATCTGAAGGTTAATGATTTGCCTGTGGCAGATAATTTGGAAAGACTGTGAATAACTATTGCTTCACAGAAGAGGATGTGGTAGTCATCAACTGGTTGATCTCTAGGCAATTTCCTTAGTAACATTAAATTGTTTTGCACTCAGAACAAGATATCTCAACTATAGTTTTAGCTGATAAACTTCTGATCTTGAAAACTAACTAACAGCACTGTTGGCAAAGGCCACCGTTACATAGGTATTTGAGCTAGGTAGGTTTCAGTGAGCCTTCCAGAAGCAAGAGTTATAAAAGCGCTTTCTGACGTGCAGCCAACTATTTCTTCACGTGTTAAATCTTTCCTGGTCAATTAGCACGATGCATTCGAGTTCTCAGCTGACTGAATGGAAGTAAAGCCTGAAATTTTCAACCAGCATAAATTTTGCACAACTCATAGAATCACCGACTTTGGAAAAGACCTCGGAGATCATCCAGTCCAACCATCCACCTACCAATATTTCCTCACTAAACCACATCCCTTAGTACCCACATCCAAACGTTTCCTGAACACCTCCGGGGCTGGTGACTCAACCAGCTCCCCGAGCAGCCCATTCCAGTGTCTTCTTGAGAAGAAATTTTTTCCTAACATCCAGACTGCATCTCAATGAAAGATGCAACAGCTTAACCTTGGCTGACAGACCTGCTGTTTGAGTTGTTTTTCCTAAGCTACAAATGTCTTTATCGCCTGCAGATCGCTATGTTTGCTTTATCTTTCTAATTTGTCTTAATGAAATTCTAGAATTTGATATATGGACTTCATATGTTGCTAATGTTCTCTGAACTTCGTTTTGGGATCTAAGTTGATGTGTGCATCTGACTATGTGCACACCTAAATATGAAAAAAAACACAATTCTCTCCAAAATTCATCTGAGTCCTCAGTATTGCCTTTGGCCTCTGCCTCACTTTCCTGAGTGGAGAGAGAAATAGCCTGTACCACAGGGTCAGCAAGATGTAAGGTCTTACAACAAAAAAAAAAAAAGGTTACTAACGTCTGTCATTCACATGCCTGAATGCATGTGAGATGTTAGCCAATGTTTTTTACTCTTGAGCACCTCAGTTGGCTTCAATTGTCATTGGGAAAGCAGCAGTGCTTGCCTGTTTGCCATTCAAATCACTGAGTACATTTTGAGAAAGAGACGAATCTAACAATGCTGAATTTGATAACCCGTGGACTAGGCTTATTAAATGGTGTGAATTCCTACCAAAAAAATATTGTCAAATTAATGGAAATTGCAGCGTTCATTAGCTGTATATTTTCCCCACGTTTAAGATGTCATTATTTCTTCTTGATCTTAAAAGTTTCATAGGTTATGTACAAAACATAGTCTGAATCCATGAACTGGAGGCATAAATATCTTAAATTTCATCTCCCCAGTGTCCTTACTTGAGCTCAGTTTCATTTGAACTGAGTTTAATATAATGAGCAGAAGTAACATGCATGTTCAATAACTCAAAGGAGGTTTCTTTCACTTAAAAATACATAAAATGGCTCATTGTAGCCTTCAGCATACTCCCAGTAGTCTGAGAAGGGCTGTGCTGTTTTGGGAACAAAACTGTGGCGTCTCTTTTGATCGTTTTTTTTGTTTCCTCCTCTTTAAATAAGCTGTGTTTTTGTTTTTTTTTTTTTCTCTCTTTGAAGACTCTTCTTGCTGCAAAAGGGTGTCCTTGACAGTTCTTCTCCAACCTGGCCTTCTAAAACTGGGGTGTGGTCTTTGAGATTAATTCCTCATAAGAACCCAGGAAGATGAATGTAAATCAGCTTTAGGTATGTACTAGTCCAATCAAATTGGATAGGATTAAAAGCCCATTCAAATTACCAGAGGTAAGTCATTTTAGAGTGCTTGAATATTTGTGTTTGATCTTCTGTGAGAGCATCAGGAATGCTGTTTTGGCCATCTTGGATCTGGGCAATAAAATTCTTATATCCCTAATTAATGCCAAGATTGAATGTGCTTCTGGTAGTGAAAAACGAATGTACCTCCTAAATTGTTTTGGATTTTAATATCATTTCTAGTGGAAATTTTCATGTAAGAGTCTGCGCTACTTACTTGGTTTGATTTTAGGCCAGTCTGCTGCTTCCAACCTGTGGTCTTCATACTTTATGCCCGAATAGGCAAACAGATAGCGACTGATTTCTGCTCTTCCTCGCAGATTGAAGTATGTCAGCTTGTAGTTGGGCATGCTGGGTCCCTGAAAGGGAAGTCACTGAGTTACTTGAAACGTGAGCAACAAACCTCTCAGCAAAGCACAACGTGTGCTGGTTAATGAAATGTGCTTGTACAATGCAAAAGATGAGTTACTCTAAGCTGTGATGTGTTTTAAATTGCAATCTTTGCATTAGTCGTTTTTTGTTTTGCAGTTATCAGTCACAGTGTTCAGACATGGGCAACTGCAGTTCAACACTGTGGTCTTGAGAATATTTGCATCAAATTCTTGCAAGTCCTTGTTTAAAAGCCAAAAGAAAACTGTAAAAACTGTTGACTTTTCAGGTGAATTTCTTCCTTCAGTGCTGGTTTGGTGTTTGGAAGGTTCAGTTTGATTCTCAGTGTAACTGGCAACAGTAGTAAATGGTTTTCTGCTGGGTTGTACGATGTGGATGTTCAGGAACGGCGAGCAGGCAAGGTCCTTTCAAACTGAACCTAAGCTTTTATAATCTGTGCATGCAGCACTTAAATATGAAATCACTATGATCTCAGCTGGGTTTTAAATGTAGTGGCTAAAGGAAAGTAAAACAACCACCCACAACTTTCACCACCACAGAATTCTCTCATCAAGAACATTTCAGCCTTTAAGTAGATGTTACATGTCATTTATTATCCTTCTGATATGCATCAGCTCAGAGTGTTGTTAATGAAACATGCAACATAGATAATTTTCATTGCATCAGTAAATAAAGAGAATATATATATATTTTATGACTAAGTGCTAGTAAATGGCCTTGCAAGAGAAACGACCTCCTGTTTAGTCATCTGGCCTTGGAAAACGTGCCTGTAAGCAGATGTAACATCAGCTTTCACTTCAGAGGGAGAAGTTCTTTATTCAGGAAAATGGGAAAGCTTGCCTTTCATTCACACTGAAGTAAGCAAATTGCATTTGCAACTTTCTGCTCAGAAGCTGCTTTCCGTAATAAGAGTTGTAAAAGAAAGTAAAAATAAACTCTTGTTAGAGATCCCTCCCCAGTGGAGTTATCGGTGAACCTCTCTTTATTCACTGGTTGTCTGTTTACCATCCAGATAAGCCTACCAAAATATACCATCTTCCTCACTATTTTCTCTGAGTACCACTCTTTTGGATTGTTCACCCTACATTGCTTCAGAACAAAGGTACCACTGCTGTTGTGTTTGAAGTTAAGGAAGTAATTTGTCGTTTTTCTCATTTGTGTTGTAGAAAAGATGGAAGCTGTAGGCAAAATAAGTTATGGGAGTTGTGTGATAAGTTTCCTAGATGCGTTACTTATTGGAAATTGTATTTGCTGTTTGGCAAATAGAGCTTGTAAGTTACCAGCCTGGCTACTTCTTTCTCTATAAAGGATATTCTGGACACTTATCAAGTTTCCAAGCTCGCTTTGGTTAAGTGGTATGCATTTTCAATCTTTGTGCCTTGTTTTCTAGTGGGAGATAAACTTTAAAATGGAAGTATCCTGAAATCTCTGGTGCATGATGAATTCAGATTCACTGTCTGTGAAACGAGTGTCAGAAATGTAATATAAGAAGATGAAATTAGAGGGTGTTCTTTTTTTTTTAATTTATTTTAATGTGTCTGCTTTTGATTTTGTGTAATTAATGAGAGGGAAGAAGTTTTTCTGTGTGTTTTTTGTGTATTTTTTTTGACTTGTTCTCTGAGGCCCAAATTAGACATGGGAGGTGAAAAAAAAAGGTGGAAGAAGAAACTTAACAAAAAAAAAAAACAAAAATATTGTTTGTTATGTTCTTACTGTTTTATAGGGTAAGAGGAAAGCAATAATTCAAAGTCCACTTGCAGAGGATGTGACCCTTATTGTGCCAAGCCAGTGTAACTATATGTTCTGTTCTCCAGGGGTGTCTGTGAAATTCTTTTCAGAATGAGTCCGGTGCTGTGGACTTCAGCTACCTCCCACCTGCAGCCTTGGATACCCTGAGCCTTTGTTAGCAGAAAGTTATGAGCAGTTGAGAGGCACTGAAAAGAACAAGGATTAACCTAGGCTTAACCTATGGTCCAGACAGATCATAGGTTATATGGTCTGTTTATATACTATACAGACCAGGCTAGAGGTAAGTGAAGCAGAATGTCTTTCCGTGGTAAGCTTCTTGAAGCACTCCACACATAGAAGAGAAAGCTGAGTATCATCAGGAGCAGTGAGATGATGTAAAGAAATGCGAATCCTGGCAGAACACCAGGAAGTCTTTCTGAGAGTTGTAGTAGGCTGTGGAATGTTTTAGTCTATTGAGGAAATAGTGGAAACTATTGTTTCAAGTGTTTAAAGCAAAGCTAAACAAATTTCTAATAAATATGCTGTAAGAAGTAATCAAACATTCGCAGTGCTGATGCACTTTTAAACTTATGTCTTTGTTGTTGTTGTTGTAGTTCACAGATGGAAAAAAGTAATCCTCCAAGGAGCTTACCAAAAATACGTGACATCTTAGAAACCTCTATAGTTTCACCGTAAGCATGTTTTTGTAAATGTTTGTAGGTTTTATTTCTTATTTGTATTTGTTGTGAAATGTCAGGAGTAGTACTTCCTAAACAATTCCACATAGGTTTTTTAAATGAAAGAAAAGATAGTGTTCCGAATAGTTGGGTTTTTTTTGTTGTTTTTTTTTTTGCCAAACATTGAAAGAAAGATGGCAATGTTACCCCTTCATCCTCCTTCACCTCATTCTCCCATTGTGTTTTATAAAGGAATTAAATGTGAGGAACAAATTGAAAACTTGTTTTAAGAAAATTACTCCAAGTGATTGAAAAACATCAGTTCTAGGAAAAATAAATATTGAAAAAACAACTTTAGGTAAAATGAAGCTTCAAGGGGTGGGCAGGGATGGATGTAAATGCCCTTTTGAAAGTATGCAGTCACCTGCTTTGTAGCATGAGTTCTGCCCAGGTAAGTCGTAAGACAAATGTGTATACGTGCAGTAGGGGGGTATCTAATTTCCACTGGTAAATCTGTCATCTAAGAAGGGTTTGTGATGATGGATTTTCTTGTCTGTTTGTTTTTTCTTAGTTTTTGGTTTCTTAAGCTGTGAATATAACTGAAAAATTCAGAAAACTGGTCTGTGGCTAGTACATGGAGCTGTGCAGGCCATCTCAGTCTCATCTCACCCCAGCTGTGTGTAGGAGGGGACATCCTCCATGTAACTCATCAGCCAAAATCCAGGTTCAAATTACAAACTTCTTAGGCATTTTGTAACAAATTTCCAGTAATTCAAGTCAATTACATGTCTTTATGGGAAAACTGTATTACCTGATGAGTTTGGAGTCTTTTCTTTCCCGGTTGTAAGTGGGACTGAGCAGTCAATTTGCAAACGTCAAACAAGACTGAAGTTTAAAAACGTGAAAGGAATCAGCGTTATCTGAGAACTAAGATGCTGGGTTTCAGATAGTGATACTACTGAACAGAAAAATTACTGACAGACTGCAAATCAAACAAAGAAACCCGGAGGATACTGAAGCAAACAGTTCTGTGTCTGCAAGCTGTGCAGTGCTTTTGCTGTCCTGAGTGATAGTGTAGGTCGCTGTGTGTCTATTTCTAATTCACAAATGCACAGCATATATTCTGTTGGTGTAACACACCCTCATGCAGAGACCTGGTGTGTTCTGTCCAGCTAACTGAGGAATACTGAGCTTTGTAGAGGCGTTTCAGCGCTTTTCTTGAAAACCCAGCATTCAAAGTAATGCAAGAAAATACTCCTCCATCTCCTTCCAGTGTAATATTTAGACTAGAAGACTTTTAAAAGTTAAGCTTTTCTCTTCAGCAAGTAAGGGCAGAAGTGTTGATTTGAGGTTCACCGGTGTATCTCTACAGATCAAGCTCTCTGCCTGAAAGAGGTGATGCATTGCTTTGTAGATACATTTGTCTATTATGGGGGTTCTTGAGAGTTCAGCAGTCAAGACCTCACTGGGCACGAGTGGCTGCGTGTGAGTAATTCTGAACTGTTACTGATGAAACAAAAATAAGGTTGGGTCCTGGCGTCTCCCTGAGTGGAAACTGTGTCTGTTGAAGGGCGTGAGAAAGTAATATGGGGCCATTTGGGGCAAGGAAGGTGAAAATCTTCCCCTGAAGACAAGTGCGCTAATGGATGGGTACCTCTGTTTGTTTCACAATAGGAGACCAAAGATTCTTAAGTCTACAAATATCTTTCTGCCAAGAATTATTTTGTTTTATGAAGTGGAAAAGGGTGAGATCATGCCCTCTCTAAGCAGTACAGTATTTGGAAACAGAAAATCTGGAAGAGTTGATGGTTGTTGTTCTTGTTGTCTCTTAAATCGTCTGCTTCTAAAAGTACTTGGTATTTTTTTGCAGTGTTTGAGTAAATCTGATCTGGAAGATAGGTGGGTAGGTCTGAAATAGATATATATCTAACAGCCTGATGTGGGTGTCCTACCAGAGGGAGGGTACTGCAGTTTCAACTAGTTCATATGTTTACTCACCAGTGTATTTCTGTGATGCCCAGGATGTATCATGCCAGCTTGTGCAGCTTAACTCTTTCAACCCACAGCGGCTGAACCTCTTACACTGAGAACTATTTCTTTGTCCCAGCTACTGGGCCAAATGGTAATTACCACTTAAGAAATTAAATGTAGAGAAGAAAAAGAGAGAAGCCGTCTGACTCTGCTTTTCTTCAGACAGGCACAGAGATTCTCCTTAGGTTATTTTGTCAGAAGCTACCTATCCGAGAAGAATGTATTAGTCATTGGTTTTATTGCTTAGGAGCTGGGAAGAGCTGTGTTACTTTATGAAGCATATAGAAAGATTTTAACCAGGAAAACACTAAGTGTGCCTCATTTCACCAGTTCTGTCTATCTTGCTGACTGTCCTCTGACGTGGAGATACCTCACCTGTCTAGAGAACACTAAAGTAGCTTTCTCCTTCCCCAGTTTTTGAAACAGTTCCCTTTCTGAGCGAGTTTTCATGCCATTTCCATAAAAAGTGGCAGGTGCTTCAATGACACATTTTTTGCCTTGGCAGAAGAGACCTACAGAGCCTTTCAAGCCTGCTTATTTCTGCAAATTGGGTGAGCCTGTCAAGCCTCTGTATGTGGTACTAAAAGAAATCTAAGCTGATAATGACCTGGGTTTTGGCTGAAGTTGAGAGTGCAAAATCTTGGCTTCGAAGTCCTATTTGAAGAATCTAGATGGAACTCTTTCAACATGCTGCTAAAAAGAAAAAAATGCTCATTTTCCACGGAACATAAAACATGTTCTTTTTCTCAAGAATGAACTTCCACATTTAATGCAAAGTGGAAAAAAAAAAAGTAAAAACGTCTCAGACCTCTAACTTTTTTTAACTTGGAAAATTACAAAAGAAAAAATCATGTTTTTTTCTTCTCTCGAAAAATGTATTAATTCTTCTCTAGCTAAGAAAGTAAGAAATCTTCCATCCTTATTTTGTAGGCGGATGCATGGAGAATATTGGCAGATTCATTGGAAGACCTGTGAAGTCTTCTATTAAAGATTTCCGCAGTGGTCTTAGTTTTATATGCTAAAATGAAAAGCTTTGAGTATTTCTACATAGTTGCTGTCAGCTCCATTTGACATAAACCAACTTTCTGAAGAGCAATCGTCTCTTTTTTTGCTTCACCTATTTACAGGAAGTAAGTCTGGACATTGGAGAGAAGAAAAAAAAAGTGCACCCTCATTTCTGTTTAAGGCACAAATCATCTGAAGTAAATGTTTATGCAACTAGATGTAGGACTGAGTTTTGAAATAACAAATCCCAAATGTAACAGTTACAGCCTGATACTTCTTAGCTTGTTTTTTTGGGATCAGATATATATATATATATATATATATATGTATATTTTAATGGACTACTGTGTGCCATTATCCAGTGCACTTGTCATTTGCAACCTGTTGTGGAATGAATCTTCTAATGTGAGAAGTATCCTTAATATGTAGCAGCATTTCTTTGGGATTTAAAGGGTGTATTTTCCTCTTATTTCCTTCCTAATGCATTCTCAGTGCCATGTTCCCCTAAAGTTTGCCCTGTATCTATCACTGTCCTTGGGAATAATTCTTGTTAGCTGCAGCAGGTCATTGGTCAGTGTTTAGCCTGGAATATGAACCTCAGTGTGAGGAGTGGGAGTAATTTAACAGCACTATTTTGTGCTAGGTTTTTATTGGAGTCAAACGGAGTGCTGGATGAAAGAACGGTTCTGTGCATCCAAATGCATGCTTAACTGCATGTGAGAGGCCAGATGTGAGTCTTGTGCGTTCACATGATCTCCTCAGAATGACAATGGGACAGGGCTTGTCAGGCTCCTTGGTTTATTACCCGAGTATCTGTGACAATTTTACTTTCTGTCCAGATTTTTTTTTTTTCAATTTCTTGTTCCTGTTTTTATTTAAATATAGGAGTTGTTCCATACAGCCCCCCAAGCTGTAATGAGTTTCAAATGAATAAATTGGACACCTCAGACCAAAAGATACAGATAGATAAGTTTGCAAGCAGGGAAATGTCAGGAAGTATCCAGACAAAGGAGCAGCTAATATGTTTTTTCATGAGAGCCTATTTAAGTCTTATTTCCTCATCGGATGTTTAAAAATTCCCTGAAGTGTTTCGCTATAGAACAGAAGTCCAAATAATCGTAATTCTTGCCAACACCAGTCATTCTTGTAGAATTTGTGCCTTGTAGTCTCTGTAGTCTTCAGACAAACCAGCACCCTCTCTTTATCTCCCCGTAAAACAAAGAGGATAGCTGCAAGTCAGTACTGTGTCTTAAGTGCATTAGTCAGCTCTCCGAAGGCGGCTGCTGGTTTTGCCAGGGGAATTCGTGTCCTTGTCCTGAATGCTCAAGCTCATTCAACGCTTTAACTTTGTAACAGCTGCCTTGGCAGCTTGGTATCCTTCCTTAGATGTGGGGAAACGAGTTTTGTTTTGTTGTTTTTTCTTCCACTTTGTATCCCAGCTATGCCAACTCCTTTAACTGTCGCCTGTTGTGAATCTGCAGCACCACTAGCCAAAATTAAACAGCACTGCAGACATAAAAATTGTGTAGATACTCAGAATGTGTGCTCCCTCAGTTTTCCATACATGCTAATATGGCCTGGTTTAATTCGCTTGGCAGAGGTCTTCAGCACTGCCCACCAAGCCTCCTGTATCTCACCTTTCTGCCCTAGGGTGTTGGTGCACACTGCTCTGTCAGACCCAGTGCCCTTTCTCCTGCTTGTGGTGATGTTGTTTTTCCAGTTAATTTGACATTAATTTCACAGCAGATTGAACCAGAGGAGACAAAGGTCTGACTAAGATGCTCTTTGGACTTCTCTTTGGATGAGAAGTGTGGGCCTATAACTTTGAGCATCACTTGGCCTGAGGGCTGGAGATCTCCTAAATCTGGTAGTGAACGTCCAACAGTGCTGATGATGGTGGGTTCCTCAGCCTGCACCCAGAACTTGGTACAAAATATTAATCTGAAGCAAGCAGTTAAACTTGTGTTCTGCATTTGATCTTTCTGTCTGGAAAGTTACTGTACTACTGCAAGTTTGTGAAGCCCTTCAACTCCTACTTTCTGTACATCCTTATGTGTTAGCATAGAGTGGCTTGAGTTGGAAGGGACCTCAAGGATCATCGAGTTCCAACCACCAGCTGTGGGCAGAGTTGCTGACTGCTAGATCAGGCACTAGATCATGCTCCCTTGGGCCTCATCCAATCTGGCCTTCAGTACTTCCAGGGATGATGCATCCACAGTTCCTCTGGGCAGCCTGCACCAGTGCCTCTGGAAATCTTTTGTGGAAAAACTTATCCCTGAAATCTGATCTGAATATTCCCTCCTTCAGCTAAAAACCATTTTCCCTTTGTCCTGTTGCTATCTACTCATGTGAAAAGTTGCTATCTCTCCTGTTTATAGTCTCTCTTTAAACACTGAAATGAAACTTCTTTCTCCCGAAGTTCAGCTCAGTTCAAGACTGTACATGAAGTATCCTAGTGTTATTGTATGTGAGTAGGAGTTGGCATAGACAGACTCTGAAGGTCATAATGTTCACTCTCCCACCCCCACAAATAGCACCTGGTGCAAAAAAGACAGGTGGTATCACAAGATTCCACTTGTTACCCAGATCCAAAACATAGTGTGTGTTATTAACTGAATGTCCTTGTTTTCTCTCCTGTTTCATTTCAGGCTCTTACTTTTGAAGAGTCATTCCAACACTATTTTCCAGTCACTCCTAGGGAGGGGCAACAATGAGTATTTAACTTTCTCAGTTCATTGCTATAGTTTGTTTTGTGGGAGCGTTAGCAGACGGACTTCAGACATGTGAAGTTGTTGACACTGTGTATGAGCTGTGTGGGATATGGCAGATTCTATTTATTTTCCTCCTGGATTAATTTTTAACAGTGTGAATATATTCGGCTATTTGAAGTTAGCAGCATATATGGTAAGCATCATATATTCATATGCATACCTTTCAGCAGCATGGTGTGCCACTTGCTAATCAGCAACCTAACCAGCAACAGCTGTTAGTGCAGTTAACCGCTAGTTTGATTTTGCTCAAAAGTGATCTATGTTTTCAACCATTTCTACATTCTAACAGTTGTGTAGAATGCTGCGCATGGCAAACAGCTACTAGAAATCTGAAGAGCAAACCCTGAGATTACAGACTGTGTCCAACAGTGGCACAGGAGTTTGGTTCATTGAGGACAATGCATTTGTATCTACACAAAATTGAAGTTCAGGAAGTCTTATTTCCACATAGTTATAAGGTCGATAGAAATTCAGGAGAGGATGCTTTAAAGCTAAGGTTTGTTCTTCTGAAGCAGGCAGAGCAGAAGATTCATCTTAGCAGAGAAATGGTGCCCAGGACAATTCTGCACGTAGAGAAATGAGGACAGCAAGATTTTGAAGAAAAAAAATCCTGGGCAGATACTCAGAGAATTGTTTTGAAGTAGAAGATAAGGATTGCTTAATTTTTTGAGAGGAGAAAAAAGCAGTGAGTAGAAGCAGATAGAGGAGGATTTCTTCTATAAAATAATGGTGGGAATTAGAATGAGAGTATGTTAATCCATTGATGAGACAGAGAACAGGCGGGAATTTGGAAAATGAACAGAACGGTGCATAAAAATGACCCAGAGGATCTGGTTAGTGCTGCTTAATATGTATCTAATTCTCTGACATTAGCCTAGATTTGGTTTGCTTATGTAAGTGAGTGCATGTGTCAGTCATTACATCGAGCAGAATATCACTCTAAAATGTTCTCTTGCTTACTGAAAGCCCTCTGCAGAACCCTGCATGCTTAACCCGCATTATTTTTTTGGCTGCCTTTCCTTTTGAATGCATTTCTCTGTCAATTATCTCAAGTACGAAAGCAGCTCAGTGCTGATTGCATCAGCTACTGGTGAGAGGTGGGGGCTTGCTGCAATCTGCCTGTTTGCCTCTGGAGAATAAATAGCTGAAGCTCTGTCTGTGGCAGGACTAGTACCAGTACAGGTGCCAAAAGTGCAGGTGGGAGTTTAAAGATGTTTGTAAGCAGCAAAAAAAAAAAAGAGGAGAAAGTGCAGCTCATGTGCAGAGCTCAGGTTTATCCCTCAGTGTGCCAACAGCCATAGACTTATGTTCAATAAACTTAACTAAATTCTAAAAATGAGATAGTGTGATTTGCTGAGAACAAAAACTGTGCAGCTGTTATAGCAACAGAACGAGTGCAGGAGGTGAAAGTGGAAAGAAGAGAAGCCAGGTTCCTGAAGTAAGCAAAACTGAAACAGAACTCACTTGGGTACAGTGGTATGTGGTGTGGTCCTTTCCTCAGTGCACAGGAGCTGCTCTGAGGGCTGGCCCTTGAGGAAAAGGTTTATATGTAGTGTTTGTTAACACGCAAACCACTCCCCCATGACAACTATGCCATCGTGACTCTCTTTCACACGTGTTCTCAAGGCAAATGCATCATTTCCTTGGAAATCAAGCAAGCTTGGGGAGTGTTTTTTTTTTTTTTTTTTCAATTATTGCAGCAAATGAGGCACGGAGATATTTCAACTCGCAGTGATGGGCAAAAATAATTTAAATTCCTTTGCAGGGTAAAAAGAGTTAGACATTTGAACAATTGGACACTGAATAACTGAGCCAAATGATTGTTTTAATGTTGCTTTTTTAAATGGAACATGGAGCAAGATACAAAATGTGTCTTTGATGATCTCTAACAGAGAGCACTTCAGCTCTGACTGAATTAAAGAACAATGCTTTAAATGGCTGCTATTAAGGGACAAATAAGAAAAACAAAATAAAGCAAGCTCAATTTCCAATCGTTTTCATAAAGAGCTGGGAGATTTAAGAGCTTCTTGCTGTTAACAGTGAAGGGGGGGGGTGGTGATTCTTAGTGAACTCTGCCTGTGAGTAACGCATGCAGCTAGTCTGTGCTCTGTGTTACTGTTCTTACCACTTGTGAAAATTACGGATGTTTTGGGTGTTCTTTTTTTGTTGTTGTTGTTGTTGTGTTTGTTTTCTGAAATAATACTTAAACATCTGAATGTTATTTTAAATATTAACATGAATTTTATTTATTTATTTATTTTTGTCCCAAGGGTGAACAAGGCTTAATACTAATACTTATAAGCTCTGTCATATGATCCATGATTTTTATTTATTTATTTTTTACTTACAAGGAGCATTTTATCATACTGAAGATATGCAGCTTGTACAAATAATAATAATATTTATTGGACTGTGGGACAATTATACATTGCTATATTTCCTTGTGTGGAGGTTAGTTATGCATTCCACTTCAATGTAATGATATAGTAATATTTAATCAAATATATATGCAGTTTGTGATCAATTAAAAACAGAATTGTAGAATGGCTTAGACCTTCAAGATCATCGAGCTCCAGTCCTCCTTTCATGTAGGACTGGTTGGGCTGCCACCCACCAAATCAGGCTGCCAAGGATCCCATCCAACCTGGCCTTGAGCACCTCCTGAGTTGGGACATCCATAGCCTCTTTGGGTAGCAGCGCCAGTGCCTCACCAGACTTGGTTAAAGCCATTCTCCACCGTCCTGTCGCCACCAGATCATGGAAAAAGTTGATCCTTTTCCTGTTGGTAAGCTCCCTTCAAGTGCTGCAAATTCTCCAGTGAGGTCCCACCAGAGCCGCCTCTTCTTTAAGCTAAATAAGCCCAATTCCCTCAGCCTTTCTTCATAGGAGTGGTGGTGCTTCAGTGCTTACAGCACTTTGCACTGGAATTATGTACTGTAACGAACTCACTTGAATATGTAATAAAGTTTTACTGCCCTTTGTGAGTTTTCTTTTTCTGCAGGTGAGTGGACATTTGGTTACTTATCAATTCAAACTGAATTAAGTGAATCAAAGTCTAATTGAGATTATAAAGTACCACATGCACTGTTTTACCCACTGCAGTGGATAAGAAAGTTGAACAAACTCAGTGACTAGTACTTTCCCTTCAAAACTGCAGAAGAGAGAAAACTGGGCAAGCTTTTAGCATGTTGGTTAATGATCTACTGTCTTCCAATCTGGTTGTTCATTAGAGGATTTCAAAACTTTCCAAGACACTCCACATCACAAATTGGAGATGACAAAGAATGTGTGAATCCATTGTAGGTGATTTGCAATACTAGTGTGTGCATGGTTGTTCACTGGGAGGTGAACAAGAGCGTGTCTTTCTCCAAAGGGTCTGCACTAAATAAAAAGGTGACAAGGCAAAGCTGGGCAACAGACTCCAATCAGAAGTTAACTTGCAAGAAAGAAACATATTTAATCTTAGCAGTGTAAATGGATAAGTTTCAAGCACCAGTTAGTAAATTGGAAAAGCATAAACAAGGATGGAGAATCCTGAGGATATTATCTCATACTTCAGTTCACTGGAAAGCTACTGTAAGCACAACTTAAATGACTGAAAACAGTATGGCTACTTACTAATCTGTCCAAAACTCAGCAAGGTAACAGCTGCTCTAAAGTAAAAACTGAATAATATTATTTTTTTTTCCTAGTTTAGTAAGCAATCCTTAGTACGCTTCAATTTCTCTTCAGTAAAGAGAAGAAGCACAGAAGATACAGCTCCTACAGCACTTCTTCAAGGAGCACATCAAAGGGCAACTATCGAACTGATGTGTCACTGGAGATGTCTATGGCAGCAGGAACAACAAAGATACTAGATTCAAATGGGTTGCATTTAGGAATGAGAACTGAAATAACAGACTTATTTAGAATCAGGGTATGCAATGGCGTGCAAAAATCCCTTTGCAGCAGGAGACTGAGATGTGACGAGAGACTAATTTTTTAAAGCTCACAGAAAATTTCTCTCAAATTATTAAACAATTTCTGAATCTGCTCTGGAGTCGTTGTGGGAGACTATAAAAGAACAGAATTAGGAAAAAAAAACACACAATAAATAGGATCTATTGAAGCAGAATCAACAAGGCTCATACAAAGGCAAGACATGTCAAAAATTCATTACATACATTTGCAGTCAAAAAGAATGAAGTCCAAAAGAATGAAGTCAAAAATATAGATGCAAGATAGAAAGTTAATGCAGCGTACACAGATTTCCAAAAGGCCTTGTACATAATCTTTTCTCTTTTTTTTTCTTTTTTTTTTTGAAGGTTTTCAAATTAGCTGAGCAGTCATGAGAAAGTAGATACTCATGTGAATAAAACTGCTGACTAAAAGTCACTTCTCTCTCTGAAGAGAGATATTCATCAGAGTCTTATAGAGTTTATTAGGGGCCCTGGAGTTCAGCATGCTTTTAAGTTATCTGGAAAAAGCAGTGAAGAGTGCAATGACTACCTTAAAAACATGAACCTGATATCTGGTGAGAAAATGAGCATTAGTGGTTGCTGAGAAAGGAACTAAAACAAAACTTAGCTCACTGTGCAAGTCCACTGTACTATACTTTCTATAAAAGCGTATATGTCTTTGGCCTTCTCTTGTAGAGGAAAATAATTAAGGTTCTAGAATGGCTTCCATAAAATGGAACAACTGAGTGCATTTGCATTTCCCAAAGTACAAGAAAGGATGGATGTTTATTAACAGTTCTACTTTCTGTATTTCTATGAAAAGAGGAGATAGAAGTTTAAGAATATCTTTCAATATTCTGGGTGGTTGTTTGCATTGCAGAGTCTTCTGATTCCAGTACGAAAATAGAACATTCAAGCATAAAGAGATCATATGCAAAAACTTGCAAGTGGTTTTCAAAGTTTGTGACCAACAAAAGTGAACTATTGAGAGCAACCAATGTATTTCAAAAGAGATATGGGAGGAAAGAAAACATGGGTAATTGCAAGACCAAGAATAGGGAACTGCTTGGACTTATTACTGCTGGGAATTAATCAATACAGTAAGCTACAGCTAGGGTATTCAATTTCAAGAGACCAGATTTGAACTGGAACAGAACAGAACAGTGCAGCTCCTTGTAATCCCATTTAAAGCGGTGTCACTCAGGAGCAGAATTAACTGACTTGCACTGGAAATCATGTTACAGAAGAGGAAACTACATGGAGTAAGCAAATTATGCAGGAAAGTCAGGCCTAAAGGCTTTTGAGAGTTACAGAAGGAAAGGTACAGTAATACACCTTGTGCTTTAGGAGAGAGGAGCAGAAACCTTAATTCCAGGAAAAAAGGCTCGTGCATTTAACACTTGGTACTTCGGAGTTTAAATGAATGCTGCCTAACCTTTTCATTATTGTCCCAGTAGGCTACCTAAGTATGATTAAGCTCTATGCACAAAGCATCGTTGCCAGGCACAAAGGCTCACTGCCTTTTTCTGTTTTGACCTTGTGACATGTTACAATCAGGCCTTTTGCTTTCTTTTCCCGTGGTTGATGACGTTTTTGGAAAATATGCCGTGGCAAGAGTAATGAGGAGGTGATGTTCTGGGGCTCTCCCACACTGACTATTTATTGCATGGGTTGCCTCCAGTTGGATCAATAACTTTGGGTCCTTCCATTATTTTACTCTTGTATTTTTCCTGTATTTCAGGTATTATCATGTTGTGTCTCAGTATCAACCACAAAATAGTTATGAAATCCTTGTTATTTCTTCTTGACGTTGATAAGGAAATAGTAAGGAAAGAGGAAAGGAAGTGATGCTGGGTCCGTTTAAGTTGATTTCCTGAAGTCAGCAGAGATCTTTCTCCCTTTGTTTGACCTCAGGAAAGTCCGTTCAGCATTGTTGTGCTTTTTTCCTGTTGTGTGCAATCTGCAAATGCGGTGGGTTTGGAACAATGCTAGCTGGTGTTACAGAAATAGGTCTGATACATGCCTCGTGTATGTTTTGGGATTTTGTTCACTTTGGTTGTCAGTGTTCTGGACTTGTATAATTTGAGTTCTAAGTCAAACTGCCTAGTCTAACCGTGCTGGCAATATCACCTTACATCAGTGTTTGCCTCAACTTTGCAGTGAAGATTTATGCTCAAGCATTCTTTTCTTCCAGTGTGTCAGTGAAGAGGAATACACCCAAAAGAGGAAATTTTAAATAGGTTTAACTAAAGCCATATATTTACAGCCTTTAATTATTCATTAAATCTATAGGGCAGTCTATGGGGCATAGAATTTCCCTCAGTTGCAAAGAGGCAACTGAGAACTTTTTATTTCCACTTCATTAGAAGAAAGTTTTCCAGGAAAAAAAGCTTTTCCTGTGGTAGAAGTGCCCTGTAAGATTTAAGAAGGTTGCTTTTCAGAAGCTCTCATTGCACAGGTGAGCACAGCTCTACACGGGATTAAAAAGAGATGTG
Source organism: Colinus virginianus (assembly GCA_008692595.2). Classification (NCBI taxonomy): domain Eukaryota; kingdom Metazoa; phylum Chordata; class Aves; order Galliformes; family Odontophoridae; genus Colinus; species Colinus virginianus. The sequence continues at coordinate 15,806,173 of VONY02000005.1, forward strand.
TTCTCCTGAAGAGAAAATAATCTTTCTTTTCTGCTATATGTTACTGCACTTGGGAACGATGAAATAAATTCCCACGCTTTCAGAAATATGAATAAATTTATGCACATACGTTTAAACTAAAGAAGTCAATAATGCGCTGAACTGACTTAACCTTCACTTACTCAGCTGGTGATTTCTTGCAGATTAAGCCCTCCAGTTATGCTCCCCTTACAGCCTGCAACAGCTGTTGGCAGCATGAAAAAACTGTCAGACAGGCAGTTGCATGCAGTTAGCCTGGGACTGTGCATTGCAGCTTGTTGCAAGGGGAGACGACGTTTTTCACCACAATGATCTTCTGTGTCTGTCCATCTGTTGGATGATTTAGAACTGAAAATAAACAGGTTGGAGTACTTGTCTGTTGAAGGAAATGTCTCTCCACCTAGGTTAGATACACATCCAGTCGGATGGGACATCTTCTCATTGGTGTCCATGGCAGAGGTGGTCTCCGAAGAGAATGTGCTGCCCCACTAGACAGAAGTTTACATTTCAGCCATTTGCCCACTGGTGACAGAGCAACCTCTCTGGCTTTCTTGTGGTCAACCACAGTCAGTGCTGGTGAGCCCTATGGAAGGCTTTGTGGGCGTATGTTTAGGTATTCTATGGAGTCACCAAGTCAGTGTTCTGTGAATGTCATACAGGGACATGGTGATACTAACTAATGACCCATATTCTTCCTTGGTCACATTGAGGCCCTCCACTCTGTCTGAAAGCCCTGGATAAATGCAGAGGAAGCCACATGGATTAAAACTAAATCCAAGATTTAGCTCAGCAGATGTCCCTTTCAGAGAGTTCACTGGCTGTTATTGGATAAGCACACTACAGCTCATGTCTTTCACCATCATCCCAAGTGGTGTCATTCCCTTGGCTTCTGAATCAGTGCCAGCCCTTCCCTACCTCTCCTTTGCTGGTCATCACACTGCATTGCATCCCTGTGCTCACAGTTAGGCAAAATTTTGACTTCAGACGTGTTACTTCGTGCTAGTGAGTCTGCTTGCACTCTATGTGTGTCAGGAGAATTGCCTGCAGAAGTGTCCTTGAGTGCTCAAGACAGAGATTTCGGTGTATCTCTGTAAGCACTGGTTGTTTTCACTCCCTTGAAAATTTCCTCACATAACCTCGTCATGTTATAAAGTAGAGCATTTTTCTTTCAGTACTAGATGTTCATTCACTCAAGTCAGTCAGTACAAGATATTAGAGATTAAAATCTCATCATAATTTTAATGAAGGGATGCTATTCAGGAACCTGTAAATACAGTGACATTTGGCCTTTTATGTTTATACATAATGTAACTCAGCAATTGTTATTCTCTTAGAGCAAATGATGTATACCTTAAACATATCACTTATCTGAATATGTCTATTTTTACATTTGTAGCTTGTTTTGTCTGTGCATATGCATTGCTTTGATTATGTTATTTTGTTATATAACAAAAAAAATAATGATGTACAGGAAAGGTCATGAATGAATCTGAAAGATTATCCATTCTTAATCAGATAGGCCCCATAACATTACTAGGCAAAGTTTAATGATCAATGAAATCTGATGAATTTGGTTTGAAAGCTGGGCAGCTTAGAGAAGCAATCAACTAAACAGATGTCTGTAGTTTTGGAGGTTATTTCTGTGTTCCTGGCAGCAGAATTTTTGTGCAAAGAACAATGAAAAGCATGAACTGAAAGATCTGTGGAATCATCAAAGTTGGAAAAGACCTCCGAGATCATCCAGTCCAACCATCACCCCATCACCAATATTTCCAAGTAAGCCACGTCCCTCAGTACAGTAATTAAATGTTTCCTGAACTCCTCTAGGGTTGGTGACTCCCCAGACGGCCTGTACCAGTGCCTGATCACTGTCTCAGAGAATGAAGTTTTTCCTAACCTCCTCTGGTGCAACTTGAAGCCAATCCCTCTAATTCTATTGGTAGTTACATGGGAGTGGAGGCATAACCTCACCTTGCTACAGTATCCTTTCAGGTAGTTGTAGGGAGTGACAAGGTCTCCCCTGATCCTCTTCTTCACACCAAAAAATCCCACTGCCTTCAGCTGCTCCTCATAAGACTTGTACTTCACACCCCTCACAAGCTTCGTTACACTCATGTGGACATGCTCCAGGGCCTTGATGTCTTTCCTGTAGTGAGAGGAGCAAAACTGAACACGGTTCTCAAGATGTGGCTTCACCAACGCTGAGTGCAGAAGGATGATTACTTCCTTCCTCCTGCTGGCAACACTGTCTCTGATACAAGCCAGGATGGCATATTCATATTCAGAGTGCTGCATGGAGAGCAAAAGCAGACCACTAGAAACAGTTGCATGTGTTCAAAAGCAGCCTTATTCATAAGATGTGGGAGAGTAAGCTGTCACACTGTTGACTTCCTTAGCTCTCCTATTTATCAGAAACAGGCCAAAGTAATAAAAAACCAAATGCTAACAGTGTGAATGCATTTATCGTAGCAGCACCTCCAGCTTAAGAGAGAAGCAAAAACCCTCCCCAGCTTGTGGGATGTTATGTGAACAAGGGATGTTTCATCCCAAATGCCTCACTGGCATCCAGAGGGACTCTCTACTCAGAGGCACAGTCTGGAGCTCCTTCCTACATCAGCTGACATCTGGACTGCACCCATCTGTGGCTCTGTGCTGGTGTGGCTCTGTGCTGGTGTTTTTTGGTTTTTTTTTTCCCATTACATCCTGCAGAAAATCCCTTGTGGAACTGAGAGAAAAAAAAAGGAAGTCAGAAAAAGAAACAACCAAAAACCCCATCACAAAAATAAATAAATAAATAAATAAATAAATAGCACAAAACTATGTCTGGTCCAGTCAGCTGCTTTTTGTATTTCAATTAATGCTTTGTTATCTCTCTGTAAAAAGATGGATAAGAAATAAGAATGAAATATTTGTGTAGAAGTTGCAGAAGAGAAGAGTTTTGTTCTGCATTTCTTGCATGTGGTTAAATTTTTGATGAAAATTGGAGATGTTCTCTGTTTGTATTAAATCACGGGGTTTCATCCCCTTGAGGACCCTTGCAATTGTCTCACATAAGATGAATGGTACCTAGAGAAATTGGAGGTGCTTTATGAGTGAGAGAATAATCTCTAATTCACACAAGTAGGCCAGTGCAATTAGTTAAATGTTAAGCCTCATAACGTAACACACCATGTGCTGTCTCCCTGATTCCGCCCAGATAGATTTCAGCAGCAATATAATTGCATGCATTTTATTTAAGAAGGAAATAAGGCACGTGTTTAAAGAGGAGCCTTCTTAAAACCGTTATGCTGCTTCATCTCCAGAGAAAGTACTAAAGGATCTCATGAAGAAGAACCAGAGGCACAGGGCTGGGGTGGGGAAGCCTCCCCTCATTTTGTAGATTCGCATGCTGAGGCTGTGGGGAGGGGGGGGAAATCCTTCCCTACAGCCTTTAAAATGTGGATGTTCCCAAAAGTTTTTCACTGTGTCATCCTTTGTGATTCAAAAATATGCAGCATTCAGTAACATAATCTCCTTCGAAGAAGCCGACGTAGATTATGAAGAACAAGGCTTGAAAACTTGATGTATTTCCTCTCCAGATCACTGCTGTAGATGGTTTTTATTCCTGGAAATATGCAGGGATGACCTGCTAAAGCAAGCCAGATAAACGGTTCGGTCTCCGTGGCCCAGTTTGCCTACCACTCAGTAAAGCCGCACATCCCTTGTGAAGCATGTAAGTTAAATAATTAATCACATACAACATCCAGAACTCCTTTTTTAAAACAACCCTCATGACTCCACCATCAGCTTTCCAGCAACAACATGACAGGCGTCTGTACAGATGACTCCAAGCATTAGTTCACTGGGAAAAAAAAATGCTCCAATCTGTATTCAGAGGTCAGAAATTAGCCAACCCTGCGACTAGCCTACTAAGGCATAAAGCTGTTCTTATGTTGAAGATTAGATGAAGTGTATGCACAATAATATATAAGAAAGTTTGCTGAAAATACTAGGTGAGGAATGAAATTGTTTAGCTGAAATACTGGATGCCTTCGATTAATTGTTAGTTTTGAGGTGGAACTAACTCCAATCAAGAGAATCAGCACTGGGCGCTGAGACGGGAGGAAGAAGTGGTGAGTCTGTGGCTAGAAACAAGCTAGTTGAATTCTAAACCAGGGAAACTTTGAACTTGGAAGTCAATAGAAAATTATCAGAAGTCAACAGAAATCTGTTACGGACTTAGGAGCAAGGAAATTATCCATTTATGTTTTTGTGTTTAAGGAGAAAAGGACTCCTCACGTTCTGCTTCTCTAAAAACATGGGAGAAGAAATAGTCTTTAATCTCATATTACTGTTCTACTTCCTGTCTGAATTAGGCAATAGTCTGAAGTGCTTAAATAGGAGGTATTCAGGTGTTCTTTGTCTTCAATATAAGCTATGGAAAAAGAAAAATAGGTAGGTTTTTTGTCCCACTAAGTGGTGTGATGGCTGCTGAGACTGAAGACAGGCATCTCACCAAGCATGCTTTGGTCACATAGTGTACTTGTTACCAGATCAGCTAGCTGTGCTGTGCACAAGCCACGCGTAGCATGTGGTGCTGCTTGTCTGGCTGATGAGGGCTTCAGCCAGTGTGTGCTGTCGTAACCTATGCTGCAGTCGCTGTTTCCCTGACTTTCCTCCAGGTCTTCTTCTAGGTTGGCACGGTCAAGGCTGCAGGCGTGTCATCTAAGGGTACGTACTTCCAGTTTCTTAAAATATTAGGTGCAAAGATAACTGAAAATCATACATCTGGAAGATAGCTGCATTTCTGAGCTGGCCATAGAAAGCAAAGAATTACAAAGCTTGGTGGATAGACCTGGTGGTTGTTTCTAATTCTAGCAATAAATACTTTCAACTTATGTGTGTCTGCAGTTGTTGAAGCTTAAAACCATAAAGAGAGTCTCTTGTTTAGTGACTTAAAGTGCAGCTGAAGTAGAAAGGAGCTAGTATTTGTTTGATGTCAGGCCAGGTGCAAAGAGCTGAAATAATTACAAATTAACAAATACTAGGCATGATTAGAAAGAGAATCAGATGGGGAAAGCTCTCTAACATGTGATAGGGATAAGCTAAATACTCAAGGCAGAGAAACCTTTACTTTCTTCTCTGTGATGGTTGTCGTGGGTATTAGGAAGAATCGGATAACAGAAGGAATTTCTTTGTGGAACGGGTGGCATTGGAACAGTCTGCCCAGGCAAGTGGTGCAGTCCCTGTTCCTGAAGGTATTTGAGGATGTGGCTAAGTGATGGGACTTAATAGGTCGGGTTGATGGCTGGACTTGCTGATCTTGAAGATCTTTTCCAATCCAAGTGACTCTGCGATTCAATCAATGTTTGTTCTGGTGATTTTTCCATGTGTGGATTGAGATAGAACAGCGTGGAGTCTCTAGCTTAAGGTTCTCCTTTTGCAGCTCTGGAGAACAGAGAAGGTCCTCCCTTTTTTCCTTTTTCTCAGGTGCCAGGGAGCATTAAATGTTTGTTACCCAGAAGGGTGATCTGGGCTGAAACTATTTCCAAGAGTGACTGTGCTTGATATCCTCTTCATAACATAGGGCAAAGCTACAACACTTCCTGTGGTCCTTGTAGTGGTGAAAGGGGGAAAATAGTATACTTTCTAGTGATGTTCGCATTTCATTTTTGGGGAGAGAAGTGCCGTAGGTTTGTACAGAAAGGTGAACCATCAGCTAGGTGTGTTTACAGCAGTATGGTTTCCAAAGCGTTAGTGTAAAGTGAAACAGATGTGTGAAGACATTTTGAGTTAAATAACTTTAAATGGTCCACATTTTGTTACTGTTTCATGTCAGTACAGCTTCAGTGATTTGAGCTTTCTGTGAAGGCCAGAGCTTGCTCTGTCGCAAAGCCTGGATTTGTTTTCTTTTCTCCTAGGTGTAACAGGAAATGATGTTAAATACCTCAGACTTTCACGGAATTGACTCTTCAAAGTCAGTATCAATATTTTTTGCTGTGTTAAATCTGAATACATCTTGTCTTATGGTTCTTTCACCTGAAGGAGTTTGAAATGATTGAGTTGCTTCTAAAAGATTGCTGATTTTGTGTGTTTAGTCTTCTTTTATGATGTTGTGAAAATGTTTATTTCTACCCTCTCTCCTCCTCCTATATTTCTTTTCAAGAGGTTGAGACAACGTAGCAGTCTCTCTAAAAAGACTTTCAAATAGCCACTCTCCTTTTATTATTTTTTTTTAACAGGAAGGAAAACAAACAAATTAAAATTGCTCTGTGTAAAAGGCCAAGGTCTACCAGGTTCTAGACATTGCTATTTTTATCGTTGTCTGTCTAGGGAAGGAAAAACACTTGAATGTTGTTGTAAAACATTTGATTACCTCCTACATATTTTACACCATTCCGCCCACCCTCATAAAATTGAAGGAAAACATAAATTGCTTAGAGTATAACTATTTTGATGTCTTACTCAAAATATTTGCTGTAATCCTAAGGCTTTCGCAACATCTTTATCTTTAAATGTGCTTTTCTTAGCTAAAATTGATCTTTTCAAGAGTGTTAAATACCTACATAAATTGTCTTTCATCTGCACTGTGGCTTTGTGTTGTTTTGATGATTGAGATGATATTTTACTTGACTTTTTTGTGGAGTTCTGACCTATGTAGGAATGTCTTACTGGATGGCACGTGGTTTGATACACAATGAATGCTCTTTTATGTGAAGCATTGGAACTGTGGATATGCAACTTACCATGTGTGTTAGGAGCTCCCTGCACACCTCTGTACGTTAAACAACCACTGTACTTTTTCAGGGGGCTGAAAATGGGACAAGGAGATGTATCTTTCTGTTTTCTGTTAAGTTGTTCAGCTTTCCTGGAAACCATAATGAAACTGCTCATCAGTTCAGACAATGCAGCCTTTTGTTTCCCCTGATTCAGACATCAACAGGAAGAGGGGAAAGCAGGTTGCAGCATACGTGGGGCTTGGAAGAACTGACTGTCTTGTAAGGGTGGGGTTGGATATCAGACCTTGGATTGCACCATAAGATAAAACAGGTATTTGTCTGCGTTGTGCTGTCAGCCTGACAGCTTGCCTGCAGGCAGCTTTCTCACCTCCTTCTGACCCACCTGAATGAGTGTCTGGGGAAGTTTTGATTATCCGGGTAACCCTGAGGCTTGGGAGAAGCCATCCCCAAGAGGCAATCATTTCCTTCTGAGCTGTGTGTGAAAAACATGACATCTCCTTAAGTGGCGAACATGATCTGCTTCTCACTACGCAATACGTAACCCAAACAGATGGATTTCCTGTCTTCACGCAACAGGAAAACACTGTAGAAAATGTTCATCGTGCTGTCTATGGCTCTTCTTTGATGTTCAAGTTCTTTCTACCGGTTTATTTTCTGCCTAGAAATTGCCACTTGTGGTAAGATGTCAGTAAACTTACTAACTGCCAGATAAATTCTCTTCTAGTCAAACTGAGCCGTTCTACAGGCTTTCACTGATGCGCCCTTGGTTTTCCTGTAAAGAAACAGTAAAATCATGGGAGAAGCCTGATTATTTTCCCATATAACTGCAAGAAATAAAAGTAACTATGTTCTTGAGAGTAACTGTAAAATGTTTGCAAACTTGTGAAGGCCGCTGAGTTGAAGTAACAAAAATTGAAATAATGCAGTCATTTAAAGAAGTTGACTGACAAAATGTTACCTTTTTTATTTTTTATTTTTTTTTAGTGTACTTGGTCAACCGTGTGATGTGTGATCTCTTACCATGAGCGAGGGCGACTCTGGCCAGAAAGAGTCCCATTAAAAAAGAAAAACCGTCTGGAGGTAAGGTCCCTCTTTCCTGAGTCGTCTGAGGAGATTTCTGTCCACAGTAGAAGCTGAACAGTGACATTTCTCTTTCCAATCTGAAATGAGTTGGTTACCTCATCACAGAATCACAGAATAAAGTTTTGTTTTTTTTTTTTCCTAAACTGTGAAAGGTTAAAAGTGCCAAGAGTTCTGCATGAGACTCAGTGAAGCATCCTGGTGTAAAAGAGTTTATCTGGGAGTGGCTATATGTGCACATGAATGTTTGTAAGCAAGAGTTTTGTCACCTACAGAGTTTCACTTACTTGCTCAGTGGTCAGATATAACTTGTATGTACATTCTCCAGAGGGGAAAAAAAAATGTTGGTGAGCATCCTTCAAGGTTAGCACAGTTTATCCTTTATCACAAGGTTTATTTTGCAGAAGTCTTAACAAATTTACATAGAAACTTGAACCAAACCCAATCACAGACAATGCAAGGATCATCTCTTAGTGTAACGAAACACTGGAGTGATTAGCCCTTTGTATGACTTTGGTTGCAAATGCTTTAGCTGTCCACTAATGGTGCAGATGACGTTTGTTCCATTGCTGAATCTATCCTTGACCTCATATTTTCACGTTATCCATGAACGCGAGCCTAATCAATAGGAATACTTTGCAGTTATTTGTAGCCCAGTGAGAACCACAGATGATGCAAAAATAGATGTTGCGTGTGCAAGAATGTAGCAGCAAGAGAAAAACTGTGGCAGCAGTACGAAACAGATTATGGTGTTACTCATACCATTTGAAGGCACCTCTTGAAATCATCGGGCTCAATTTACCCTAGAAGTGAGGGTCTGTTAGTGAACTTGTGCTAACCCCTGGGAAAACTATTACTACCTCAGCATGTTATGCATGTTTAGAACTTCATCTAGGAAGCTGTTGTAAAGTTTTCATCAGGCCTGATAGGAACTCTTAGCACTAAGCTGAGCTTTTGAATCCTCTGCAGCAGTGACTTGAAAACAGCTGAGCCTGTTGTTGATTAAGTGAGACTTAGAACCACTTATTCCAAAGAGGCATCCTTGCAGTGGCCAAATACTGATGTTTGTTTTTAATAAACTGAGTTGAAAGGACAAATCACGAGTGTCAAAACCTCTGGCATTGTGATTCACAGCTCTTTTTCCATTTTCCCTCTAAGCATCAGTCTTTTTGGAGGTGGTCTGTCTTTGCTTCTGAAATTGTTAAATGGATGCCTAGACACATGATGGGGGTGTTAGATTTAAATTTTGAATTTAAATGAAAATCTTGCTAGAATAAACTGTACGTAGCTTCCTTAAAATAGACTTCATTTGGAAACTCATGCTTGAGTGAATGATCTGGTTTTCCATAAACATTCGCTCAAATTTCTAAGTGGCTTGGAAAATGAAATAAATATGGTGATGCGATGAAATGTTGTAGCTTAAATATCCACATCTGGTGTGTTGTACTCACTGGTTATTTGTACTGATTAACTGCATGTTTTGTGCTTAATTTTGGCTTAGAAAATGACTCACTGCGCTGAAGGTTTTTTGCTCTCAGCTCTGAGGAGGCTGAGCTCTTCTGCGGAGGAGCGTGAGTGCATTTCTTGGAAAAGGTGGCTCTAGGGATGGATTTGTGAATGACACCTCTCTCCTTGTAAAAGAGGCTGAGATGCCCCTATGAAAGCAGTGCTTTTAGACATGCAGGAAGTGCCCTGCGGCTGGTACAATCGATCGTGTCACTTTGAATGATCAGGGGAACTCATTCATGGCATTGTTTTATACGTATGTTCTTTTAAAAATAATGCTGTTTTCCATACATGTTCTTAAGGGTCCCCAGACAAAATATCCTGTCTGTGATCTTTTAGAATATCAACACCAAATTTTATCAACAATTTACAGAATGACTAGGCAACAAAGCAATTAATTGATTTGTTAATGAAGCGTGAGATAGAGTTGAGAGAAGCTGGTGTCTGATCTGATTAAGATCTATGTCATTTTCTGCTTTTTGAGCTCAGCAGATGCTTGCGAGTAGTCGATGGTTTTAGTTTGGCTGTTGTAGACACCATTGACAGGTTTTACTTGGTAATACTCCAGCAACAACTCAGTCATAGGATTGTCTGTGTAGTACTGACACTGCTGATTTATGTCACGAAGATAAAAACAGAGCTGCAAAAATCCTTCACTAGGTGCTCTGATTGTGCTCGCAGAAATATGTTCTTTGAGTTGAAATGCAGAATTAATTGCATTCTTACGGTAAACTTATCAGAATACTTTGTACAAACAGGGAAACGTGGTAGGAAAATGTCAGAATGCTAATGCGTAAGAGGGCAGTTGGTATCAGTGAACTCCCCAATTTTTTAGGTTCTTAATCATTTTGAAGCTTGGCAGAGGCAAAGGAATTCAGAATGTCCATTTGTACAATTGTTTTTATTCTAGGGTGTGGTTTGCTTGCTTATTTATTTATTTGAGGTGACAAGGTTTTATCCATAACTGGTGGGAATTACAAGGTGCACCAGATGGATGCAAAATGTTTGCACATTCAGGATGTAATTGAGAAATTAAAACATTTTTTGATGTATCAGGCAATACACGAAAATAGAATCTCCAGGAAATCACAGTTATATCATTGAGTAGTAGCCTGGATGGGGAAATGTTCTTTACCTTGAAGCATAAGCAGAAAGTGTTAATAGGGGATTTTCTGGAAGAACAGTAATTACACCCACCTGATACACAACCAAAATCTCTCAGACTGCAGGGGTTATTGTGAGAGCTAAATAGGATTTGGAATTAACTTGCATGAAACAGTCTGGTATTTGAATGCAGAGCTTTGCTGACATGACTTTCTCATTTAAAATTTGTTTCTCTGTAGGAAGAAGAATCCTCAAAAATCATTAATGTACATAGAAATATATTCCATCTCAGCAGGATGCGTTGGTATGCCAAAATTCTTAAATTGCATTCATAAATTTATCTGAATTACTTAAACCGTAGATGGATTGTAGAATGTCTTGGGTAGAGAGGGATCTCAAAAAACAATCTAGCTCCAAATATCTCCAAGCACTTTGTAACTTCAGTATTTATCCAGATTTTTTTGTAAGTGCTTCAGGTGGGTAAGCAAGGGGAAAATGATTCTTCTTTAAAAACCACCCTTTATAGATGTTCTTCCTTTACCAAAATAACTTTCTCATGAATCACCTGCTTGTGCAACTCCCACACACTGAGCAGTGTAGGCAGCAAGAAATCGGTAATGTTTTATTTGGGTGAGGGTGGATGTAAGTGTATTTCCTCTGAGGCAAAAGGAGTGGTGGTCTCCTTTTTTTTTTTTTTTTTTTTTTTTAAAACTGTCAAAAAACTAAATAATGAGGGTCCATTCTGCAAAATGAAATATATTGATTTCTGCACAAGCCATGCTGAAATTATATATAGTTCTGAGTTCTTCCGTTTAGTAAAGCTTTGAATATGGAATATTATTACTTCTTCTCCACAATATCACGCTGCTTTTTTTCATGGCGTTATTGGCTTTGAAATTTATAACCAAGATGCAGTATGAGATGCTTAAAATTTCTAGCCAGATTAGGAAATGGAGAAAAATAACCACAGGTTATATACAGGAAATGTAAGTGAATGTGCTTTGGAAGACAGCTAGCTCCAAGAGAATTTTTAAGCAGAGAATTGTGAGGAAAAAAAAAAAGTATGGTTGCAAAAATTAATCTTTTCGAAGAATTTCCAGCATATTTTTATGTTTTTAGATACAATAAACTTAGAGCAAATTTATCCTTCATCTGCTTCTGGGTTTTTAAAGGCAAACTGAAGAAGATTTGTCCATTCAAGGGCAAGAATATGCCATGAATGCTTGGGTACATACATAGCCTCTTGGTTGCAGCAGTCCAATTGCTACTCTAGGATACCTGCCATCTTAGTTAGGCTTCCGATGGACACAGATCCTGTGATATGTAAGGTGTCAAGTCTTTTGCAATAGAATCAATTGATTTGGAAGGGACTCTTATAGATCATCTATTCCAACTTCCATATAGACCCCACCAAGTAGTAGCATTATTTTAAACAGCATAATGTGGCAGACAAATTGTGCTGGGAGAAGAAAGTTCTGTCTCAATAACTCGATTTCTCTCTACTTTTCACAGAATATGTAAATGTTGCCTATTATTGATAGCTGATCGTGGTGAGATCATGGCGGATCCATTCTGTGCAAATAAGCTATGCTGCTTTGTCCCCACATTTTGAGTTATGGGTGAGCTCGAAGTTGGAGGTGAGCATAATGTCATTTTATGCTTGACTTCACAAATAGCACAGCAGACTTAACCTCTTCAGTAAACTAAGCAACAATCCTGTGAGTTTAAAATATATTATGAATGTCAGATAATAGATACTAGCGTGTTTCAGGAAACAGAGGCCTAATGCAGTAGTAGCACTCCAAAGATCAATCAGATTTTATACTGGTAACATTGAAAATACAGGGAGACACGCTTTCTCGCTCTTTGGCAAAATGAACTATGCTCTTAAAAATGATAAAAAGTAAACCTACCTAGTAAACTCATAACCAGGATCTGTTGGTTTCTTTGTGTGAATATATTGCTTTCTGTAAAATAGGCAAGACTCTTCACTCACCTAGGAATTCTGATTTCATGCTTTTCTCCGTTATAGCTGTCAACTCTCCTTTTCTCAAAACCTGTGTAGGAAGGTTCAGCAGTGCCTCTTTAAACCTCCATTACCCAACAAATTTGTTTTTATGGAGATGTATCTTGTAGCAATTTCTGTAAAGGTGATCTGACTAGTTTGCTGGAACTCCTATTGATAAGTGTACTGTGTTTTCACTTGTAAACGAAAGTACTTAACAGTTAAAGCAAATTGTGGAAAACGAAAAGATAGCCTGTAATTTCAGAGTAGAATGCATAGTACCCTACTCTTCTAAGAAGCCAAATGTTAAACCAGGCAATTATGGCTGTAACCGTTCCACCAGAGGAAAATAAGAGATGCTCTCATCTCCTCTTCTTTGCCTTTAATAGCTCCTTTCAGTTCTGCCTGGGATTCATTCTGCCTACGGCCTTTTTGTGAGATGCCTGACATCACCAGGAAATGTTATATCCAGAGGCAATTTATACTTTTTCAAGTGATGCATTTATTTCCTTTCCAGCTGTGACCCTTTCAATTAGGTTGAGGTAGAGCTGCTGAGGGATCCGATAGAAGGATCGAGAAACTCTGTGGAGAAAGCAAGACGTTATCCAGGTGTGCCACAAAGACAGAGGTGATCAGAGGTGAGAAAATACTTGTGTAGGGAAGGGACTGTAGAAATCACTTTAAGGGGAAAATCTGTCAAGACTAATAATTACTTTGAGCAGTGATATTATCATTGGTGAATGATGAAATAACAACAGCAAATTTAACAAAATGTTTATGTAGTTAATCCTTTGATTGATGCATAGTTTGGAAAGTGTTTCTCATGATGTCAGGCCTTCAACAAGACCACTTAAATGAAACAAAAACAGATTGGTGAAAGGGTAAAGTTGCAGTTGTTTTGCATGACACCGAGCCACACTCTTGTTAAACTGAAAGGTGATCAGGGAGGTCTGAAGTGCATTGGAAGACACTCAAAAGTGCGCTAAAACAAAAAGCAGAGAGAAGGTGCAGATAAATCTCAGGTAATGTATTTCAAAGGCGGTTGGATGGACGTGCTTGTTGTACTGAGTCTTCAGCTCTGAAAGACAGTGTCTGGGAGCAAAATGGGCCTAGGGGCTTATGTCTTGGCACTGAGTGTGGATGAAGCCACAGATCAGCTCCAGAAAGCAGGACAAATGCTGGAGATAGAATGCGAGTCACCAGCCTGTTTTCCTTGTCCAAGATATGCCTCAGAGAATCTCTGCTCAAGCTAGAAAGACAGACTGGAATTAAACGTCACGCTATTTATAGAGAACTTATGTTTTTCTTTTCTAGCTTTCTTTCGTAGTTAGTAATCCCAAGTTTAAACTTTGCCTTTAATGAGTTCACTTGACGCTTTTGCTTTTATTCTTTTCTCCAGCATCTAAAGCCAAGCCAGGTGACTCATGGGTTAAGCTCCTTGGGCTCCAGGGCATGGATTTCCCACAGTGTGGGAAAAGAAGCTTTTGAGACTCACCAGTTTTTTTCTGTAGTGTGAAACATTTCCCAGCAGGCACTTGGCACTTGAATATGATTTCCGGACACTGCAAAACTGAACCTTCCTGGGTGATGACTGGTAGGAATTCAGTCACTGGTCTCCAAAGCAGACTTTTCCGACCGTGTGTTGCCAGCAGGAAGTGCTTCTGTGAGTGGAAAGAGGGAAACACGAGCTCCAGCCAAGAGCAGACAGTGGAAGCAGAGTTAAATGGGCCTGCAGTGTGTCCCCATTCTGCAGGCTATAGTGGTTGAATATCCATTAAATAGGAGACCTGGATACATGGTAAAAAAGCAAAAGTAAAAGTGGTGTGAGCTGCTCACACAGTAGAACCTGATGTTGCTGTGAGGCACTACTGACCCTCTGGCTACTGAGAGGCATTGCCATCAGAGGTGCAGAACCCAGACAGGATTAGCAAGATGCCAGTGCGAGAATACATTTTGTCACCATATGGCGTTGCTGGGAACTAGAGAGCCTGAAACGTTCTGTTCAACTCTCCTTTTATCAGATCTTGTCACTGAAGAAAATTTCAGATTTTTTTTTTTTTGCGTACTGAGTTTTGATTGCACCAGGCTGTATATCCTAAGCTGCCATCAATATGACTAAGTACTATTTGGCCGAGTGGAAAAAAATGTGCTTACAGACGTAGAGGGATATTTCAAGTGCTGATGTTTACAGCAAGGATGGAGATACAATCGAAATCATAAAACAATATCGTGTTATATTATTATTATTATAGAAATACATACAGAACTCTAAATAAAACCCTGTTGACAGATTCATGTCGGAGACAGTTGCTCTTCGAAGAGTAGCCATAAAAGATGTATGAAGAGGATGCGTTCCAAATTTGATTAGAATTCACCTGCTTTTATTTTATCACTTTCTCTAGTGCCTTTCAGGTTCTTCTCTGCACTACTGCTCATCTCAGTCTCTTTGCTGTAATCAGACACAAGTTGCTTTGCATTCTGTATTTTCTCCTTTCTTGTAACTGCATTCTTTTCTCTCCTTGGCTCTCCAGTCCAACTGATCATTTATCTGCTTTTTTTGCTCCTTCTTCTTCTTTTTCTATCTGAGAACTTTTCTCTGCCTACCTCTTTACAGGCTCGGCCTTCTGGCTGTGCTGATGCTTCAGTTCTTTCTAGTTACGTTTTGAGGAGCTGTGATTCTCCTCCAAAGGATTCAGCTGTCGGTGGTCCAACATCTAGTTTTGATAAGGCAGAACTGAAGGATTTTGGCAGGCTTCTGAGAAAGATGTGTGTGAGTCATGCAAGATAAGAGAGAAAAAACTGGAGGCAGAGGCGAGATAAGCATGGCCAGTTGGTTCAGCTTAACATATTACTTCTGTAGTGCCAGGTTGTCCAAACCCTCCTCCCTCTGCATTTTCTGTATGAAACCTGGTTTGGGCAGATCTCATTGGTAATGGACTGGAGTAGTGTTTGCTGGCTTAGATGCAGAAATAAGTGAGCGAAGACAGAAAGTTAGAAAACAAGAAGGAAAAATGCTCTTGAATTATGAACTGACAGTGATTTCTATCCAAAAATATTTCTTATCAGCAATGTGCAAATAGACTAAGGTTGTTTTTTGAACACAGGTATGAAGGTCGATGCTGTAGACCAACCTCCGTTCTCACTGCCCTGAAACGTACGTGGGAGCCTAAGCAGAGCCTACGATATAACAGTAGATTTGGATTCCATGAGGTAAAGGGAGCAATTTTTGATGCTGGTATTGATGGCTACAGGAAAAGCTGACGTGATTAAAACGATACTGAATTTGTACGAACTGGCTTTGTTGAGCAGAGGCTCAGTGTTTCTCCTGTATCTTGCACCAAACCCCAATTTTCCATTATTTGACTTAACTAGTTTGAAATTGGCATGGGGACATTTAATTAATTTGGTTATTGTTTTTTGTTCGATTAATAACAAAAACCTCATGGCACATCTAGCCTGTTGAGGACCGGTCTTTCTTTGCTCCTCGTTTTATGATTGCTCTGATGTTTGAAGTTTCCTTTTCTGTTTCTTTGACTGTTGTTTGTTGACAAACCTGAAGACTGTAGAACTTAATCCAAAATTTTCAGTAACATGTATTTATAAATCTGTGATTTAAAATAAAGAAAAATTATTTAGGAGATATATGAACCCTGAAATGGTCCTTACAGTAGCCTTGTGTAAGAAACTGTGTCTCATGATAAAAGTCTTGTTTTGTTCAGCTGTGTTAACATTTTATTCCACTTACTTCTCTATTCTATGCAGTTCTGAGTACTGAGGAAGAGCATCAAACCCTGAAGTGACGTGACCTAGCTCTGATGTTACATTCTAGCTAGCCTGTATTTGCTGTAATTGGAAAAATATTCAATTTTCCTAAAGATTTATTGGTATGTTACTTGTAAAGGAAGTGGAGTGTTGTCTCCTTTTTCAGGGAATCTGTCCTTTTGTGTTTCATTTTCCTTGAGAGCTGGAGGCAAGAAGTTATTGCTCTTCTGCTAGTAGGAATGGGAAGGGGGACACCAGCTGGTAGCATAAGTGCAGACGCCTGAGTACCATGTACCACGCCATCCTCCTTTGATACTCAGCAAGTCCTTCCGTTTCTATGTGCTGGTCTTCCCCCTGTAAACTGAGGCTAATTACTTTCTTCCATCTTTTATAATTTCTGTACCGGTTAGCTCTGTCAGACCTGAAATGCAGCCATGTGCAACTCAGCCAGATTAGCGGTAGTGTTGGTAATATTAAGAGAGTGGTCTCCAAAAGCCTGGTAACATCTGGAAGCAAGCTCAGAAACCCTTCTACTTATTTACTTATTTATTTATTTTTACTTTTTCAGGGTTTGGATGGTACAATGAGCACTGTTATATTCATAAACCAGTGCAGAGAGCAGATACTGTGTAAAATACTGAAGTTTTCTCTGCATAGCTAGGCTCCATGTTTAACCTCTGAAGGCAGATTTTATCTTAAACGTTTTCTAATAGGAAAGTGGTTTTATCTTGGTTTTTTTTTATTTTATTATTATTTTATTGAAGTGCTGGATTTTCAGTAACACCTATTTTGCTGATGAAGGAAAGTGCACCCCAGTGCCTTCTGTACCAGATGGAAGAGGGATTACAGAAACTCATGAGGCATTAGTGCAAGAGAAACTCAGAAATGAAAACCAGACCATGACAGAGATTACAGGATTGAAACTGCTTCGTGAATGGAAGAAAGGGATTTTGAGTAGTTTTTTTTTTGTTTTTTTTGTTTTTTTTTTTCCCAGAAAAAAAAAAGAAGTGAATTCAAGTCTTAAACGTGTTAATGTTAATATAGCTGAAGTGCGTGTTTACATGCTGGTAGATTTATTCAAAAGAAGAAAAAGACATGAAGCTTTCCCGCTTAATCAGCATATACTCTGTCAACCATCCTGCAGATACAGTTTGAGATTTATGCTGCTTATGCATGAGACTGTGTATGCAAGTGTAATTTTCTTTACATATGGCATTAATCTTAACTAAAAATCTTAAAATGCGAAGGTTCAAAGCATCTTACCTCTCTGCTGTCAGAGAGACTACAGTAAGAGCAAGAAAGGAGATAAGAGCTCAGTGTCTACAGCATACACGTGAAGACTTGGATTCTGACACTGCCGCTGCTCAGTCTTGGTAGAGGAGGCATCAAAGGGAGTGGAGAAATTGAAGGCAAAAGCTCTGAAAGGGTCCTGGTATTTTAACAAACCTATTTGTAGGTTTGCATGTCTGTCGATGTAGACAGATCACCTGACTTGTAGGTCAGTCTCTGCCTAGTCAGGCATGCATTAAAACTGGCCGCATGCTGGATTCTGTAGTGTCAAGACCTCTATCTGGAGTATGGCAGTGGTGATGATAGTTCTGACAGAGACTTAAGGTTTCTTAAACTCCTAAAATGCACTATTGTGGGATAGTTATGGTTTCTGTAGCTGTCACGAGAGCTGCAAACAGTTTGAAGTTCAACAAGGCCAAGTGCAGGGCTTTGTACTTGAGTCAGAAATGTACCAAACACAAATACAGGATGGGCTGAGAGCAGCCCTGAAGAGAAGGACTTAGGCATATAGAAAATTTCAGTACGAGGCAGCAATGCATACCTGCAGCCCAGAAAGCAAACAGTGATGTGGTTTGCATCAAAAGAAGCATGGCCAGTGGGGTGAGGGGGTGACTCTGCTCTTATGAGACCTTATTTAAAGTGCTGCGTTCAGTCCTGGAGCTCCCAGCACAGGAAAGACATGGACCTGCTGGACTGAGCCATGATGATGATCAGAGGACAGGAACACCCCTTTTGTGAAGAGAGGATGAGAGCCTGAGTTGTTTGAATCAGAGAAATAAAGGGTCCTGACAGACCTTAGAGAGGCTTTCTGGTACCTGAAGGAGGCTTTCAAGAAAGCTGAATAGGGACCCATTGTCTGCGAGTGTGGCGATAGGAAAATCTGTAATGGCCTTAAACTGTAAGAGATTAGACATTTGGGAAAAATCTTTGACTGTGAGAGTAGTAAGGTGCTGGAACGGGCTGTGCAGAGGAACCATGGCTGCCCCAGCCCCAAGGTCATGCTGGATGCAGCTTTGAGCAGCCTGAATTACTTCAAGGTGTCCCTGTACATGGCAGACTGTTGGAGATAGATGGTCTAAACCATTCTGTGATTCTAGACTATTTTCTGATCTCTCTCTCTCTCTCTCTCTCTCTGTGTGTATATATATATATATAATTTCTTATGGAATAGTATTGAAACTCACAAAGAAGATCCAGCTGAAAGAAAGGTGAGTTATCTTGAGTTTGCTTTCATTTAATTTTAGCACTTGTGGTTGTAAACCGGTCCAATTCATATGTGAAATTGCCACCCGGAAGATATTAGTGATGGCTTATATTAAGAGCAGAGATGAAATCCAAATTTCTTCCCACTTAAGGGTCAGATCATTACGATGCACCTAATTCAGTTGCGGCACGCTGTCACTTTCATTTTCTGAGGTTAGAATCAACAACGTTGTCTGTATTTGCCACTAAGCTTTGGATTCCTTGAAGGAATCCAAACCTTGAAGGTTGAAGACTGAGCAACGTCTTATTCAAGTTTATCATCAGACTGTTATTTTACTCTGGTTCTTCCTTTATTTGAGGGCATTTTTATGAGATGTGTAACTTAAAACACAAATATTGCATCTAAAATGTTTGAAAACATTATGTATTGTTATTATTTTACAGCACATCTTGAGATACTCTGAAATGTATTGCGGATCTCATACCCTTAATTTTAATGGGAATCTGGAGTTTAGTTCCCAATGGAAAGTCTGAGGATGGGCAATGACAAAAGACGGACTTGCAGAGCTGGAGTTGATGTATGGTCAATGAAATACTATTTGCCAAGATATAGCTCAGGAAGGTCACTTTCAGTGCTCTTTCATTACCATAGTCTGCAGCGTGCTGTATTTAGAACACGGCAGGCCATTACTCACAAGCACAAGGCACAGAGCAAGGCCAGTGTTTTACTGTGTCTCTAGAGTCGTTGTGTTAGCTGACGTACTGGGTTCCCTGGAGCTGAGGCTGAACAGGGCAGAGCATTTTCTGCTAAGTGTTCTGGGCTGTGATGTCCAAGCAGTAGCATGGCAGTTGTCAAATGTATATTCCTTCTGGGTATTAGTAGCTGTACCTCTGTCTCTTCAAGGACACAACTCTTATTACTCTATTACATTCATGTATATTCTTACTTCCCTTAGTACACAGGAACTAAAGATATTCCATGCGTCTCTTTTGGAAACTGTGTTTGAATTACGAAAGCAAAACAAGGACTAGATTTATTTTTTTAATCTCATTATTGAGAACCCTTATCAGCACTGATATAGGACTCTGATGCATTAGCCTTCTAAGACAAAATTCTCCAAGCCTGCTTTTTACACAAAACAATTTTGTTTTAAAGCATTTAAAGTGTGAAAATGTTTCTGTTGTTTCTGTTCATAGAAACAAGTCACCTTTGACCAGAAATGGAAAAATTCAGTATAGAAGATAATGGTTCAACAAAAAAAACACAACTGTGTGCTGTCGCTGCCATGACTTTGACAGCAACATTTGTGACTTGTAGGGCATGTTCTTTTTTTTTTTTTTTTTTTTCTCCACTAAGTTGTTGGAGAAAACTTTTGATTGAACTGGGCCAGAAGAAGACTTGTGTTAATCAGAAAGCAATTTGTCTTTTTTCTGTGGAAATTTCTGATATCTTAAAATATTTCTCAATCAAAACGAGAGCTAAAAGTAAAAATATTGCAGCTTGTTTACTGAAGCTTTGTCAAAAAGCCAGAAACTTTTTACTCTACAAATCGGTGGCACCATGAAAATACTGGTCTGAGGACCTCATTCCAGCATAGATAATGCATTTTCTCTCCAGTTCAAACACTTCTAGAGGGTAAAAATGTGCGGTGGAAGCGGCAGCTAGGAGCCAGCATGTCCTGAGTTCAGTGCATCCCTAGGAGTCTCTGAAATCTAATTAATCTTCCCTGTCCTTTGGATCTTATAAGTCTGTAAAGGCAAAGGGACCAAGGCAAAAAGGAGATGTTACAAAAGGAAGCGAAAGAATGCTCATCTGTCTCCAAGAATCTAGGCTTGCAGGGAAAGAATTCCAAAAGGTGATGTCTCCAACAAGAGGTCCTTCCTCAGTGGGAGTCAGCCCTTAATTGAGATCTAAGAGGGTAGAGCCTGTCTCTACCCCTTCCAGTCACACAGCTTTCACCTGTGCTCCCAGGGCTTACCTGGTCTTCCCTTCAAATGTTTAGTCAGTGGTTCAGGCTATGACTTAGCCGTCCCCATACACACTACATTTCTTTCACTGGTATTTTCTGTCTCCAACAGAGATTAAACCCCTTGATCGTGAGTTGATGCTTATACCGCTGTCATGGGAGTTAGGGACTTTAATGGCCGTGAAGACTGTAACATCTGGCTAAATATTCTTTGTCCTCACCAGAAGAACATAAGGTTGGGAGTGGATTTAGCCCACGTTTTTTCCCTGGAAATGGGATATTTTTTTGTCCTTTCATAGGCAATGATAAAGCTGGCAGGAAAATTTGTGTCTGAGTCCTGGTAACCTATTTCTGCTGGTGGAATAAGGGGATAGGAACGATATCAGCCGTTTTCCCTAAGGGGAAGAAAGTTGGAGGAAAGGAATAAGGATTAGACCTGAGTTCCTGTTCCAGCAGGGAGCACTGTTATTTACCTTCAGTTTTTCTCTGATTGGCAGCAAGAAGTGGCTTCCATAGATTTGGCCCTGGCGAAGCAGGAAGAAAAGACAGCTGCATAATTACATTTCACAATTGGCTAATGTCATGTGCCTTCTGTTAGTGGGATAAAAAGAGTAAAGCTTGCACATCTTTGCATTTGTTCCGGTTGGGTGATTTGTATATCAGATGTGTTGTAGATAAGCACTAACATATTGTTTTCTTCCCCGTGCCTTTTGAGCAAACAGTGAGATATATATTCTAATCCCGTGATTGAGGCTAAACCCTGAGATTTTTTGAGAAATTTTCTGAGACCTGAACTTGTAAAGTTCTTTCATTAGTAAGAGAAGATGTCCTGGCCGTGCTAATTCTTCTGTTTTCCTAAGTGATTAAGATGTTTCTGATGTCGTGTGAAGTATGTCAGACTTCTCAGACGTGTCAGAATCACAGTAGGATGACTTTGAATGTTTGCACTCTAGCTTACAACCATGTGAATTCCCAAATCAATCAGTAGCTATTTAAAACCTGTGTAAGATTAAACCCTAGCAAATAGGGATTGCTGAATTAGTCAGTTTTGCTCATTAGTGTATGATTAGTTCCTCACTTTCAACGAAACACACGTCTTACCGTGCCCCTGCCATTCAGAAATGAGCATGATTGCAAATTATCTCTTGGTTTTTGACAGCATGCCCTACTCTTGTTCCAACAACAAAACTAGAGTTGGTTTTGGATTATTTATTTTTTGTGTGAAATGCCTTTGAACCTCTTCATATTGCCTATTTTCTGTCCTCGTTGAAAGACAGATGGTCTTGATGCAGACTCAGCTCAAAGTTGGAGTGTATATTGCCTCTTGATCAACTGCTGGGCCAGCTTTTGTGCCTGGGTGTTTGCAGTCAATCTCTGTGCCCTCTTTGCCCAGGGAATATAGCAAAGAAATCTTGCCATGAGAGGGGCTACAAGCTTTGAAAGTACCTTGACGCGTGGAGGCAGCAGCTCTGAGGAGTGCTCATGAGAATGCCTGAACCAGGCATGGCAGGACTGCAAGATGTGCCATAAAGGCTCCAACAGCAGCGCTAACAGAAGAAACACTCTTCCCAACAGCTGCTCAATCCGGATTTCAGCATCCATTCCAGCTATCTAACCTGGTAAAAATGCTACTTTTTGCTTCCGTGGGAATGCTATAAGAGTCAGATAAAATAATTTTGTCGCGTGGTAGGTTAATGGCTCTCAATTTGTTAAATTTGCCAGCTGCTGTGGGAGCCTGTGGGATGGAAGGTGTCATAAATATAAAAAAGTGTTATTATTCACCCTGATTGACTCTTTTTCCCTCCCCCCCCATTTTTTATTTTTTATGTTTTTGTTAAAAACTTAATTTCTTTTTTAAATGTATTTCTTTCCTGCATTCTCTTCTCTGTTTGGATGGTTCCTTCAAGTCCCTGGGGTGGAACTGTGGTCATTAGCTCTTTACACTTGGTTATTAACTGACCTTGCGTTTTTCTGACCTTTGTTTTGTGGTCATTTTACCTTACCAGCATTTCTTCTTCTTCCATCTCTGTTTTCTGGGACTAATTCCAAAGCAATTTCACCTTCAGGTGCTTTTCACTCTGAGTATAAACATGCAAATTTGATTCACAGTGCTTAGCGAGTCCAGTTTGTCTTGTACTCGATAGATTTACTGTTTTTCTCCATATCCGAGGATTAATTACAAATCGCTGAAATAGGATTGGTCCTTTGTCAAGGATTCCTAATGTGAGTGCACGGAAGAAAGATGTGAGACAACAGTCCTGTAAACCTCCAGCTTGAGGCTTAGTTGCACTTAAATGCTGTCATTCATGGAGCCAACTCAAACTATCCATCAAAATCCTGTCGGCCTAAACAAGTCTGAAGCTTGAAAAAGTTTGCTTTAGTTGGCATTTAATTTTCTCTTGCCATCCAAATCTTAGCTTTAATTAGAGTATCTCACACAAAAAGGGTTACTTTCAAGTCCAGCTTTGAGAGGTGTTGTGTGTCGTATTCTGATCTCTGAGACATTTCAGCTCCATCGTGCAGGCATAGGAATGAAGAACAGCATGAGCAGAAACAGCCGTTCCCAGAAAGGTCACAAGAACCACTTCGCATGTCTCTCAACAGTTCACAAAGCATTGTTTCTTTACTTCTCGAAGTAAGAACAAAGAAAACCCACCTGTGGATGTTAAAGGGCTTATCATTTCTTTTTAAAAGACATGGAAAGCATATTAGAGGTAAAACTTACCATCTGTTAACTATGGTTCTAAGTAGATTCCAAAACTTCAAAGACACTATATAGTACTAGAAGTTTGCGTATGACAACCAAACCGTAATTTTGTCTTTTATAATATAACGTATAAATATCTATTATGTAGGCTTCTTTTTTCTGTTGGTTTTTTTTTTTTTCCTCCACTGAAGTATGTGCTTTCTGTTCTGGCACAATTGTCTTTCCATTCCAACATGTTCACCGTGCCTTCAGGATAATAAATGCCAAAGCAAACTTTATTTTGAAATCTCAGCCTCCAGTTTAGGAAGTTCTTCTGCATTCTTTAACATCTCTAGATTGTCTGTTGGCATGCATTGCTATAGTTGTAAGATTTATGTCTGTAGCCAAACAGTTAGTGAAAGAGCAAATGGTAGTGGCTGTTACTAACCTTCAGATTTAGCATCCTGCTGTAACAATTGGTTTTCATTACTCTAAACTGTCAAATCCCAGGTATCTGGGCTAATTTATAGCAGGCAGAGAAACACATACCCTGCTATCGCCGAATGATAGCTGTTCAAAAGTTATAAGGGTTGTTTGTTTTTTTTTTCAGGTGTAGAAATGTGTTACCCTTCATCTGACTCAATTTGGTTTGACTGAACTGCATCAAGAAGGAGGTAAACCGTTCTGTTTATTTAGAAGCACCATAAGATGACTATGAAAGAAAAAAATCAGGAAAAAAACCATAATGATTGTGTAATTAAAGGCTGTATTACAAAGTAAATCTATCAGGAATGGGAGAATTGCTCTGGACTTCAATATTTCTTAGCGACTGGAAGTGCAACACTCTGTTAGACTGATACTTCTTTTAAATGTTGGATGGTGTAATATATAGGTGTGCCAGATTAAGTCCAAACAGACAGAACATAGACCAGAAAAGAGACTGAAATGAGCCGTGCAATATATCCCGAAGTCCGTGAGGATGCGTTACGTGCTTACAGTGACTACTGCTTTCTTCAGGTGCTGGAATGTTTTTGTCTAGGTTCCTGACCATTGATGATAATCTCTAAATCCTTTGGAGATGGTATTACTTTTTTGTCACACTTGGAAGTTCTTTACACAAAGCACAGTTTACTTGGTACTTCCTGTTTGAAGACTGGACTGCGGAGCACCAGGATTACTACGAGCATTCAAGATGAGAAATGTAAGTGTGGTATGAATCCGCGCTATTTGAAACAATTCCTCTCATATTTGTGGGAATACTTGGTGTTTGCAATAATAAAACCCTAAATTGGGAATTCAGAAAGATACATATGGGCAGATGTGCTTTCACGTTTATCGAGAAGTTCTTCCTTCTTGTTTAAGCAGCACAGACCAAAGGATAGTTTTGTTTTTGGCTATTTCTTGTTGTGTCCTGGGCCCATAGGTGCCAGTTGCGTTTCACCCCGATGCTTTCTCATGAGTAGGGGAGCATTTATAATTTTGATTTTTTTGTGATCGCAGTTAGCCAGAATTGTAACTGTTTTTATTATGACCTTCTGGCCAAAGCAGCCTGTTAGAGAATGAGGAACCTAAAGAGAATGCCTTTGCATCTCTGTGATTTCCATCATATTTCAGTGCTTCTGAAGAGCTCAGCTTTACAAAAGTGACACCAATGAAGTGCTGTGTGGTAAGAAATGCCTATGTCACACTTTGTGCCATTCCCTTTATTTTCTGCTGTCAGTCAAGCATCCCCATGGCGAGCAATGCACTGATGCTTGAATGCTGAGCCATATGTTTGAAGATGGTCAGTTGCTGGGCAGCAGGGATGTTTTATACCCAAATTGCATTGCTCAACATCTTAGCAGGAATACAGCTGTGTGTGTCGTGTGTGGCTGTCCACCTGTGCCCATCTGTGTGGCTCTGGGCTTCATGGATAGAGCTAAGGGTTAGCAAGAAGGAAGCAGAGCTGGATTTGAACAAGGGGGGCAGCAGAGGGGGCCTGGCTGCTGCTTCCAGCTACCTAAGGGGGTGGTCAAGGGGAGTCAGAGACGGGCTCCTGGCAGCAAAAGCATCAGAGGCCGCGGATGCTAGTGACTGTGAGGGAAATCCCTGACAGTGCCCTCCGTCACTGGCTGCCCACACTACCCACCCGGGGAGCGGGTATTGGGCAAGAGCATGCTCAGCCCTGAGAGTGTGCATCGGGCTGGGAAGTGAGCTCCTCCGGCTGTCCATTCTTTACAATAAACGTATTTTAAAAGTCATCATCTTGCAATCGTAAGGGCGGCAGCGAGGACGGTCGGGCTGAATAATGGGACGGGTGTTTGCTGGGGGCTAGCGCTGCAGTTCGATATGCCGCTGGAACTGGCAGACTGGGAGCGGTGGAGGGCTGGCTCAGCCAACGGATCTTTAAATGCTGGCGCTGCAGAATGCTCCACGGGATGAGCTGAGCGTGTGGCGGTCCTGCGGGCAGAAGGGAGACGCTCTCAGCTGAACGTCAGAGGTGCGTACCGGGGGGGGGAGGGGAAGACTTGGAGAAAAGGGAGATCAGGAGGGAGCCTTTATCTACTGCTTTGTTTTGTAACGAGCGCTTTCTACGCGTGTCTTTTGAAGAGAGGAAAAATCTCGTAGGGTTTGTTTCCATTCATTGAATTCTGATGACGACTTTGTGCAGCTAACTTGGATCTTCCTGAACTAAAATATGAGAGTTATGTACTGTTTTGTCTAGATTTTTAGGATGGATTTGGAGTGTAGCTTGATGGGAAAACCCTGGCTGTGCAGAAGCAGATGTAGCAGGTGATTGCTCATGCTGGTACTTGTCTCATCATCGTGATCTAGTTGATTAAACCTTACTGCGACCTGATTGTTAATGCCCATAAAATTTTAACGAAAAGGGAAGTAGTTAGTGAAATCTTGAAGCGGATTTCAGAGTTGCTACCCTTTTGTGGAGTCAATTGATGGAAAGTGACCTAAATGACATGCTGTAGTGAGCTTTGTCAATTGTTTGTATATATTGCTGGGAACAATTGAAAACATTCATGAAGAGGACTTGCTTGTGCATTGCAAATAGGTTATGATGCAGAAAACTGTGATGGGTGCTTCCTAGATAAGAGGAATTAGTGTGCTTCTGTCCTTATGCCCCCTATCTTCCATTATCTGTGACCTCGTAACTTAAAATACACAGATTTTAGGATAAGAGATTTCCTACTCAGTCTCGATAACTTGACTGCACTTAATTAGAGAATCCAGCCCTGACGTTTAAAGAAATCTACCATGAAAATTGCTGTCTTTTTCTATCAGCTAGCCCACAAATTGTATGAGTGTCAGAGAAACTTCAGTGTGAGAGGGAAGCTGCGGATGCCATCTCATTGCAACAGGTCTGTCTTCTAGAGTAAATTAGAAGGAAAGAAATCAGAACAAGTTTGTTGTAGAGCCCTATTGGCTTTAAGTGATCCCTAGATAACTAAATAATGGGCAAGCATACAGGAGTTTGAGCCTGTCACTCATAACTTAAAATCAAAATGCATTGAGTGTGTTCTGGCACTGAGAGAGCTATTTCTTTCTAAGTGATGTTGCCTTTTAAATCCCATTTTTATTAGGATGGCTGTATGGGTTATGTTTACTGCTGCTTTTGAGGAAGTTTCATTGAAAATCCAAGTTTGGTTCCTGTCATTATATATTCAGCGTGTGTTGAACTCTCTGCCTGACTCAGCAGCTTCTGGCCAAGCAGGATTAATGAGAGTCAACTGATAGACCAACTCACACACTGTATTCTACCAAAGCACTGAAACGGATTTGTGATGCTTAGGTATACCCTAATAGGAAGCCCTATAAGTGGTAGTTTGTTATTCTGACATTTACCAAGCAAATTGATAGAGTACCCTTTGAAGCTGCTGAGTTCAATGGACAAGACCAGAAGACTAGAATGCTGAGTGAGGATTTATGCATACTGCCATCGGCGTGGCTGCGTTGCCAAAGAAATTACTGGTCAGGTGAAATAAAGTCCATGCTGATTGGTTGAATATGTGTAACTTAAACAGCTGCAGCTAGTTGAGAGCTGATAAAGCAATGGGAAGGAGCATTGCTGAGCATGTTTCTTTTTTGTGCCTGTTAAGCTAATGCATGATGAGGAACTTAATATCAGGTGAGAAGGAAATGTATTTATTTTTGAATTATGTAGAGTGTATTTTCTTGAACCTTCTGCAGACAGAGATCCTTGTAGTCAACAGATTGTGGTTGTTGTTTTTTTTTTCTTTTTATATGCACACCTAGTTATGTTTCTGGCAACATTTGCCATTTTCTTTTTTTACTTTCTAATGAAAATTCTGTCAAAATTCAAATGATGTAGCTGGTTAAACTTTTACCATGATAGAGGAACTTGCTTCATTGCATTCTAGTAATACTGTTGCATGGATGATTGAGCATTAGCAACGAGTTAAAGGTGAAGACAGGAGCACCGGAGAACCTTTGGAGGAGCGAAGCCGATTGGGAAAGCTTGTACCTACTGCTGCAGGTAAGTACCAGTCAGTCATTCCTAAAGTTAAGGAGGAAAGGCAGCCTGCCTTACGTGCCAGTGGGTTGCCAGAGGTTTATCTGCAGTCTCTGTTTTTTGGAACTGAGTGGACTGAGAAAGTCCAGCATAGGCTCAAACTCCAGGCGTAAGCAATGCTGTGCTAGATTTTCTTTCGTTTATTTGTTTTGGGGGACTCTGCTGCATACCAGTTCACCAGCTTGCTTGTATACTTTTTAAAAATACAGTTCAGAAAAAACTCTTTTCTGCCTAAGAGGCACAACACCACAAAAAGCTGGTGGAGCTTTCCTGAGGCTTGTTGATTCAGTGCAGGAAACAGGCTTACACCTAACTGACTTCTTACAGTGTTTCAAACTGGAGTTGCAAAGGCGGGATCAGTTGCTTCAAATATAATCCTTATATAGGGATAATTGCACAGACACAAAGATGACGTGTCCCAGTATGGATACGCTAATACTTTATGTTTTCTTGGGTCTTGAAAAGTGGCCTTTGAAAGTTATTGAGTGGAAAAGTTAAATTTCACTGTAATTGAAGCAAGAGACCACACTGGATCTACTATCCTGTGGTCCCGATGCTTCTTCAGATCTAGATAAAGGCACTTACCTTTATGAGAGATGTCATTCTTCCTCGAAAACAAGTGCTGCTGTGAGATAATTGAGATTTTTCAAGAGACAGCAAAGTCACTTTTAGTATTCCCACCAAATGTGTTACCATTATTTATAAGACTCTGAGTCCCTGGGTTGCTGTAATTGCTCTCTAATTACATCCATATCGCAGTTGCTTGTCAGTTTGTCACTGCTGCTTAAATCTTCCTCTGAAATTTGTCTTCAGTACTGTAGTAACTTGCAAATCTCAGTGATGTTTGTCAGTTAAGCTTGTTTTTCTCAAGAAAGCTTATTTCTCTGGCCATTCTACATCACCTGAGGAAAAAACAGCTGTATAGGTTCAGGTTCTTTATTGTCTTTCACCAAGTAATTGAAGAAGTTATTTTATTTTGCTTATGTTCTAGTATCTTTTTTTTTTTTTTTTAATTCTATGCTTTGTGATGTTGCATTCTTGACATCCTGGAAGATTTTAGGTAGGAAGTGTGGTTGTCAAGTCTCACCTCCTGTTTCAATACTTGAAAGTTTTCTGTGGGTGATGTTTGCACTGCCTCCATGTTGTAGTGCTTCACAGATCTCATTCAACGTCTGTCAGCTGCAACTCGTCAAACAAACTGAAGTAAGGAACCGAGTGCTACAGAGTTCCTAAGAATATCACAGATGTGCGTGAATTTAGCAATCCAGTATCACAGAGCAATGTTGCATGTGCTGTACTTTCCGTGTTCTTTCCCTGAAATTCTGCTGCCAGATGTCAGGTGTAAGAGATGGGAACTGCTGAAGATCTATTCTGATTCATTTTAGCAGTTTTCTCACGTACCTAAGCTTACGTGAGGACATTACCTAAGCTTACGTGAGGACATAATGCTTATGGTGACAAAAAGGGGTTTATTTTAAGCTGCTCCTCCTACCCTTGACCAAAATTTCTATGGAATTTCCCTAATTAGTGCAAAACATCTCTGGTGTTAGGCTCTATTAACTCTTAACAACTCTATTAACAATATATCTTCCTGCAAAGCATTCAGGAAAATGTTGAAAGCAGGTTCTCTGACAAAAGTGCAGCTCTTTACACTCAGCTAGTAAAAAGCACGAGTGACGTGAACTGTAGCTAGTAGAGGAGATGTGTTCATTATGTTTCCTTCATCATTCAATATGAACAATTCATTGTGAATGACAGAATAAGAATATACGTAAGATAATTTAGCAGCAGAGGAAACATGCAGTGATGAAAAATATTTGTTATATTGTCTTACTGGTGATAATGTTTTTAAAATTAGTGTTAGAAGTTCTATACAGAATTACTGAGTTATCAACTCCTTGATTAACTGTTTTATTAACAGCAGTTATTACTTTGAAATAGCGCTTTGAAAAGCTGTTACTAGTTCTTGATTTCCTTCTTTCTTCGTTTATTACAGAGCCTATAAAGATAAGCGTATGTGTCCGTGGAATCTCCTTTGCTTTGCAGGAGACTCTTTGCAAAGCAGCTCTTGCACACGGACCCCCAGACAGCATCTGTGCAGGTCTCCTTGGGAAGCAAAGCAGTGCAATGAAAGGACTTCTGATGTTAGAGGCAACGAGTAAGACCAGAGGTGGCTGGTAAGGGATTCACTCCCTAGGTTATCAAAAGTAAGGAAGCGTTTATGTTACGTGTTTCCAAATAAAGTACGTCTAGTTTTCCAGAAGCTGAAGTAAGCTTTCAAACTCTTTGACACCTCAGGCGGAGATGTTATACCCCCGGACAAAGTTCACAATTTGAAAATGCAGTGCCTTGTGGAAAGACAACGACAGTTCTCAGCATGCTCACATTAAAAGTAGTGAGGTGTGTGCATTGCCCTGCATTTATATGCTACTGCAATGGTGTATAAATGAGGTTTCCTTGAAGGCTGTAAAAGTTCTTATATTGAAGAATAACTCTGGTATCACAAATTTAACAGCACGTGCTTTTTTCCAACATTTTCTAGCTCTCTAGAAAACATAATCTGAACCTTTGCCTTGTTCTACATTGCTAGCAGTAATCGCTTCCCCCGTGGACACAACAAACATGCGCTGAGCTGTGATAGTTCAGATAATCTGATGCAGCACTAACATTGATTGTTTGTTCAGTCTGCTGCCTCCCTCGGCACGCATAGCTCATGCTGTTAATTGGGTTGTATTTGAGCACAGCATCTGATTATTTAGAAGGGCTTTATGACCAAGGGGACAGTATAAATGGGAGTCTTTTGGACAAAGGAGTGGGCTGTTCTGGTGTGCAAGCTTGTAAGAGGTGAGAAGAGAAAGGTGGACTGAGCCCCAGTTCAGCTGGATGTTAACATCTTCCTATGATGGGCTTCTATTTACTTGTTTCTCAAAAAGACTTAAGGTTTGACACGGTCGTGTTTAAAATGTTTGTGAAAGTGTTCTGCAGACCCAGATAGCGCTCCCTGTCTTGGCTAACAACCCATGCTGGTCCTGGAACAATAATGTTCTCCAAAAACAAGCCTTTCGTATCTTACTCTGAAACTTCCAGGTCTTGGTGGAGGGTGATGGACAGTTGCTCTCTCAAAGGGTTAGCTATAGAACTATGGAATAAAACAGTGGGGGAAAATAAAAAGAAACAACAATATTTGCTGGTCAGTGCCTTTCCACAGACACGCAGGAATGAGTAACGGAGCGTTCTATGCTAGATCTGGGTTTTGTTGGTAGACTCAGCTGGATAACTTGTAAAACATAGAGTGAGCACTCGTCCAAGTGGTGCAGATAGTGCTCAAGCTGAACCATAATTCAGCTGTGCTTTTTTTAATTATTATCGTTAGTTTTCTTAAAGAAGAAATCCTTGGGATGTACGTAGGAACAGTGTTTAATGTGAAAAGCGCGTGGACTTTACATGTAAAGTTTTCATCTCCAAAGAGATGAGAAGTCTTCTGAAAGCTAGATGTCTTCTTACTTGTCACAAAGCTATTGAAAGTATTAATGTCCGATTTTATTGGTTACATCTGATTGCTGTATTATTCTCACATCAATGTTTTTTTACATTGTGACTTATTACTTTTAAAAGAGATTGACCGCTCATACCCTCAATTCACATTGTCTCGTAAGACTGGATATGTAGACACCTTGTAAGAGATGAACATGTCTGAACATATCCAAACAAGTCCTGTGCAAGGGTTGCAAAATTCTTTGTCTAAGGGACAAGTAGATGGGCACGTCCTGGGACAACGAAAGAGAGAAGCTGCGGCTCAATGGCCGCTGAACACTCTTGTGTGGTACTCATCTCTGTGGGGAGATTGCCATTTCAGGAGATGCTTGCCTGGCAACACTAGCACGGGATTTGCTATGCCTACCTCGATGAGCAACTAACTTACATATAAAAATCAACAAAAACTAAGTTGTGATTATGTCTTTGGGATGTTTTTTTTTTTTTTTGTGAGGCTGTTTTGCTTTTTTGTTGTTGTTTTTTTTTCCCTAATGTCTCACATGAATGTTGTTTGATGGACTGCAACTATGAGAAGTTTAAGTACAGATAGCTTGGGCCTGAGCATCTTTCTAAACGTGAGACCTTGAGAATGTCTAGTCAAACTAATGGGAGCTCATGCCAGGGAGACAGTTCATATTATTTCAGTCTCTATAAATACCCAATATTTGAGGCGCACAAACACACCTTTGGTCATTGTAATCTCGCCCCAGGCTGGGACTCCTGCACTGATTATTCTGATGACACAGCACAGAGTTTTCCCAAATGAGCCTCGGAGTCAATTAAGAAATGCTTTTTCTCAGCTGTCCATTCAGTTCACTAACAGCCCAGAAGAGTACATTCTGCAATGGCGTTAGTTAGGCACAAGTTTATTTTTCAACTTCTACCTTCACGAAAAATACTCAGACTGCCATTCTTTTTTCTCTCTCTTCTCCCTCAATTTTCTGTTCACCCTTTTTGCCTTCCTCCCTCTCCTTTGCATCTCTGTTTTGCACAGTATGGCTATGCCTTCTCTATGGGTCTGTAAGTCAAGCACTGCATAAACTGAGGACCTCCATCTGGATGAACTCTAGCCTTGGTCTCTCCTACAGTGCTTGACTGTCCCTGACAGTTGACCTGTCAGGCAAGGCTCTGGTAGTTCCTCTCCTTACTTGTTGCTTTTTGGATGAGCTGTATCACAATCACAGTTCAGCTCACTGAGCTAATTATCTTTTCAATCAGCACTGTAAATGTGTGCTGGAGTGCTTCTGGTATGAACTGATAGGATTGAGCTCTGAAAGGAGGCTGTCATCTGGAGGCTGATAGAAAAAGCAACTTCTCCATCTGACGATGATCACTGTTCAATTGGACTCTGCCAGTCAAGTTAAATTTTACTTCCCCTGTAGTATTGCACTTGTAGCACTGTTAGCCAAAAAAGCAAAGTTTTTTTGCCTTTGGTTTTTAATACTCAAAGTATTTAACGATATTTTGTGTAACTATTTATTATGCATACAGTATCCAGCCATTACTAGTTCTACAATTGTTACCACATAGCAACTGCCTTCCATTTGCTGATTCGAGATTTCATACGTACCAGATATTCATTAAGCCCCACCTTTTGCTGTCATTTCAAAACAGATGATACTTTTTAATGAAACAGCACTTTACATTGACCCTCAGTGAAATTTCAAACAACTTGGCGATGGTTACCTGGTGGCTGCTTCGGCTGAACAAGCCGTCTCTATAGGAAGTGCAAACTAACATGGTGATTGGTCCTATCCCATCGTGCCTGAATATTGTTTTTTTGTTTTCTTTAAATTTTCATGTTGAGATTGTATGGGCGTAAGGATGTTTTTTTTTTTTTTTAGTAAAATCGAAGTCTACTTTATGAGCCTGTGTAGCATGTAAGCACAAAGAAGCTGCTATGCTGTTAATTCACTCTCACTAGTACGCATTAATCCTCTGTGTAAGCGAGCCCTTACTTAAGCTCATTTCACTGTAAATCATCTCCACAAGATGAGCTGGCTTCTGTGATCAAGATCAGAGCATAAATAGGGCTTTAGATACTCTTGTACCCGCATGATGCAGATCACATCACCGTTTCTGGATTTGATCGATTATTTCGTAGCCATTGATGGAGACCTGCCCTCCCCTTTCCCTTCTACCCATTTTTTTGTCTTCTGCGCTGCCGTCTTTATTGATCTCACCAGATGGGAAACAGATGACTCTAATTATTTGGACGTTATTCTATCTCGAAGAATTGGTTTTGAAAAATCTCTCATAGAATACCTTTTCCCATCTGTTACTTGTATTTATACTTTTGGAGTTTATTTTTATACCTGGTGTCTTCTTCTTTTGCCAGCTACTTGACAGATAGCTGTCAATTGTTTATCTTTCATTTCCCTGCAGATCTGTTAGTTGCCCTTCCAGAAAGCCCTCCAAGCAGACGTGGAGGTGACAGTCTTTTGAAGTCATAGTCATATTCACATAAGGGTGCAACTACGCTGTGATTGATACAAGTTGTCAGGTCCAACATCTCGTACGATCAAAATGCAAGTGGTTGTAAAATTAGAACAAGCCAAATAAAGTCAGCAGAGAGCAGGCAAGTTAACCGGAAGCTGGCCCTGCTGCAATTGCTGGCATTTTTTTCACAAACTTCTTGTTTCCTTTTGTATTTTTGAGTGAGACAATCAAATCGCTGTGGACGTTGTCTTTAAATTCTGTGCTCAGGAAATGGTTATATCTTCATTGCAGCCCTTGTGATTCTTACCAAGTCCTCAAAAGAAGAAAATAAAGCCAACCTGGGAGACAAATGAATAGGTGAAAATATCACGTGTGAGCCCTTGAAAACTTGCGTCGCTCATGGAAGAGTCAATGTATTGGCTGAACAAAATGTCAGATATTCCCTCATTGTCTCTTACTTCATGTCATGGCAGTGAAGGAGCCAGTGCTGTGTCAAGAGCAGCCTTGCCTTTCACAGCAGTGTGAAAAGCTGAAGCTGAGGAGAATGTCTTGCACCACATCTTTAAACTTAGTAATTTTGCAGGCTTCTCAGCTTCAGGAGGTCTAAGTTCCCTGTAAATGAAATGAAAATGAACTGACTGAAGTGAAACTGAGCTGATATCATTTTGGTGTAAGATAATATGAACTAAACCTGATAAATCCATGCTCAATAATGACTGTACTGAATGTGACCTATTGTGCTCAGTTGCTGTTCTGGTTCCTGAGTCATCTGCAAAAAAGCTGCAATGGTTACACTGTTTGTCTTGGGACTGGAGTGGAAGAAATATGAATAATTTTCCTGTAGTTTGATTTTGTTCTTTTTTTCACAAGAAATTACAATTTCAAGAAGACATACAGGGTAGTGACAGCAAAACTAGCTTCTTCTTAGAGAGCGTGACCAGGGCTTCATTTTTGTTTCTTTGTTTGTTTTTTTTTAAATATATTTCTAGTCCTAATCGTCAAGTAGTACATATTTATATAAACAAGCTTATATCTTGTTACTCAAAACTAACATATAGGTCAGCTTCTCAGAGACGGTG
This sequence comes from Colinus virginianus, assembly GCA_008692595.2. Lineage (NCBI taxonomy): Eukaryota > Metazoa > Chordata > Aves > Galliformes > Odontophoridae > Colinus > Colinus virginianus. The sequence continues at coordinate 15,841,090 of VONY02000005.1, forward strand.
CTGTGGGAAAGGAGAAAAACGTTTTGTGAATATCCTTAAACCTTGATGATACTTTGTGTTTTCCTCCTGTTGATTTATTCTGTATTGAGAAAAGGCCTGTATTAGGAAAGGAATACTTGTTCATCAGAGTAGAGTTTAAATTTTTGGACTGAAATGTGTTTAAATTGTGATTCTTAACCTTTTATTTTGTGGATTTATGGCAAAACAATGAATATGTGACTGAAGGGAGTTATAAATTGTCTGAGATAAGCTTTGGAACCATTTGTATCTTTTTTTTTTGCTTCTGTTATTTAGGGAATTTTCACTGGCACGATGAAATCGCTTGGGAAAAAATAAATTTGTGCATATATCTCAGCACATTTACAATGTTAGATTTGTATTCCGGTGTTGTGTATGGTTTTTCCCCTTTCATCTTGCCATGCAGCTGGATGCCTGCCGTGTGCTGCTACATCAGGGCAGTGCTGACAGATTTAATTAGTAGCAGTCTTCTCATTCAGACCTTAACGTTTCTGTCAATGAGGTTAACAAACTTTAAAAAAAAAAAAAAAAAAAAAAAAAAAAGCAGTTGTGGTATTGTACAGACTTCTCTGTAGGCAAAACAACTTCCCCAAAGCATTTGTTCATCTACACAGTGCCTGCCCCCCCCCCCCCCCCCCCCCCCCCCCCCCCCGAGACTTTCTGAGATCTGAGTCTTTGTGTAGCCCCCAGTATTTACTGCCTTCCAGATTCCAGTCTGCATGCTTCAGTAGTTCACGCTTTGTCTGGATATCAAGAGTTTATGGAGTATGAGCAGAGCTGACAAATCATGGTGCTGTTCAGCTTTTGGCGGAGCTCATCACTACTAACAAAATAAATGGGGCCAAAACATCCGAGCTGGCTTCTCAGCAGAAAGAAAAGGAGAGCTCCCTTTGGGTTTGAACTTCATAACCTGTTCCTCGAATGAGTTTCTGTAGCACTGGGTTCCCAGTATGGAGGAGTGGTGCTTAATGTGTATAACAGGCAAGTCATACTTTCCTGGAAGCATATTGTTCTGTGTCATACCCCTCTGCTCAGGGGTAAATCCTGAGCATCATTATTAGTAACAAGAGAAGGAAGGAAAAAGAGGAGTGATGCTTTTTGGCCTGCTTTTAGCCTCTTCAGGGTACTCTGCCCTGAATGGCACTGATTTGGAGCACGCATTGTTAAGAAGATGATGTTTGATTGACGAAGAGTGGAGTTTTCACATGTATTTGCCTGCCACAGACCTGAAATGTCCCAGGCAGCTTGGCTATGAAAGCATGGTGACACCTCTTGGCATCATTGAACAGCCTTGATTACATTTTTCCCCAGAGCCACCTTCCCACCTACTGCTAGCTCTCCTGACACTTTTTAAGAATGCCATGTAGAAAAACAATTGCTCTTGATGCTGAAGCACTGCGAATGGTTATGGCACCTATCACTGCAGTCAGCATCAGCAGATGTACCCATTCATTATTTTCCTCTCTTTCAAGGATGTTGTCTTTGGTGCAGTGCCACTATGGCGGAGGCCGTCCTTGTAGGGGTAAAATCTGACAGACAACTCAGATCTTGAATTCAGCTTTCTGCTTTGAAGATGTAATTTTTTTACCATTTAAGATATTTTGTCAGTCCCAGGGGCTTTGTTCCCACTTTTTCTGCTCCAGAGCCACGTTTTCGCAGATGTTCAGGATGTGCTGTGCATTTCACTCCTTATTGCTGAAAGCAGAGTGCTCTCAAGAGCACCTCAGTATCATCACGCAGTTATCACAGTGATGCCTATAATTGGAAAAGGACTGTTGTGCAAGGAAGGAACTGTTGTACGCACACCTCATAGGTAAGTGAGGAAATAGCAGAAAGGAGAAAAAAGCAGTGTGAGATATTATGGGAACTAGGAGCCAGAAATTGCAGAGAAAAAGCTGTTCTCATCGTTTCTGAGTGGCCCCTTCGGTATATTCAGCTGGACAATGTTTATTACCTAGAACCTGTGCATCTTGGAGGTTATTAACCTGTCTTAGTAAATAAGAGTTGCCACCAGGCTGATGATTCAGTGTCGGTTCATCGATAATGCTGAAGTGAGCTGAGTGGATGCTCTGTAGGCGGTGCTGTGACTGCATTTTGCTGGTGGATAGTCTGAATTGGTTAAAAAAAAAAACACATAGGCCATTAGTGGTGTTTGGTCAGTTGTTTCTTTTTTTCTCCACGTGTTGATGTTGATGAACAGCAAAAGAGGTGTTGAGACTATCTGATGCATTTGTACTTGTGCAGGTATTGCTATCGTGGCTGTGGTGTTCCTCCGATCTCCTGCCTTTCCCATGACGAGTTCCCAGTGTTTACGCTATGGTAAGTCACTTGTTCAGTTGCATGTTTTCTGTGGTAGTTAAAAATGTTACGAAGGTAAGTTGATTTTAACCTGATAACAGCACAGAAGTGTCTACGTGTTTTGGAAGCGAGTGCTCTATCTCCCTTCACCAGTGTGAAGCAAATGTTTCCAGGAGCATGCGTACTGAATGTTCTCAGTTCTCCTTTTCTTTGTTTTCCATCCAGGATTTGAACATGGGCACCCAGCCCCCCACTGCGACCAAGTCAGAGATCCCAGACCATGTTCTTTACACTGTAGGGACATGTGTTCTTGTTATTGGCTGCATCGGCATCATAGGAAACCTCCTAGTTCTCTATGCATTTTACAGGTACTCCGATTTCTTTCCTTTCCATAACTCATAAGTGTCTCTGTGAAGATGTTCGGCATGAATTTTTTCTTTGGTTAGAACTTCATAGAAAGGCTGATGGCATCGGTTAGATACGCCTCGCGTACATCCATACACATCACCAATGTACTCCTGTGTTAATTCCTTATGTTGCAGGGATTCTAAGAAAGTGAGTGAGAAAACACGTGGAACATTGATTTAGTAACGATTATGAATAAAAGCTTAAGAAAAGTTTAATAACTTAAATAATAGAATCCACAGCAAACTACTTCACTACCATCTTCCCTCTCCCCCCCGCCCCCAGGGTAGAACGTGCAGATTACTTGATTAAAGATGACGTTGTTCCAACAGCCCAGGATCTCCTGGGAGAACCAAGGAAGCATTGTGTTACATGAAAGAGCTCGTGCCATCAGTGTGTTCCTTGCTTCAGGCAAATAATAGGATTTCTGTCAGTTTGGGTGCCTCCTGGGTCTATGATAGTTTTATAGGTGGTTGAAGCTACTGCTTCTAGAGTACGCAAAGATCTCATGGAAAAAATGAGAACCTGCGGTCCACTCCACACTATGATGCCAGAAGTTCTAAATCTTTTTGCTCACTGTTAGTTGTCATCATGCATTTTAATTCATTGAGGGCCAACAATGCTGGAAACAGCAGTGCCATCATTAATCAAGGGTTAGGTTACTATTTTTAAATGTTTAAGCGAACGAAAGAGTTTAGTGGTTTTGAATAACTGAGTTTTGCAGTTACAGATCGCTCCGTGATTTCTAGCACGGTTTATCCATTTCTCTTGAGATCTGTTTTAGGTGGCACAGCAAAAGCATTAAACCCTCAAAGCGGAAAAGTCTCAGTAGGTAGATGAGCCCTTTTACCCGCCTGTTGCAGACAGTTAAGAGAGGCATGATTCTGTGAGATCTGCAGAAGTATTCAGATGACCCTGTGATTTATTTCTCAATAGTTAGTAACATGAAGAAAGGCCTTCACGTTAGTTGCAAACATTGTCGTACTGGAAGCACATCAGAGAGGCCTCAGCTGCTAGACTGAAGAAAGCGCTCAGAAAACTTCTTTCAAGCCATTTGGAATTGCTACACAGTTCTCAAAAGCAAAGTTATCTATGGAATCCTGTTTGTTGCCTTTATCTAGAAGGATGTGAACAGCCACATCTTTTTGTATTCTGTGTACCTGGTACTAAGAAAAGCCCTGAATTCAGACTCGAGGTCTCAAAGTTCTTAATTTAGCTGTGCAACCGAAACGCTGTTTCGCTTTGAGGGACAAGCAGCGTTCAGCATTACACCTCCTCAGCATATCCATCAGAAGTGCCAGCTGTGAGGTAGAGGTAGGATGAATCCATGAGTTAATTTAATGTAGTTTTTGGAGTATAATATTTTATCTGCAGAATTAAGGAATATTCAACCAGACAACCCAAAGTAAAAGAGAGGGCCGGTTTGTTATGTTAACAGTGCTGTTCTCTTGAACCAATCCGTGTGTTTGAGGATAACTGGAACTCTTCCTCTCTTGGAAGATAAAGGATCTATTTTATCCCCTTCCCTTTGTCAGTCTCACTTTGAAATGACTGCATCTTTAGCTGTGGTAATTGATTGAATGAGAGTAACTGCTCATTGCCGCCTGGAGACTGTTTTTGGTATAAAATACTTTTTGTTTTAATTTCTGGAAAGAAAGATGGCTGCTTGTTCATTTTGCCTATTTCACGCAATGTTTTTTTCATCTGTTTTTAAGCAATAAGAAGCTGAGGACACCCCAGAACTTCTTCATAATGAATTTGGCTGTGAGCGACTTCCTGATGTCAGCTTCTCAGGCCCCCATATGCTTCATCAACAGCTTGCACAGAGAGTGGATCCTTGGAGATATAGGTACTTTTTGAGACTAATTCATCTGTCACTAGCTCTACTGTCTTTAATGTATTTTAGAGCTGACAAAGTCAGCCTATGCAATGGAGGGAGCAACTCAAAACTCTGGAATTTCAACCTAGGCTGTTAACACGATCTGTCCACGTGATGACACTTTTTGTGTAGCAGTCTTTATTTCCCCATCACAAGTTAGAAAGAAATGAGTCAACAGCAACATGTAATGATGGCCATTTCACTTCTGAGGGCAGATGTTATTGCTAAAGATGGATAGGAAATTTTCTTTTAATTATAAAGTTTTTTTTTAATTAGTTTTAGAAGAAGTTAATATGTAGAAGCGTCCACTGATATCAAATAATGTGCTCCCAGGACTGCACATTTAATTTAGGAAATGTAGAGATGTGGAAGGACTGTGCAGCAGACAAAGAATTGTTTGAATGGTTGCAGGCTGTGGTCAAGAGCTTCATGTCCGGGTGGAGGCCAGTCATGACTGGTGTCCCCCAGGGGACCATCTTGGGACTGCGGCTCTTCAGTGCCTTTTTTAATGACGTGGACTATGAGATGGAGTGCACCCTCAGCAAGTTTGCTTACAGCACTGAGTGGTGTGACTGATAAAATAGACAGGTTTGAGGACCGCACTTGGAAATCTAATGAGGTTTAACAAGCCGAGAGCAGGTGTTGCACTTGGGCTGAGGCGATCCCAGAGTGTGTTCAGTCTGAGAAAAGAACTCACTGTAAACAGCCCTGTGGAGAAGAACTCTGGTCCTCCGGAACTGAGCAGCTCTGGCAATGCAAGCTTGACACAGCGTGCGCTTGCAGCCTGGAAGGCCAAAGGTATCCTAGGCTACATCATTTTTCGAGGTATCCATTTGTCATTAGTATACAGATATCCGCTGCGGCCTGTTAAGATCAATATATTCGGCAACAGTCCAGGAAAATGTAACCTTAATTAGACTGCTTTTTCTTTGAGGCAGTTTTCCATTGACATAATGCTGCCGGCTATGGTCCGCAGTGGAGAGGAGAGCTTGTTAGTACATGTGTTTCTTTGTCCGTTATGTATGCATATGTTTTTAGTTACGAATGCTTAATTATGCAATTGCAGGGCTAAGACCATTATTACAATGGGCGAAAAAGCCCGGGGCTGGGTTTATGGGTTTTGTTTTGTTTTGTGTGAGAGTGTATGTGAGAAGTTATGAGATCAGGCTGTGAGAGCAAATAAGTATATGGGTAAGAAAAAAACTCTGACGTCGCCATTTTCTGCTTCAGGTTGTGACCTGTACGCTTTCTGCGGGGCGCTCTTTGGGATAACCTCCATGATGACTCTGTTAGCAATTTCTGTTGACCGCTATTTGGTGATCACCAAGCCCCTGCGCTCCATCCAGTGGACCTCCAAGAAGCGCACCATGCAGATCATTGCTGCCGTGTGGCTGTACTCGCTGGGGTGGAGCGTGGCCCCACTCCTTGGGTGGAGTATGTTTGCTCATTCTTTCTTCCAGCGGTCTTGATGCAGTCTGCTTTTGCCTTGTTCAGGATCCGAACAAAATGAGGGTTTGGAAAAGTTCCTGGATGGATGTTTAGCTACTTGGCTGATGGCGTTTTGTCACGTACTAATTTCTATGTCTATCGCAGTGCAGTACCCTAGTTTGTTGTTTGTTTTTTTTGCCCTGGGTTGTGTTCGAGGTGACCAAATTGCAGGTTGGGCATTAGGCGTGTGTGAGTTTGGCAGTCAGAACCTCCTGTCCGCGTGTGTACTCACACATGATACAGCCAACACGACTCTCGAAGGCTGTCCATACAGCGTGGCATTAGTTTTAATCACTCCATTTTTAAATCAGGAACTACACAAGCTTTGGTTCTAATTGCAAATAACAAATTCCCTGTATTTTGTAGGTTCCTACGTGCCTGAGGGCTTGATGATATCCTGTACGTGGGACTATGTAACCTACTCCCCTGCAAACAGAAGTTACACCATGATTTTATGCTGCTGCGTGTTTTTTATTCCTCTGATAATAATACTCCATTGCTATTTGTTTATGTTCTTGGCCATAAGAAGTACTGGCAGGTAAGCTGTGTAATTGAAATATGTGAAACTATATTTTTCTTGAATTAGAACATTTTCTCAAAATCTATATTAGCAGCTGTATCTGCAGAGATATTTTTGCCAGTGTGAAAACTGGAAAGGATTGTACGCATTTTGGAGTAGGAGACAAAGTAGCCTCAGGTTGTTCTAATCTTAGCCCAAACTACGGTAATTAATACTACTTTTGATAATTTGGTAGTTCTGATTACTTGTCTTTCAGATTTGTAATGCGAGGAATGGGGTGCCTCTGTATTAGAGAACAGTTTTTACCTCTGAGGGATGATAAGTATTGTACAGCAAAAAAAAGCATCACCTGCCTGCAAGCTGCTCTGTAAACATAGCAGACCTTGTATATATATTCTGTTTTTTGGCAGCTTTATTTTAAGCGAGTACCCCAAAAACCTTGTGGTTCACTCAAGCAGACAAACAACAACCAAGATTAAATTTGGCTGTGCTTATTAGGATATGTTAATTTTTTGTTGTTGTTGTTGTTTTTTCCCTCCAAGAGTTTTACTCTGTATTTCACAGAATCGCACAGTTACAGAATTTTAGGGGTTGGAAGGGACCTCTAGAGATCATGGAGTCAAATCCCCTTGCTAAAGCAGGCTTCCTAGCCCAGATTGCACAGGTAGGCGTCCAGGCGGGTGTGATCGTCTCCAGAGAAGGAGACTCCACAGCCTCTACGGGCAGCCTGTTCCAGAGCAGTGTAGAGCTGAAGCAAAAATTCTGCAGGGTACTGGATCTACAGAGAAATTTCCTTTTGTTCCCTAATGAGTTCATTGGATTTTAGCACAAAGCTGTGCTTTTATTTTCTCCGTCTTGGAGAATAATGAGGGGCAGGGATACCTAATTCTTCACCCTCTGAGTGTCAGTGTAAGGACGTGGATGTCCTGTCCTGCAGTCCTAATGGCTCCTCTACTTTAGTCCCACAGTCAGATTGAGCCTGAACAAGGTGGGATCATTGTAAAGAATTAATTACCTTCTAGATTTGTAGGCATCGGACATCCAAAGAAGAGAGAGATCAGGAAAGATGAAATCTGCTTTATTTGTGTATGCTGCTGACGATGCGCTAGATGTTGCTCTTCACTTCTTTGTTATCTTACTTGCATATCTGTTTCTTTCTTCCCCTTACAGAGATGTCCAAAAGCTCGGGTCCTGCAATCGCAAATCCTTCCTCTCTCAGTCCATGAAAAATGAATGGAAACTGGCAAAAATTGCATTTGTGGTCATCATTGTGTACGTCTTGTCCTGGTCTCCGTACGCTTGCGTCACTTTGATTGCCTGGGCAGGGTAAGTGAAAACAGAATCCAAAGAGTACTTCTACTGAAATATAAACATGACTAGCGTTGTCTTTGGGAAGGATTTTAAATTATTATTAATTAGCAGTGATATCGTACGCTTTGCTGAATCATAGAATCATGTTGGTTGGAAAAGACTTTCTGAGATTTTCAAGTCCGTCCATCGACATGTCCTACCGAGTCCCATCGCAGCACAGTTTGCCTTAGTGACATAACTTAGTTCCCCAGGGGTCGATACTGGGGCCTGTCTTGCTCACTATCTTTACTGATGACCTGAATGAAGGCATGGAATGCGCTCTCAGTAAATTTGCAGATGACACCAAGTTGGGGGGAAGCGTGGATCTGCCTGGGCGTTAGGGATGTCCTCCAGGGGGATATGGACAGGCTGAATTGCTGGGTTGAGGCCAATGGGACGAAGTTCAACAAGACCAAGTGCCAGATCCTGCACTTTGGCCACAGCAACCCCAGCCGATGCTACAGGCCTGGGGCAAAGTGGCTGAAAAACTGTGTAGAAGAAACAAACCTGGGGGTGCTGATCGACACTTGGCTGTACATGAGCCAGCAGTGCTCTTGGTCACCCTCAAATAGATAATTGAATATTTGCATGTCTTTCACTCCTTCCAAATAAATGAAGCCAATTATTCACTGTTAAAAACAAGCTTTTTATCTGAGTAAAGAATCCGTTTGAGCAAATTTAATGTTTCATCAGTGTTTGAGACCACGCAACGGAAACAGTTAAAAAGAATAATATGTTTCAGTGGTTTAATATTAATCCATGGCATGGCACTGCGTAATGTTTTTTTCCTTTTTTACAGCCGAGGAAACACTCTAACACCATATTCTAAATCTGTGCCAGCTGTTATTGCTAAAGCCTCTGCAATCTACAACCCCATCATATATGCAATAATTCACCCAAGATACAGGTACAGTAATATAGGCATGTCTTCAACTCTGCAAGAAAAAAAATGTTTTTAAAAATGAATGAGCAACAAGAGCTCCTATTCAGCGTGTCACTAGATTTTCCTGCACTTCCTTCAAAGCGTGTCTTCCACAAAAGGCTGCGATATATCTTTGGAGGAAGGACGGGGATTCCGTGGTGATAAAGGCAGGAATGCCACTAGGTGGCAGGGTGGATCGTCTGTACGTGGGTTGTCTTGCTCGTGACGTGGAAAACCTGCTTTGACACTGCCTGAAAGTGATTTTGGAGCTGGAGCGCAGGCATCCAATTATTTTGGATGTCTGATGAATGAAGGTGTGTTTGTAAATCTTTTTACGAAACTGATGGAAATATGTCCGGAAATGGTGAAAACAAATTTTGTTAGGAAATATCTACTATCATAACTAAGACATTTACATCCTTCAAGAAAACTGAGTCCATCTACTTTCTGAAAGTTGTCTAGTATTTCAGCTTTGAATTAGAGAATGGCTAATATTCAGTGGCTTGCAGAAGTTTAGGGAGAAGAAATGCATGGGTGACTGACATATTTTGAGCCTGTATTATTTTTCTGGCCCAAAGCTACTTTGAACAAGTATGCATTTTCAAAGCAGATGCCATATATCAAACTGCTTCAATAAGTCCTTTTTTTTTTTTTTCCCTGCCTACATTGACTTGTATTCATGTAAGGCTGTACTTAGAAAAAGACTCTTGCCAGATCAGGATTTCAGAGGCTCTCTTAGAATCTTTTTTTCCAGCTTCCTGATTTATATTTCAAGGTGTATCACTGACAGAAGTGTTTATACAGATTCTGTGAAAATGTTGTATAGGCTTGGGCGTCATCCAGTCAGAAAAAGGAGTGATGCTGCATTCCTTGTGAAGCGACAAGCATGCCGCTTTAAAACTGAAAAGGTTTTGCCAACAAGTCAGCCGGTGAAAAAAACTTGACGCAGCCAGTTTTGCTTGGACAGTGAATAATGCATATATATGTAAAGATCAATATTTCTGGATCATTTTGAAATCTTCTAACCGTTCACATTATGTCCTTGAAGTAATTTATCCGATGATATCATTAGCGGGCCAATCTGTTCGGGCCCAAGGCTTAGAGATTTGGCAGGGGTGGTTGTAAATTGTCATTCTGCATTGGAACTACTGAGCTGCATTAAATCTAAGTTCCCTTTGAAATCTTTCTTGAAAGCAGCCCCTAGAAAGCAAAATTCAAAAAATTCAGGTACGTAACAAACCAAATATGTAATGTCACCACAACAGACTGCTGTTTTGCACAGAGAGTTGGTGATGCTGCATGTTAATATTTTAACTACTTGAAGAAACTATTTTGTGGGATTTTCTTACATTAAGTGCTATATGAAAAAAAGGCACAAAACAAAACAAACAAAAAAAGCATTACCATCAGTGTAACTGAAAATGTATTGTTCATCTCTGTGCTAGTATTTGGTTTTTAAGAGCTGTTGGGACAGACTGTTATATACATTCCTACTCACCCATTCCTACCAGTGTTATAGGAAAAAAACCTCCTATATCTGATATGCACCACTGGAAATAGCAATCAAGTTTAAGTAAGGAAAAGCATGCAAATTTAATTTCAGGAGATGCTGTTCTTTGTGGTAATTCCCTTTACTCCAGCACCGCAGAGGCAGCTTCCAGCATCCTGAAGCAGCTTGGCTGGGCTCTTCTGGTAGCTGGCAAAACTGGGAGCGGTGGTGCAGGCAGAAAGCTTTCTGCAGCTCTTGCCTCTGCTGTAGGCAGGGAGGTGCTTGTTCTGTTGCCTCTGGAGTTAGAGAGAAATAGCGTGCAGTAGTCTGGGAATACAAAGACTTGTGATGATGTTAAAGATTGTATTATTATTATTTTGTACCGACAAACAAGTAATTTCCTCTTGTGGTCCAAGAATCATAGATTTTTTAACGTGTCGTCTCTTCTGTGGAGCTGAAATGCTCATTGAAAATGTACTAATTTATCTGACAGATCTAATAGATAAAAATTCACAGGAAAATATAAAAAAAGTGAGCAAGTTTTCGAGGATTTTAGAACATTTTGACTTGTGCTTCAGTGTAAAGCCAACATGCTGTACATTTCTCATTCATATTTAAGTGCTATGCCTATAAGTTCTTATACCTTGCTTCTCAACCTGTTCATTTAGATACGTCCTGTATTAGCTTCATTTCTTGGTCTGAGCATGACGAATTAGGTGGCACTGTAGAGGCATTGCAGCAAATGCAGCACTCTGAATTAATCTTTCAACTAAACCACAAGCACGTGTGTCTTCTGAGCTATTTTCAGTTGTTACTGCTCACCTATGCAGCTCTTCCGTGAGTATTTTGACACAGGGCCCCAAGATTTTCCTTTTGTCTGCTATTTTCCTTTTGTCCTTTCAGATGAGCATTTTCCACGAACTATACCAGATAGTTTCCAGGTGTGCTTTAAGGTCCTCTTCAATCAAAAAAAAAGCTGTGCTGAAGTGGCAGAAAGTATAGACGCTGCATGATTTTCAAATCCTTTCATCAGTGTACTGTTACGTAGTTTGTCTTTCTCTTTACCCATTTTTCTTCAGGAAAACCATCCACGATGCCGTTCCCTGCCTGCGGTTCCTAATACGAATATCAAAGAATGATTTCCTGAGGGGCTCCATAAATGAATCGTCCTTCAGGACCTCTCTCTCCAGCCACCAGTCTATTGCTGGAAGGACCAAGAACTCTCACGTTTCCTCAGTTTCCACTGGAGAAGTGGTAAGTCTTTTCTTGTTTCCGCCGAGCAAAGTGACCATGATATCTCTCCAATTCCCAGAATAAATTACTGCAAATACATGCTCAGAATTAAAGAATGGAAAATAGGGTTTTTCTTGCTAAATCACTGTGGGCATGTGAGGTAACTTATCCAAAGCTTTTGTGGACATTCGAGTATGATGAGTTTTGTTCAGAACAAACATGGAAGTTGTCTAATCTGGGCGATTCAGATTTTCACTTGGAGCACGGAGGTTTGAGGTCAGTGTTAATGAAAAAGAGCCACCGTCGGGCACCTTCAAGTCACCAACTGTTTGCCTTGAATCACGTATCTTTGGTTGGTGGAGGATAGGAAAATCATCTCTCAGACAAAGATTTCTAACCTATCCAGCAGTGCTATTTATTTTCTGGAAGCCCACTTTCTGTTGTAAATTTTTAGATACGTTTGACTTTTTCTCAGTGAGGAGTGAAAGCCTCCCTCACCTAGAGCCAGATGCAATGTTTTGCAAGCATCATACCGTAAGTCTCGGTAAGGCCGGTGGACTGGCTGGAGTATAGCTCCACGTGGGCAGTTTTCAGGAAAAGGTCACAGGACAGAAAATCAGGATATGTAACGTGGCATGAAAATTACGTTCAGGAGAAAAAACTCTCAGCGTGAGACCTGTATCTCTTTCTTGTTCAATCTGAATTAAATGGGAAGCGGTTTGTTAAGTTTAAGAACTCAAAATTGAGAAAAGCCGTAACTTTCTGAGATCTGTCTCCGCTTTTGATTAGAACTGGAGCGATGTAGAGCTTGACCCTGTAGAGCCAGCCCATAAGATACTGAAGCCTCGCCGAAGCCATTCTTTCTCAGCAAGCCTGAGACAGGAGAAGAGAGACCTGCTCCTGGAGACCTATAGCTGCAGTGATGAAACTGAAGATAAGGTAAGGAAATAAATAGTCTTTGCTGAAGAATCTCCATTGTAATAGCTAAGCTTGTTACATTGTGTCATTTTAGAAATAACAATTCATTCCTTATGTCCATCTGTTTCATCTGTGGGCTTTATTGATATTAATTCTGATGTTCTCTCATTGCTGTTCATTTATTTTAAGTATTGAGAATGCCAGTAATGTTTTTTTAATTTTTTTCACTGTTATGTTGCCTGAGTTTGGAAAGCCAAGAGCATCTCGCAGTTCTGAAGCTGTCTTAAATAGAATTCAGTGGGGTTGAGTAGGAAGTTGACTTTTTTGTGTCTTTGCATGTTCATCTGCCCCAGCTCTGGTTTTTCCTGTCCTGACCCTCGCGATCGCATTGTAATAGCCCCTTCTCGTGACAAAATGAGGGCAGCAAAACCATTTGACATGATAGAAGCCACCCTTTTTTGTCTTTTCAGTGTACATTAAAATGTCTTATTTTTGTTGAGGGGGAAGATGAGAAAGAAACTCCCATTTCTCCCTAAGGGTGGGAGAGTCTGGCAGATGCCACCCTTCCCTCACTGAAAGAGGAGATGGTGAGTACTCAGAGCATCTTCTGTGGATGCATTATACAACTTGCCCAAGCCACCGAGTTCTGGGGCTATGCTGTGAAGAGCTCCTTCCCCATCCTCTGCAGAACTGCTAAGGATGGGAGCAGTGGATTACCCGATAGTTCCTGCCACTGCTCTACAACCAGCTTCAAGATGAGTATTTGTATGGAGGTGCAGCATCAAGCGCGAGTCAGTGCTGTATTGTCAACAGGAAAGAATTAGGGCATGCAATATACTGCCAACAGCTGGACGTGGTGGCATTGTTTTTTCACGGAGCGGATCGAATGTAGAGTTTGGTGTGGCAGGGACAGCATAGCTACGAGCAGAGTGTACTCTGGCAACTTCCAACCGTCACATGGCACGATTCCCGCATGCATCTGCCCCATCTTCCTTCCTGTGTCTCCCTAAGATCAAGTCCTGGGAAACCTCAATCTTTTAGTTTGTGGCTGACATAGGAATATCTGCAACAAAGGAAATAATTGATGAGTAATTAATAATAAGCGATGAGTAATTAATATACGTTAAAACTCTGTTAAAGAAAAGTTAAAATTATAAAAAAAAAAAAAAGAGAGAGAGAGAGAGCTATTGTTAATAGAACTAATGTTAATATTTCAGCAATGCCTCTGAGTTACAGTAGGCTTCATGGAAACACGTGTGTAGTAAAGTTAACATTGAATTGCGTGTGAAATGTTAATTCTCTCCAGAAGGGAGGAACCTCTGTCATCTCTCTTTATACCCAACACAATGATTTTGTAACCTCTACTGTCATTTTCTACAGCGAGCCAAAATTAATCATTCGTGCCTTTCATTTCCAGTGCCTTTAAATATTAATTAACAGTTCCAAAGCTCTGCTTTTTGCACAGGATCGGCTACAGAAAGTTCAAGAGGAGTTGTTGACAGGGCCAAGTTAGAAATAAAACTTTCACGACAAACAAATGGCAAATGGTTAGAAAAGCAGAATCTTGGTTGCTTTTCTTTCCTCTTTCCTTGGTGGAAGTACTGTCCGGTGTAGAAAGCCACTGATTTTCTATGAGGCAGTCGGAGGAACTGCCTCGAGACAGCATGAGAATATTGCTTAAGAGTCTTGTCTGAGATCTTTTCAATGAGAGGCAATTACAGCTACGTGATAGTTTCAGACGAGTCACAAAGCTGGGGGGGGTGGAAGGGGGGGGTGAAGTCAGATACGGGAGTGGGCTTTCCTTTCCTTTTTGGTCTCTGCCGGTACGTGGTCGCATCTTCTTTTGCCTCACATAACATTTCTGCTTTCCGAGCTGTAGACATGAAAACATCATGGTTTTCTTTTTTTCTAGTCAGCGATTTAAACTTTTAGAAAATACGAGCGACTGATGCAGTGACTAGTGTGGCGCTGAATATTCCAAGTAGTGTTTTGCAGTGACGTTGATGCCTTTCCTTCTGCTCTAGGTTCCGCTGTCCTCCAGCTGCCTGGAGAAGGTGCTGGGGCGCTCAGCACTCCCCAGCCCCCCTGCAGCACTCGTGACCAGCTCCCTCCGAGCAGCCTCTCTGCCCGTCGGTTTGAACAGCAGCGGCGTCGGCAGAGGAGGCGGCTCAGAAACCTCACAGATGGAAACTCAAGAAAGTCATAACAATGGAGGCCTGAACTCTGTCATTAGCAATACAGTCCCTCGCATCATTATCATTCCTACCTCAGAGACAAACCTATTTCAAGAGGAACCCGAAGAGGAAGAGACTGAATCATTCCGCTTCCACGACAAAAAGGACAATCTGCTGGATTTGGAAGGGCTCAGCTCATCTACAGAGTTCCTCGAAGCTGTTGAGAAATTTCTATCCTAAGTGCATCAAAAGGAAACGTTCTGGCAATTATTTTCTTGGCATCTTCTCCCCTTATTTATACCAAATAACTGAAGCCTTGTAGGTTAGACCATGGGGCAGTTTTTATGTTTATACATTAGTCATTAGGCAGCCTTCAGATTTATCTTTGTCCAGACCAGTTCACGCATGGGAACGAGCTTCCTTTCGGATCCGGCCGTGGAAGCCTGGCGGCGGGATCAAGTGGATTCAGAGGAGCTGGCTGCCTGCTTCGTGGGGCCCTGAGCTTTGATTTGCAACCGTAGATACCAGCAGGAGGAAAAACAGCTGAACAGAAGCAGGGGTAGCTGCTACCTAGGTGTGAAACCGCTTTCCTGTTTTGGCAGCATTTTTCTGGACGGTGGTGGTAAGAACTACGAGGCCACAGCTTCCCACCAGGCCCAGAGGTAATCCAGCTGGATGAGCAAACCATCTGTTGATCAAATTGTTTATATTAACATATAAATAGGAACATGAAGAATGAATCGATTATGTAGCTGGGAGGAGAGCGCTTGCTTATAAACTTTAGTGATAAAACTTTGGGATTTATCTTGGCATTAGTGTAATCACCTGAATGTCAAAATGCAAGGTGCTATATGCTAAAGCATACCATACCACCTATGGAAGCACTTAGAGCACCTTGACATTTTCCCTGTGGATTAAACCATGTCTGAACCCTAACGAATCTGCGATTAAAAGGATGAATTTCCACAGCTGGCTTGACCATTCATTCATGAGAATATAGCCTTAGCTGCTGTCTATCACTCGGTTCTTCAGCAGGGGTTCTTCTCTTCAAAAACTTCACAGACGGATGTCTTTGTCAGGTCACGTCCCTGAAGCCTTCCTGTGGGCAAGACATCACCCTGGGGAGGTAGCTCTGGAAAACCGTATGGTTTGCTACGGGACCCGCAGTCACATTGTTACTGGCGGTTAGCGTTTGTTTTGTCCGTGTTATGTCGCAGCGCAGGCTTGACAGACCCTCCTCGCATTGTAGTCCTAAATACATTCTTTCTGTAGTTACTTGTTTTCCCTTTTTAAAAGGCGTTCTCCACTCCCTCCCGTTTGGTTTCTGAACTTCAAACGTAGACGAGTTGAGCTGCCTCGTTCTTGGCAAGGCATCAGGATACGCTGGGAGAAAGCGGGAGTTCCTCGCGCGTCGAGTTTTCCTCCAGGGCCAGGCATCGTGACAGAACCGCCTGAGATCAGCTCAGTACTTCTGAAGACAAATCCTCAAGCAACAGTGAACGCGTTCCTCTGTGACCAGAGTTTTGCTGTACGCTTCTTGGACCACAAGGTGACATTCCAGTGACCTATTGCACGCGTGCTGATACTGACCCTGTGTTTCAGAAAACAAAGACTTGAGATACGTGCATTTCATTTCTATACCTCGAACGAACTTGATTTACAATTTGTACTATTGCTGCTGAAGGTAACGCCAATATTACTGCGTCCTTCCACTGATGTAGACCAGGATGTCAAATGAGATAGCAGTAGAGTGTTAAAAAATACAATTATATGCAATATCAGACACGTTTATTTCAGGAAGTCACAGTGTAAATCGATCTGAAAATATTGATAGCAGCACAGAAGAATCTTGTGTGCTTCTCTGCTGCCGCATTAGAGTAGGTGGCACATAATAACATCCAGTATTAACAGCTGCTTTTCATTTCACAGAAACGCGTGTCGGTTCACTCAAATGCAATAAAAAAATTCTTAGGAGTCACATTGTCTCTTTTTCTCAATGATTAATTTGAGTAACAAGGCGGAGGAACAAAAGGTAGCTCTCGGCTTTTGAAGCCTGTACCACGTTCTAGGGAATGGTGAGGTGCATCAGTATCTTCACAGTTATACAGTGTGTTCCTATTTTCACGATAACAGAAAGTGCACGCCACAAATGTGAAACATTTTCTTTTACCATAATTTGGTGAACAGTGACTTTTTTTTTTTATATATATTGATGAATAAAGGTTTTGAATAAGAAAAAAGATCATTTATTTGAAGCATAATGAGTCTTGACGCCTTGAGTTGACAGGAGCAGGACTTACGCTACTCGATTCCGGAAAGCTCATTCATTTCCCAAATACCCGTCCGCTCACCTCCTTTCAGAAGGCACCGCTGACCAAGCGAGTCCTTCCACTCTGCCGTCTGAAGAAGCCGTGCCCTAAGGTGACGTGAGCTACACAAAACTGAAAAACACTGTGGAGTGAAACAGCCCCTGTTTTAATGCCTGCTATTGGGTTTTTTTTTGCTTTTAGTTTATGTTTTTTTGTTTTTTTTCCTCATTCACGTGTCTACCCAGTCCGTATGTTTTTGTTATTTTTGCTTTGCTCTGCCATAATTACATGAAAGCCAGTGGCAAGCTGGAAAGCTGAGTGCACTTCGTGCGGCATTTGGAGTGTGGGCTCCTTTCTTACTTGAGAATGAACAAAAACAGTCACTCAATTCAGCAAGTGCCACAGAAGGTGAGGGTGAATGAGATAGAAGCATGTGAGGTGCAGCTGCCACTCCGGGGTCATCTCGGCACGGGCTTGCCATTTTTTCTTGCTTTGCACCTCATTCACAACCTCGATCCGTACCATAAAGTTCTGTCCGCACACCCGGAGTGGACAAATATTTAAGCGGTCAGTTTGGTGCTGGGCTGCTTATGCTGAGCCTGTCACATTTTCCCGCGTATTAACACGTACTTACTAAGAAGTAGGATGCCTGAATAAAGAAAGAACTTGTTTTAGGATGCGTCTGAGTCGCATTTGTGTCTGCACTCCTCTTGCGCTTGTTAATGCCACACGTGATAGCAGGACACAAAAAATTGACTGCGAGATGTCAAAGTCAGGCGCAAAGCCACCTTTAATCATCCTCCCCTGTGCTAGCTGGAAAATCTGTCTGCTCATGGTCGGTCCCGATGCCGGTACTTCGAGGTATAATTTCCTGAGAGAAAATGTCTCAGAATGTAAGTCCCAAAGAAATTTTGACTCCTTATTTGGGGGTCAGTGTCATAGAACTGTGTTCACTGTCAGAGTCAGCTGTGTTCGCCCCCTTAAAGCAAAGCTTCCAAAGACCCGTGTCAGCCTAGGGCCTCGTGCCGGACCGTATGAGCAAAGACGCTGGCAATGGGAGGAGGGAGGAGACGGGCCGTCACATCTGCCATCGCAGGCAGTGCGTCATCCTCAGGGTGACGGGTCCCAGACCTTTCTCTCCACCCAAGGGGAAAGCCCAGTCCCCATAAAGCAGCCAGAAACGTGTGCTTGAGGATGTAAGCAAGTGGGATGTTCAGAACCATACATGAAGCTAAGTTTGGGTAGATTTTCACGAGAACAGTAAAAGAAGTCTCCTGAGAGTTTCTAGTTGCAAAATTTCAGGTTACTTTCCACCGTGGGAGGGTGGTAAAGCTCTTGAAAGGAAAAAAAGGAAGAATTCAGCGTTAACAACTGATTTTCCACAGGCATCCCCTCAGAAACAAATGTTTCCCATTTCCTGAGATGGAGGGAAGGAAAAAAAGAAACAACAATTTAAGTGTGGAAAACGTGGGACTGAGCACATTTGAGTTTGGTCGGTGCAAACCAAATGGAAACAGGAGCTTCTAATGGTAATTTTCGAGCCACCAGGACCGAGGCTAAGCGGCCAAGTCCATCTCTCTAGAAAGGGAGCTGGAACCCAGGCAGCCCTGTCTGGTGAGCACAACTCGAGCGCAGCAAAGCTGTCGGGTGAACGGAAGATAGGAAAGAGAAGAAGAAGTGGCTGTACTAATCAATTGGACGCAGCCATGAAAAGGCTTGCAGGGGAAGAGGATTTCCCTGCGGATGCTGGAAAGAAACACTGTCATTTATTTCAGGGGACGCAATGAGGATGTCTCATCTAGAGTACTCCGTAGGTTTCTCATTATCTGTGGGCAAAGCAAATGAATTGGGATGGGAGGATGTGAAGGGAAAGGGGGTGAGAAGTTTTTCATAAAAACGAACTTCATCTGTCTTGTTAAGTGCAGCAGAGAAAGGCCGGCAACGGGTGCTATCTTTAGAGAAGCCTGTGGAGGAAAACCGGCTCTTCAAGATAGGTGGCAATTTTGACAAAGGAATGTGTTAACGTCAGTTAACAGGACTCAGTTAAAATTCACTAACTATCTGTAAAACAATTTATTCTGGTGAGGTTCTGAGCGCTGGGATGTTTTGAACCTGGGACGTGCGCCGTCTCTGCGGTCCGCTGCTGCCACAAGGATGACAACACGGGCAGTCTCTTAGAAAAAGGAGCTGCTTTCAGGATGCTCTGATTCATGAGGGAGTGGCTCGGCGTGTGATAGAAAGAAATGGGAAATAAGGGAGGTTTTACCTCTAAGGCCAAATAGCTCCCACAAAGAATTGTGATGATAACACTCAGATGAAAGCTCATAAAACTCATATTGTCTCATACCAGAGATAATAAATTCTTTTGGCTAATCCAAGTGTGTTTTTTTCTGTTCAGCAAGTGTGTGTGTGTGTGTGTGTGTGTATGTCTGTGATAAACTGCCTCCATCTACTGAATAAATTACCCTTCTAAATAAGAAATAGAGGATGTGAGTTTGCATTTTATAAAGCTGAAGAGGCAGTTCTCCCTCTGTTTATGACCAGTTTCACTTGACAGGACATGGATGCACCAGAAGACACCAAAAAAGAATTCTAAAGTCACGTCCAAAAGTTGATGACAAGTAAAACCAAAACGCTAGGAGTATTGTACAGGTTTTTTGTGAATGGGAGTTATGGTTTTACATGAAATTACAATGTACCTGAAGCACAAGCCTGCGCGGCCAGCAGAGAGACAGCAGTAATTAAAGTAGCAAGTAATATGTGATGATCCAAGTAGCATAGTCGAGGTCCATGTGCACAAAAGGTAGACTTACGCCGTACTGGCAGTAAAAACGACCCCGAAACTGAATTAAGCGGGTGGGTGGGAATACTGACCACGTAATGGGAGACCTGAGTCCTAAACAAGGATGTTAACGATCGCAAAGATGGTCTCACAGAAATGAGCGTCTCATGGGGGGTGGAGAGGCTGAAGTATACGGTATTCTAGCAGCCTTCTACAGATCCGAGTACTGCTTGCGACTTTAAGATAGGAAGTGCTTGGGAATACGAAATCCCTCCTTTTTTATTTCAGACCGGAGTGTCGCGTGGATTCCAGAATCCAAGCAGCTAATCTTAAATAGCCCGGTTTCTAAACTGTCAGGACTAGAAACGTAACTCCGCAGTATGAGTTGGAAGAGACTCCACGACGGTCGCCCATTTCCTCCCGGCTCCGCTCAGGAGCGCCCCGCGTCCTTCGTCCTCCCTTTGTCCGCAGCTCCGCCTTTCATCCTCAACCCCGCACCCTTCATCCCGACTCTGCCGCCACAGCCGTCGCAGCAAAGCGACAGGCGGAGCCATCTAGGCTTGCAGCCGTACGGGAACATCGATGACAGGGTGAGCCGAGCCCAAAGGTTCTCCGGACGCGTGCCGGCCCTAACGAGGTCCAGCTGCGCTAACGAAGCGATGACCCGCAGGTGCCGCGGGGCCGGGGCTGCAGCTGCATCTCGTTGGGAGCTCAGGACGGGGCATGCTCCAAAGCCTTTTAAACCCCGCCAGAGGCCGCTGGGAGCCGTGAAGGAGCTCTTGCGGTTCCCCGTCTCTAGCGTGGGGGCTCCCGGGCTCTTCATCTTCTTTCTTTGGGGGCGACTGGTTTGGAGAGAGAGCTCTCGCGGTTCCCCGTCTGCAGCGGGAGGCTGCCGGGCTCTCCATCTGCTTATTTGGGGGGATGGACTGGTTTGCATCTGCTGCTGGGCTCTCTTTTCTCTTTAGGGTCGTCACGGTACTGTGTTCTGGTATCTTTTCAGGGGTTGGACCAGGATTCCTACCGGACTTCCCGAGGGCAAGCACGACTCCGAAGCGTCCGGGCTCCGCAGCTCCTCCTCCCCGCGCCGATGGGGGAGGCGATCCGGTGAGGCTGCTGTAGGCAAGAAGCGATGCAAGGCGCAGCTCTTGCGGGTTCTTTCTGTGACCGATCGTGGTTGTTTTCAGCTTGACTTTTTGACTCTAATTCTCTGGTTTGTTTAGTTTTTTTTTTCTGTGTTGTAGGGTGAGAGCTGCATCGGGACCTCTCGCAGCGAGGATCAGCCCCAACCTGAGAGCGGTTCCGGCGCCTGGGGACTCTCACCTTCTTCTATTAGGGGTGGGTGCAGGGCTGCTGTTGGAGAGTTCCCCTAGTTTTTTATTTATTTATTTTTCTAGGGTCAGTGTGGTTCTGCAGCACTTTCTGTAGAGCAGGTTTGCTTAGAGCCGCTGCTCAGCTCCACGAAGCAAAAACAGCCCTCTTTTCCTCGGGGGGTTTCGGTAGGCGGAGCGGCCCCTCCCGCTTCCCTCTGTAGGGAGCGAGTAGAAGAGGGCGACGGTGCCTCCAACCCGTCCGGCAGGGGCTGGTGCCTCTGCTGTGAAGAAGCAGCACGACAGATGTGCTAAAGTGAAAGTAATGCCTGAGATAGCTTTTAATCTTTCTATTTTTTTGTTGGCAGGTGAGGGCTGCTGTGGATTATCGGTCTGGTTGCGCTTTGGTGTGAGTAGCTTCCTTAGCTATGGGACTATGATGGCAGGTGCCACGGAGCCTTGGGGCTGATGATGCTGTGCCTTCATGCTGTCCTCACTTGAGGTGTTATTTGTAGAGGTTTTCTTCCTGCAGGTCTGGGGCTGGCAGAAGGATCTTGGTGGTGTCAAGCTGTTGGGTGGACCTTGAGAGCGAGGTGAGTGTTGAGCAAGTTTCCAGCCTGTGTGCTGGAAGATGGAAATGGCTCATGGGGTTGGGGGTGTTGTGCTCATTTACGTTGTGCTTCTTTTCTAGTCCTGATGTGGCATGGCAGGGGCTCTCCTGGAGTAATGTGGTAAGCACTGGCTGCGCAGTGAAGCTGCCTATCTTGGCAGGAGTTTGGGGTCTCAGTGCTGTTTTTTGCCTTGGGTTGCCCTCTGTTTTTGCTTTGCAGGCCCTGGTGCTGTTTATATCCAAGAGGAGGAGGCCAGGAGCACTGCCCTGCTGGGGGTGGAATGGCAGCCCTGAGGTCTTGAGGTGAGTGGATGGTGGGATGTAACAGAAGGCTGATTTCTTTGGGGGTCCCTGTGGAGCCATGCAAACTCTGTTTTGTGTTTCTTTCCAGGTTCTGGCAGAAGTGGTGCTGCAGTAGTGTGTTGCTTGTGTTCCCCAGCAGCTAGAGGTGCAGCATAACTGGTGAGTAGCTGTGTATGGCTGTGTCATGTTGGTGTTGCACTTTGGGTGTGGTTG
>VONY02000005.1:15864307-15946813 GCA_008692595.2 Colinus virginianus
GGGGGCTGGCCCCTCCCTCCCCCTTTGGGGCTTGCCCCCCTGTGGGGGGCTGAGGGGTCTGCCCCTTCCTTTGGGGCCTGTGCTGGTGGGGGCTCCTGGATGGTGATGGCTGCTTCCCAGTGGTATTCCTGGTTTGGAAGGAGCTGAATTTGTGTGCTCTCGGAGCACAAGTAATACCTTCTCAAAAGGTGCTTGAGTCTGTGACCTCTCAAATCATAGTGACTTCAGCAGTTCTGAGAGGTGAGGGGGCATTGCTGTTCAAAAATTGCTTTCCAGAAATCTCTGGGTGCACAGCGTTCCTGTGGGAGTAGATTCTGTGGAAGTTAGCAACAAGCTGCGTAACCTAAATTAACCTAGATATAATTTCTACTAGATAATTAGTAGATACAACAAGAAAATAAGTACATGCCATATGCACAGGGAAAATTCAGTATTCTAGTAAATCTACTGCAAAGATCCATGCTAACTTCCTAGAAGAAGAAGAAGGGTGAATTTTGTGGATATAGTTTAGGAAAACTGTCAAAGTTGATCAAAACTGTTGATCTGGACTTACCAGCTCAGAGGTAGTTATCTTTAGGTATAAATTGTGGTGTTATCAAAGCTGCTGCTTCATGGTAGAAGTCAATGGCTGCAAGTCTTCTTCAATGTCATCTCTGATTGTGCTCAAAGAATCAAGAACTTCTTAATCACTGTTACTTTCCCATAGTAGCTCCCTATGCAAGTCTAAGAGCACAAGCTTTGCTATATCTGCTGCGAGTAGCCACGATAAGCTGAACTTCAGGTGGAACAGTATGTGCAAGATTCATGCAAACTGAATACCAGTTGATTGGGGAGCACCTGGCTGTGAAGAAGGGGCCTCGGGATGCAGGGGACATTGCTTTGGTGCATCCAAAAACCAGTGGGGGTTTCCTAGTGGCTTATTTTTGGATTCTGGGTGATGCCTATGTATTCCGGGCAGTGGAACCTGAAGTAGTGCTTTAGAATCATAAGGTTTGAATCCGCCCTCCCTTTTTAACCAAGTACTTCAAGCCACACTAGAATATTTTTAACAGAAAAATACAGAGTAAAAATGCCTCTAAAGAGAAACATGCAAAATAAAAAAGCCTCTGAAGCACCCTGTCTTCTTGTTAAGAATTCTATGTAAAATTAAACATTTGACTGTAGGTGCCTTTGTAAGCAGGCAGCGTGAGTAACTCAAAGAAAGGAGAAGGAAGGTTCTCTGCTGTCACTGCTGTTTGTCTTTTAGCCGTTCTTGGGATTACCAGTTAACTTTCCACTAGCTGTGGATGAAAGGAAGTCATTTAGCAGTGAACCAGAATTTGAAGGGTAAGAAAATCTGTTCTTTGCAAGAAAGGTAACTAAGTATTTTTTTGACTGTATACAATGTTGTTTTTCTAGTAAGCAACTGAAGATAGCTTGTGAGCTCAAGATGTGTCACAAGGGCTGGCACTGAGAAGAAAATTGCCTTTCGCTCTCTGAAAAGTTCTTTGAAACTGCTGCAATTGAAGCACCCTTCAACTCAGATACTTAAGAAAAAGGGAAGCAGTTTTATTCTAGAGTTTCCTATTACAATGCAGTTTTCAGTAGGAAGGATGCTAGACATTCACGGTCATAACTCTCTAGGAGGAGTGAATGTGTGCAGCTTGCAAGCAACTTGCTGCTGCTGTTCTGCAAGTTCTCTTTAATTTGGTAGGTTTTTTTTTTTCCCCAATGGTATTTGAATGCAGCTTTTGCCTAAGTGCTGTAACTTCAGCCTCTGCTTGCTCCTTATGCTACATTGTGACCAGAAACGGTGTCCAAAAAACAATACTTCTGACTGCATAATACTGCTATTCAATCTCAGTCAGCTTGGACATTCCATGCTACTGTTTTCCCAAGTGCACCCTGTACCCTTTAAGTGTACCCTTTAAGTAGTCTTTAGATTATGTAGTTACTAGAATCAGAAGAGTTGAGCAGCTGGAGGGGAAAGCTGCTGTTTAAAAGGAACTTGATGACAAGCTAAAAGAATGCCAAGAAGTTCAGTGAAGGAAGGAGCAGAGTCTATAACCTCAGATGTCATTACCTATCTTATCCTCCTGCGCTGGCTGATTCAAAGTTGGAGGGAAAGCTACGGTGGTGTCTGCAGAGACTGGAATTTCAAGCTGATGAAGCCCTGAGTGACCTCCTTTGCTGCTGAAGTGGTATGTGATGTCAAGGCTGTTGGGTCAGGTAACTTCAGAATACCCTTCTGGGGGGGGAAAAAAAAGCAGTTCTGCAACTATCATTTCAGCTGTTTCTTTCCATGCCTCATATGACTGAGGGCCAGAGGTGGTCAGTGTTAAAGTAATTGCACAAAAGAGAGATGCGTTTGCCCTGTGACACCCCCTTAAAAAACAAAAAGGTTAGTTAATTCATATATGCTGTACAAAGTTCTTGTGTACTCAGCTGATTAGTTCCTGCACTTGGCTCTGAAAGCCTAAGGATACCCTTAAGAATGCTTTTCCTCAACTGTGACTTTTATCAGCACTCCCTCCTGTGTTTGCTGCTGAAAATAGACAGCTTGTGAAATGCTCCAACCTGTCTGGCCTCTGGTGTGTCTTCCTCCAAAATCCTGACTTATACAAGAACAGTCCTCCAGCTGTTGCAGTTAACAACTATCACTATGCTAACTTCACTTTTGAAGCCCAATCCCTTGGGAAACACCCAATAGAGACAGTGGCAGCTGGAAAACGCACCTCTCTGCAGAAAAAGTGAATGCAAAAAGGATTTATTTCCTTCCCAACTTTGAAGGGGCAGTGACTGTCTTTCTAGCTTTATATGAATGACGAGACTGTTGCTGCCACTAGCCTATGTCTGTGCATTTCTTCCAGGAGAATGCAGATGGCAAAAGGTTGGAGGGGGCTTGGACAGATTCATTCTTGGTGGAGCATTCTTGGTGGAGATGTCCCTGGTGATGGCAGGAGAGTGGGACTAGATGGCCTTTAAGGCTCCTTCCAAATTCACATCATTCTGTGAAAAGTCTATGTTTGGAAAAAGCAGGGGGTCTTACTGTTATGCTGCTGAGTGTACCATCAGTAATGACATAAATGAGTGAATAGTTTTGTTTTTATTTAACTGGCTAGAACTACCTGTTAATGTTGCTACTACAGTTAAATACTGTTATGTTCTACTGTTAAGCTACAGGCACTTAACAGTTTGGACACCTTTGCTGTATAAAATCGAGGTTATAGAAAGAAATACTAAATTTCTGTTGAGAGTATCTTGCACTGTAATGCACTAACTGTCTTATTAAAATGCTAAATTATTGTGCTTTGTAATGTGAGGCTGATCATTAAACTTCTGAAATCACTGTTCTACCATATTAAACTCTTCAGCCCTGTAGTAATACATATTAGTCAGAGCTGTTTTCCTATGTCTACTGTTTGTTGTGGGTTTTTTCTGTTGCTGTTTAAGAAACAGAAGACTGAAGACCTTACATTTGTGTTTTTCAGCAAGCAGCCGTAGTAGACATGTGGGGTTTAAGCTGGAGCATAGAACTATTTCAATAGTTCTATCTAAATTGTTTCAGCAATTTAGATAGAATGATGCAGACTTTCCTTGCTGGTTTCCCTCCACGCTTTTCTCTGTCGGTTCAAGAGTTTCAACTTCCCTTATGCTAACAGTTTTTAGACACAATCTCCTTTTCTTAAGCCACTTCTGTAAAGTTTCTCCAGCCTCTAATTACACAGTGTGCTTTTGAAATACCCAGCTCGTACTTCTTAAGAGTTTACTTGCTGGTATATTAATAAAGAGAGTATTCCTCACACCTACATCTTCCACTTAGCTGTGTTAATTTAATTGTGGCCAAATTAGGAAGTGGTTCCTTGGAATAAAATAAGAGCCTTCTACTTCTGGCATCCAAGTTAACACACAAAAATATTACTGAGAAGGCATCTTTGGTTTCTGATGCTGCTTCCTGTCAGCTAATCCAACTGTTGCAGGAACACAAAAAGTTGTTCTTATTTCAGTTGCAAATAACCCATGGATTTTTTCTAGATAAACCTGCTGGCTTCACGTAGAAAGCTTTTTGTATGAGATACTCTGAGTGTTCTGTGCCATCATGCTTTCTCCTAAGGTACCTATTTTGCACAGCCATTGCACTGAAAGTGTCTTTGCTGTGAGGGTAACTACTAAACAGCCTCAGTATACACTAGTAGATTCACTAACTTGTATACTAAGCATTCCCCTTCTTTTAAGAGTTGCTTTCAAGTCTGCTGAAATAAACTCCCTTCTGCAAATAGCATTAAACACACCACTTTAACCCTTCCTCTGGCTAAGCGCTCTATCCCTCACCTTCCCAGAGGGATGGTGGAGAGGCCTAAAAAACAAAAACCCAGCAAAATAGAATTTGTGGGTAGAGATAGGAAAAACTACTTACTGAGAGAAAAAAACAAAACAGTAGTTAAACTATGTTCAAACGTGTATATATAACAAGTGATGCACAAGTAATTGTTCACCACCACCACCACTCAACTGACACTCAGCTCGATCCCCAGTGAACAGAAGAGAGGGAGATGAACTCCCACCCTCTTCAACACTCTTTCCACGTGACATCACATGGTACAGAGTACTCTTTGGCCAGTTTAGGGCAGCTGTCCCTATTCTGCTCCCTCCCAGCTCCGTGGGCCCTTTGCTGAGAACAGCCTTGGCTCTGAACCACGCTGTCTGGTAGCAACCATATTGGTGTCTTATCAGCATTGTATTTCTCCTAGAACCAAAACGCAGCCTCACACCAGACACTCTGAAGACAATAATTCCAAAACAGCTGCGATTTAGAGAATGCCTTTTGATTATTTGGAATTAAAGCCAATTAAGTCTATAGGCAAGAGATTATATATCACTTATGTTCTTAATTGACAAGAACTGCTCCAAAAATACTATAAAAAGAAAAAAAAATACATCCAAGCCTCAGGAAAAAAAAACACCTCATTTAAAAAAAAAATCGTTGCTCTTCTTCTAACTTACATGTTCAGCAATTTATGGAAACAGCTAACTGGGATAAAATAAGAACCATTCCTACTGAACAAAGACTAAAGTTCACGCTTTGTAAATTACACAATCTTAGAATGGCTTGGGTAGAAAGGAACCATGAGGATCACTGAGTTCTGCCCCCTACTGCTGAGATCATGCTCAAGAGCACATCCTGACCAAATTCTAAACTAGGATTTTATTAACTATAATGTTAAGAGATCCTTTAAAGGATTTACTACTGCATTCTCATCCTACAGTGCAGCAGACCACAAACCCAAACTCTCAGTTCATAGCTGCCCACTTACCACCTCTTTTTTTCTCACATTTATGTTTCAGATGGAATGAGAACATACATTCACAATATTTCTTGCCAAGACAAAACCAAATATGGAAAAACAATCACAACGTTTGAATGTGTACTTCAGACTTCTATATATATAAGCACTAAAGAAGTAAAAACAGCGAAACGAATTAGTGTGTACTTACCCCAAGTGATCCACGTGCAAATCACCGTGGAATGATTTTTTCTTTTTTTTTTTTGTCCTCGCACTTTCAGATAAAAGCAATCAATGCTCTCTCTCTTTTTTTTTTTTTTTTAATAGAAACCTTAAAACAAGTTCCTTGCAATTGTGACCTTTTGCTAGTTAATCTTTATGTGAAGCTTAGGTACAGTTATCTAAAAAACATGAAGAATATCCGATTGACTGAGCTCTATACACATGATCATGCCAACAAAATGATGATCATTACAGAGAACTTTTAATTACAGTGCTCTGTATTCCCATGGTGTAAAAATAGCACCTGCATAAATTGAACACGTGATTTATTTTACGTGCAGCTTCTTCACAAAGTAAAGCATCGTTAATGTCCTTGGAAAACCAAAAAAACTTCCTCAACAGCTGCAAATGGCCAATTGTCTACAGTTTTACACCAATGTAAAATAAGAAAATGATATTAGTAACTAAGTGTATCACGATGGAAAGCACTGCAACGACATCCCATGCTACCACAAGTGAAACTTTGCTCAAGCGCATCAGCAGCGGATGCAGAAATTAAAGAAAGATGCTAAGATACTCTTAGAAAGCCTCAGGTAGCATGGAGCTGCAACAAACCATGCTCACCTCCACTGCCAACCCTTAAATGAGGTCTGGGAAGAGGTGGATCCTGGCTCCACCCCTTCTGGTCACTCACGTTCATTGCATGCACCTGAGCTCCCCTGGGTTGGCCCTGCCTTCCCACCGGGTGCACAATCCTTGGTTAAAGCTGTGGCTTAGCATTTTCTCTACCTTAAGTTTTCGATGTTGGTATTCAGAACACGGCCCATCCTATGTTCACTGTCATTGTTTGATGTGCATAACTACACCTAACTTTTCCATTAAAAGAAGAGTAATTAAATAAGATAATGATAGGAATTTATTTTCATAAAAAAACTGAATTGACTACAGTTAGTTAGAAATTATTTCTGAACATCTCCCTTAAATGCATGGTAATGGAAATATGACTTCATCTAAAAATAATATCATTTTACCTAAAAATAGGATTCTAATGAATGCTTCCATCTTTTGAAAATAGTGTATTGTTATGTAATATTCCAGAGATGGATTATTAGATAAAGTTAACGTGCTCTAGTTCTCTGTGTATTTTGAGGGTAAGTGATGCCACTGGAAAAAAGAAAAAAAAAAACAACCACAAAACACAAAAACCAACTATGAGGTTAGTATCAAGCCAACTGCTCAGCTGAGGAATGAGTTGAACCAACACAGCAGCAAGGAGGACAATAAGCACTGCTTAGAGATAAGGACATTTAAGACCATATCTCCCTCAAAGAAATGTGTGTGGAACCCTCTTCAGGGGAAGCAGTCAGTCCTTGGCAAGAGCCCGTGCTCCTGGTCTAAATTAGATAGCTGTTAAAAAGCTCCAATGCGCAGGCTGCACTGCTCAGACTATGTGTGTCCTACTCAGTGTAAGGTTTCATGCTAATGTGTTTGCTTAAGCAAGCAGCATAGCTGAATAAAAGCTATATGAATCATTCTAATATTAATAAACATCGGTTTCCCCACTTGTTCGATGCAGGCGTGGCTGACAAAGCTGCATAAATGTGTCAATAGGTAGCTTCCAAACAGCATTGGATTCAAAAGCCCCTGAAGAGCTTGTTTTCATGCTCAGCTTATCTACCTTCAAAGTTACACGACATGTGCAGGCAGTACTGGAAAGCTGAGGGACAAACTGCTGTTACAGGTGACAACAAGCTATTTCTTGTTATGCCCTGAAATTCGAAGTGTTTTGTGCCAAAGTCCTTGGGCAGTTCTCTACACTGGCCTTCATTTAATGCTGTTCTTATTTTTCCCTGAGATAGATTAAATAAGACTGTGGAAACCATTATACTTTGACATACCCTTTCTGTTTACGTAAACAGACAGAGAACCCTGAGCTTCCCCAGATCTGATTCTTAGCTGCCACAGAACAATAAGTGAATAAGAACAGGCAAAGAAAAGATAGAATACCTTAAGAAGCATGTTTGTAACTTAGCCTTGTTTCTTCTCCAATTCATCGTGGAATAAAGAGGTCAGAGCAGCCTGAAAAAGAAACAAATCAATCAGGCAATTAATGGATGTGACAGGGTGGTATATTTTGTTAATTACATGACAGTAAAGGTAGTAAATTGAATTGTATATAATTGACTTAACAAAATGCAAGATTTTAGGCCCGGAGGGGTGGCATGCTATTTACTTGTGACTCAGGGATTTATAAGACTTTCTCTGTTATTCAGTCTGGTGCCACTTGCTTATCATTTCCCTAGAATTTGGAAGACAATCAATAAATCCAGTGGAAGTTAAGCGAGGGTATTTAAGGATGATGATCGTGCAAATAAAAGGCTCGTTGCCCTTCATGTAAAGAAACATTGTTTCAATACACAAGTACATGCATCGGATGAGTAAGGAGCTGGCGGGTTCAGTGAGAAATCAAGTAAGTTTTTTATCATTTAAAAGCTAGCACGATTTTGACTGCTCATATAGATATCCCTGCATGAGCATAGCAGTACAGGTACCTTGTTGCTTATATATCTCACTTCCACCTCTTCTGGCCCAATTCTTATAGTTTAATTTCCCCAAATACATGCACGAAATCTGTCCCACCTTCGCTTTATCCCCATCGCTTTTCTTTCTGTCTTACTGAGCTTTGCTACCCTATCTCTACACCGTTCCATTTTACTGCGCTGCTTTAAGGTGGAAAGGATCTGTACACAGCATTCAAACTGAGGTCAAGAGGCAGATGTATATACAACTGCTAGCAGTGTTTTCTGTTTCTTTCTCTTTAATTTATCATTATTCTTTCTTTCTTTCTTTTTCTTTTTTCTTTTTTTTTTTAATTTGAATACAGAGGAAATAGTAGCAAAACGCTGTATAATTCTTTCTGACACCACTCAATAACAAGGTTCTCAGTACAAGAGTTAATTCCAGATACACTATTCTGCGTGCTAAGTTACAATTATTTTTCTTGCTGTGTTCATCACGCTGCATGTACCGACATGGAACTTGTTCTGCTGCTTTACCACTGGTTCCCCCCAAAGCCTTCTGAATCTTTTTGGTCATTACCCTTGTCTTCGTCACAGTGAATAACCTAACAAAACTGTGACACCTCGCTGTTTGTTCTCTTACTCACGTCACGGGTGAATACATCCCTGGGGAACTCCACGCTGATTTTCCAGCAGGAAAACTGACTGCCAATTCCTAGTTTCCACCCCATAAGCTGTTTCTGAGCATGGCAACTGTACAGAGTGGGAGATGTTCTAAATACTTCTAACTTCTAGAAAAATTAAGTCTACCCCTACCTTATCATTTCTGCATTAGAAATAACTCTATTTTAATGATACAGGTGCATTCCTAGGAAGAGACCCAGCAATTACTCTTTTGAAAACTAATAGCTTCTTTCTTATTAGAAGTAATTTAACTTTGCCCCCTGTCACACTTTCCCAGCTTATATTTTTTACATATGTGAATCACTGGCTTTTTCACTATCAAACTGTCACAGATACATGTTTTGAAAAGAAACAGCTTTCAGTACCCTTATACTAACACATCCACCAGGAGGCATAATTGTTCAATTTGAAGAGAGTTAACATGTTTGTTTTGTTTTTTACCTCCTGTAAGTATCATGTGGTTTCCAGTACGCACCGCGTAACACAAGCCCTTTCCCGTACCCACGGAAAAGAACATTAACACTTCATACCCATACCTTAGTGCTCTTTATGACAGTGTGAAGGGAGGACGTAGTGAGCTGGGGTCTGGCCTCTTCTCCCAGGTAACAGGTGATAGGATGAGAGGATGGGAGTTGGCCTCTTCTCCCAGGTAACAGGTGATAGGATGAGAAGAAATGACCTCAAGTTGTGCCAGGGGAGATTGAGGTTGGATGTTAGGAGATACTATTTCAAGAGAGTGGTCAGGTACTAAAATGGCCTGCTCAGGGAGGTGGTGAACTCACTGACCCTGGAGGTGTCCGAGGAACATTTAAACACCGTGCCGAGGGACGTGGTTTAGTGAGAACTACTGGGGATAAGTGGACAGTTGGACTGAATGATCTTGCAGGTCTTTTCCAAAATTGGTGATCCTATGATTAAACTCTATCATCAGAGAATAAATGTGTTCTAAGTAACGTGCACCTTTTTTAGTTTGGTCACTGGTTTATTTGAAAGCCAAAGAACTGTTAGTCTGGAAAACATAGAATGATGTGCAAAGCTGCAGGAATACCGGCTGCTCCAGACCCCGCTGTGCTCTTTGCACCTCAGGAACGGTGACACCCACGGCCCATTCAGGGAGTTAGCAGAAGGCAGCGTAAGAAAAACCCCTGTTTACCACGGTGCTGAATGAGAACGCCAAGAAACTGGAGAGCTGGGCACATTTAAGGTAGTTCTCAGTTTATTACCTGAGAGTCATTTGACATCACAACATCTAATTTAGTATGTGACGCTTCAGAGTGTATCAAAGGACGGACTGATCTGAGATTCTGAGGAAAATAATATAAATTTGGTCTAAAGATTCAGCTGCTGTTAAAAGAAAAAAAAATCTGCTAATCTGAGGGTGATTTGAGTCCCTCTGCATGATTATTCATCCTCATCACCACCCCGAAGCACTAACTTCGGTGCCAAGCAATAGCTGAGACACTGAGACGTGTCACTGTGCTGTAAAAAAGCTCAGTTGGCAGCTGCAAGCATGAATACACGCTAACCACTTCAAGGATCTGACATTAAACTGAGGTCCAGTTCCACTGATTTCCATAGCGAAGTTGTTACATTTCTAGAAACTCTCCTGTTGTAGAAGGAATCGTCATTGTGCAGCTGTAGGGGATCTAAGGTGCCTCTGTTCCAGTGTTGTGATAGAAAGGCTATAATCACACAGCTGAAAGGACAGCAAAACCAACTTGCGAAAGAAATACAGGCACCGAGGATTGTGTAGCTGCTGCTGAATCAGCTACATATGTTTCTAGGTAGAAATGGCTGAGAGCGTGTTCCTCTTTTACACTCTACTTCTTAAGGCCAGTGTTCTTCAAAACCTTTCTTCTGCACACTGAAGACCAAGCCAAGCACGAGCCTCAATAGGAAGCGAGCGAGCAGCACGGGAAGGTTTGTTACAGACCTCAGGACATGGTGCAGCTCTGTCAGGTGTGGCAACAGCTGCACTCAGTTTGAACGAAGCGTTGCCATGCAAGGAATGGCCTTTCCTTCTCTCTTTCTCAGAAACTACATCCTCCTTCAGGGCTTGCGCAGCTAGAGCTATCTAGGAAATGCAGGAGAACTTCCTGCTTTGTTGCCGTGCGCTTAATACCAGGCAGTGACAAGACATAAATAAATAGATAATAATACACACATAATAAAGCATTTTTACAGACTTTTGTTATGAGAGCCACAGCTCACCATCAGAAAGTGAAGTGACATCACGTCCTTCTGCATGTAGATATGGCCTTTCCCACGAAGGGTACCCTAGGAAATAAGCTCTGCAGCTTGCAGAGGCCGCAGCTAGCTCGTCCCATCACCCGGCAGAGACAACTCTCGCTCCCTCAGAGGGAAGCTCCGTCAGCAGCACGCAGGGCAACCTGCCCTGCCCGGCTTCAAAGCAGGAAGCCGGTGAAAGGCTGGCGACGTGCCCCTTCCTCTCTCCACCCTCGGAAACCACAGCGCATAGAAAACGAGGTGCCACGTTATCATCCCAGCCCTCTGGTTCTGTCCAGCAGGGACTCTCCCCCGAACACGCCGTCCATGAACCCGCTGGGGATGCACGCCTGGAGCAGCCCCCGTAGCAGCACGTTCTGCTGATGCATCCGTAGCGATCCGTGCCGGTCCAGCGCGGTTCAGGAGCCAGGACTGCCCGGGGTCCCACCCAACCCGGCCCTGCTCGCCTCCAGGGATCGCAGTTACATCAGTCTTAAAAATCCTTCGCGTATTGCAAACGTTTGAGCTCACCACTGCTGTGATTACGCGTAACTCCGCTTAACTACTTTCCCACATAGCAGAAAGGACCGCTTGCAATTGCAATTTGCAATAATTGCTTGCATCTCCCCTTAAAATAAAATAATAAGTAAACAAATCTACTTATTGGAAACTAATCACACCTGCATCTTACCAAAACAAACAAAACAAAACAAAAAAACAAACAAACACCCTTGTAACCTTGGTTTAATACTACTGGAGCTTTATATATACATCTAATATACATATATATATATATGCAGTCTACTGTGAAAGTATTTCATACAAATACTTCACATATAATTATGCTAAAACTTGTGCTGAGAGTTTCTTCCTGTGCTCATCATTTTACGGCTTGAACATTTCATTGCTTTCAACTTCTTATACGTAATTCTCCTGGAAACCAAAACCGAACATTAGTTAGTTACAGTAAAACAGGTCGAGAAAGAACAGCAGCTTCATTTGCATTAAGACAGAAGAGTGTGGAGAGGAGGGCTCGTTCAGCTGATAGTGACCTTTGTGTTCAAAACCTTTGATCTGGGGCGTCAAAGGTATGCATGTCAGCAAGCGCTCAGTCTTGCACCTTATTTTTTTCTTTTTTAAAGAAAATTCTTTGTGACTGTTTCAAAAATCTAGTCCTCTTGTTTCCAGTACACAAAGCAAAAGGAACAAGTTCTCCCCACGCACAGGTGAGCACTAAGCCCACTCACACCTGCAGGCAAAGCTGCTCCCATACCCACGTTCCTCGCCCAAACACTCTCAGCTCAAAGCAGCGCATGGTGAGAGGGGAGGAGACATCCATCGCAACATCCCAGCATATAAGGAGACACTGCAGGAGCATTGTTTTCGAAGCAGCTGTTGTTGCTCTTGCTGCTCAGAAGACCGGCGTTATCCTTAGCTCCCTCAGAAGAGGGGCGGCCAGCAGGAGTGCAAGGGTGATTATCTTTCTCTACTCTGCCCTCGTGAGGCCCCATCTGGAATAGCGTGTCCAGGTCTGGGGCCCCCAGTCCAGGAATGATGTGGAGCTCTTGGAGAGGGTCCAGAGGAAGGCCACGAAGACGACTGGGAAGCTGGAGCATCTCCTCTCTGAAGGCAGGCTGAGATAACCGGGCTCCTCCTTCCTGGAGAAGGCTGTGAGGAGACCTCACTACAGCCTTCCAGTGTTTAAAAGGGGATTATAAAAAGGAGAGGAATCAACCTTTTTCTTAATTAACTTTTTAATTAGGTAGACAGTGATAGGACAAAGGGGGATAGTTTTAAGCTCAAGGAGGGAAGGTTTAGCTTAGATGTCGGGGGAAGTTAATTACAGAGAGGTGAAGAGCTGGCACGGGCTGCCCTGAGAGGCTGTGGATGCCCCTTTCTTGGAGCAAGAATCAGTTCAAGACCAGGTAGGATCGAGCCCTGGACAACCTGTTCTAGTACCAGATCTGGAGGTTGGTGGCCCTGCCTGTGGGCAGCGGGGTTGAAACTCGATGATCTCTGGGGCTCCTTCTAACTCAAGCCATTCGATGATTCACGTGATTTTATGCTTTTTCTCCCTAATAATTATGTCTTTTTCCCACCTTTGCCAGCAGCAACTGAGGTGAGGAGTAAGAGCAAGAGGTTGCTTTTATAGGAGAAAATAAATTAATAAATAAAGGATGGTGTAGAGCCTTTCATTGGCATTACCCAGGACAAGCCTACGTGTTACTGCCATTGAAAACAGTGTTATCTTTTAAAAAAGTGATAAGCTTTTGTCCTCATACTGCTCTAGAGCACTCAAACGAGACAATCTTGTAAGAAACATATGTCAGTCCTCAGCTCCTGAGACTATCATCTTGTGCCACGTGCAGGCAGTGTTTGTGGATTTCAGGTGAGAGAGATTCTGTATGCAGCACCTGGGCATCCAGGTACATGGAAACAATTTTTCAATGCGTTAAAAACAATGAGTCAAGCTCCTGCCTTCCTTCTAAACTTGTTGGCAGGTCTTTCTACTTTTATGCAGCTCAACTGAAAGCGTGAGGTAACTGCAGCAACAATATCTAGTCCAAAGGAATGTGAAATTTAATCCGTGTGATGTAATGAGTCAGTGTCTGGAAAAGCTTGGTCCAGAGGAAAAGCAGCATCTTACAAAACTAATATTTAAGATGAATCTACACTATAACTGAAAACAATGTTATATCTTTGAAGCAGAGAATTCTGTGGGGGAAAGACAGAGGTGATGGTGTTTTAAAGCACAGAACACAATGACCATGAAGCGAGAAAGAAAACTCTACCAGTGTGAGCTGGTAGAGCTGCAGACCAGACCAGCAAGTGGCAATTCAATGGGAAAGGAGCAACTGCAGAATCAAGTCGGGCAGAATGAAAGTACTTGCCTAAAGCTGGCTTAGTAGGTTAACTTGCAAAATCTTTCACAGTTTCAGCTTTTCAGTGCTTTACTTTTCTCTGAGCTGTTCTGCAGCAGCCCAGTCCTCTGGGATACAATCCCAGTCAGCATCAGGCAGCAAATCAGAGTGATTTCAGTCCTCCTTGCAAGCTGCAGCTGGTGCTCCTGCAAAGGCGGGGTTGGAAGGAACAGCCTTGAATCAGATATCATCTCTTTGTATTTTTCTAACCCAAGTTCTTACAAGAAATAACACAGTCAGAGGTAAATCACAGGAAGAACAGGAATGACTCAGGGCAGGCAGTAGGAGGAGCCTGGGGCCATGGAAGCTGCTGTCGTTCCCCTACTCGTGCATGCTTTGTTTTGTGCTATGCCTTACGCTTTCCTTTTTCTCACTGTAGGTCCAGCGTATTCTACAAGAGGCATCCCTGCTGCTTTTATTAGTACGGGATATACTGAGGAGATGTGCTTTTCCATCTCAGGTGCTCACCAACCATGGCCGCTAGGCCTGCACTTAATCTTCAGCACTGCTTACCAGTCCTTCCTGCAGCGCTCGGTGCTTTGCTGCACCTGGATGTTCCTTTTCTACTTCCAGATACCAAAAATAACTGGCACTAGTTTTTGCAGCAACCAGCAGAAAGGATGCAAGAGGCTTCTAACAGCCTTGTTGCTACAAAGCACTTTGGGAGAAAGTTATTATGAGACTTACTAAATCCTATAGTTAGCATTTTTATTACCATTTTGACTGCTCCGGCTTTGAGTGCCCTCTTCAAAGCTGTACAAAAGCAGTGTGAGAAAGCAATGAGAGGCCATTAACTGTGGTACAAGCAAGTTAAGCTTTTAATTCACCTACTCCTTCGTTGTCATGTTATGTGTTATAGAAATTGCTGTGCTAAGCTAACACTGTGTGCACCGTGACCGTATTACCACTGCTGTTAATATACAGCTGTAATTCTTGCGGGAGGAAGCAAGCTGTCAGTAATAAGGACGCAGATGGAAGAGCTTCCTATTTGTCTTTTTATATGCTTTGCCTGTTTGCTGACAAGAGCTGAGCCTTCAGTGCAATAGCAGAATCTCAGTCTGACCAGGGTTCGTGGCCATCTGACACGCTGCTGAATGCCAAGGGATGAGATAGCATCAGGAGCCGCAATGAAAGTAATGGATGTAGAAGATGTAACGATCACTGATAGCTTTGTTTTGTTGGGCTTTTATTTTTCCATTAATCACTTCTGGGGTGTTTTCTGATGAACTATAGTTGTTTCCAGGAGTTATTACATTGAAGATAGAGTGGAGCGCATCAAGGTAAGAGCCACATGTCGGCCGGAGTGCTGCCACTGTCCTGAGATAGGCCACCTACCCCCAAGGGGTCTAGCAAACAGGTTGGAGGGCCAGAGGCACGCTGCAGCTGACTGATGTCAGAATTCCTCCTCCTGGAACTTCAAGCTGCTTCTCGTAGCCTGTCAACTGATTTTGTCATAATTTAACTCCGTGTCGGGGTGCCCTTTAAGTCCTTTTCAAAGGTAAACCCTTCTGCCCGTGCCCGTAGACCACGTGCGTGTTCCTGATGTCCCCAGTGTACGGTGACTTGTCACTGTGGTGGCTTTAATATTACAGGAAATACAGAATTCTCCCTTTTGTACGGGAGGAAATCCATGACTAATTAAAATCCCCTTTCAGTAGGAATTCGCCAAGTAGCACTTCTGAGAGCTCAAACTCAGTTGAGGGCTTTTCCCCTTCTCCCCCTGTCCAGCAGCAGGAAGGATCGGGGTGGGATTGACCATGCTGAGGACTTTAGGCCGTGCCGAGCAAGTACTGGGGTTAGCGGTGCCCAGATACCTCTGAATCCTTGTTCTGTCCATACAAAGTTATGCTGTAAAACCAGAAGCCACAGGGCTTTTATTTGCTTCTGGTTAACTTCAACGCTGTGGCATTTTGACATTGCTCTGAAACAGTCTAACCAGAATGTGTTGAGAAACAAGTTCTGAGCTGATGAGGGTACATGATACTCACTTTGTCAGAGGCAAACTCGCCACTGGGGGTAACTTCTTCCACACTCGGATTTAAGGGATACTATCAATTCATGCTTGTCTCAGCATTGAGATTTTGGTCATTGTCCCCTCCCTGCCCCCCCAGTATTCTGTTAGATGTGTGACCAGTGCTTCATACAGCACGCTTCTCTTCATGTGCAAATATTTCAGCACCGTGTGACCAGCTCCCTGTGTTTTTTTCCTCATCAATTCAGCACAGCAAAACATGGGGAATACAGGTATAAGCAATGACAAGGCTCGGTGTAGATTTTTGGCTGCCCTTATGCTACAGAGAGGTGGGGAGCAGTGCCTTTCATTTTTACCTTCTTTAAATTAAAAGCACAATCCTCTTCTCTTGGCATCAAGTCTTTGGCTTGGCTCTTTGCATATTGAATACTGCGAGCAACTACAGCATTTCTTTGGTTGGTCCAGATCATTGGGGTTTCAGGCTTCACGGTGGCAAGGATTTCAACGTGCTTTTGTCCATCTCTCAGGTGAATGTATTCTCCCCTCTGCTTGCATGCAGGTATCCATCATGCTGCGGTCAGCCTTCAGCCTACAAAGCCTTGCACTGTGGGTTCTGCACCCAATTTGTATTTCCCCAGCCCTCCACAAATCATTTTTCTTGTCTGAAGGCTCCAAGGAAATTGTCTTCACCCTGAATCGCTGCTTTATCTGTGTTGTCATCTATGCAACACTCCAGGCAGAAAGCCTCCTCGAATTCCTGTCCCTGCTCACCCTCAGAAAATCACGATGTGAGGATGGAGGCTGGCAGGAAAGGGGCAGCTTTCTGCCTGTGCAGTTCACGTGGGAGGTAGTGGGGGGAGAATCACTCATGTTCCCTCTGTTTCTTCAGTGGTTCTTAACAGGGGATCCTTTGGTGTCTGTTCTTGCTAATCCCACTACTTGCAATAAGCTGCACTTAAGAGACAGGAGTTATAAAACAGTGATTCATTGATTTGGGCTTGGATGAAAATGCCCTTTTCTCAAGAGTTTTTTGTGCAGCAAGGGCTCTTAACTGATATTCAAAGGAGTGTTTAATGCTCTCTTAACTGATACCGAAAGGATCTGAGGAACTAAGTCAAAACAAACTCAATGCTCTCTACCAGTTCCCTACTTTTGCTTTTTTTTTTTTCAGTGAAAAATTTTCTCTGTGTGTTGCATTTCAAAGCCTTCCTCGGACATCTGAAACGCTTTGTTTACATCACACAGGGACTAAATTTGTATTACTGAATTTATGCAAGTACTGGAAATTTCTGGGTGAAAACCTGTGGCCCCGGACTCCAGATGTGGAATCCTCAGTGCAGGAGAGATGTGGACCTGTTGGAGCACATCCAGAGAAGGGCCACAGAAATGATCCTTGGAATGGAATGCATCTCTTAAGAGGACAGGCTGGGAGTGCTGTGCTGTTCACCTCAGAGCCTTCTCTGATAGTGGCCCTTCAGCATCTAAAGGAGAGCTATAGGAAAGAAGGGGACAGACCCTTTTAGCAAGGTCTGTGGTGATAGAACAAGGGTTAAATGGTTTTAAGCTTAAAGAAAATAAATTTAGGTAAGATACAAGGAGAAAATCTTGTACAGTGAGAGTGGCGAGGCACTGGAAAAGGCTGCCCAGTGACGTGGTTCATGACCTGTCCCAGGGCAGCCTGGTCTAGCTGTGGTGCCCCTGCTCACTGCAGGGACCTTTAGAGGTCCTTCCCAACTCTAAGGGTTCTCTGATTCTATGAAGATCACAGCTTCAGCTTCCCCACATATCATTTACCTTATCTCTGGTAGAGTAAGCTCTCTGTTCAGACGTGACACGTTTATGACAGGTATGTTTCTTTCACCAGGCTTCTGCTTTTGGAACTGTTTTCATTTTAACATTTACAAATTCCTCTTTCAGCTTCTTTCTTTCTCTCTAGGACAATGCAGAGACAGGATGTGCAGAAAAGGAAAAACGGAGCTTTCCTCTGGCTACACAGTGGGTCTGCCATCTTCTCAAAAAAAACACGCTCTAACTCATCTTCTTACACGGTGATTATTTTAAAGCTTGTCTGCTATTCACCTGCACAGCCCAGGCTAGCCCAGATCTCCCAAAGAATCACGTCAGCACACAGCCTTTGGCCCTCCCACCTATGTGCCCTACAAGAGAACAACACGACCAAATCTTCCTCCTCAGGCAAATGCATGAGACACCTAAAAATCCTTATGTGATCTCCAGATCAACCTCACAGTTTCTTTCTCTACAGTTAAGCAACAATCGAGAGAGTAGGAGAAGGAAACTGTTATCTGCGCTGCAGAACAAAGTAATATTTCATACAAGACAACAAAATACCTCCTCTCCATCTGACCAGAATGTGAAGGTTGAAGTAATTTTGATCTAAAATGACCAGAGAGCAAATACAGATTATTGCTTCAAAACTGCTTATCTAAAACTGAAAAAAAAAAAAAAAAATTACAATCTTGCCTGTGTATAATGTACTCAGTTTTTCTGTCCTTTTCAAGATGCACTGTCGGCTTCTTGTGATAAGTGCAGTTTTTCCAAGCGTGACTTTCCTGTTTTCACACTGAACATTTCTTTTCTCATTCAAAGGAGCACTAGAGTTCCCCCTGCAGCAGCGGGAGGCTGTGCATCACCACACTGGCCCGAAGCCGTTTACCCGCGCACTGCCTGCTGGTGCTTGATGTGGCCACACAGAGCAGGAGACTGCTCATCCCCAGCCAGCCAGGAGTGGATGAAGAACTGGTTCATGGACTGAAACGAGATACAATCTTCAGCAGGCAGGCGGCCAATCGATGCTCATTTTTAATCTCCATTCTCTCCTTCAGCTATTGTGTTAAAGCAGACAAAGATAATCCAATATTTAAAGGGATTTACTTACCAGACACAAACTCGACCTTCAGAGTCTAAACCCACACCTCCCCAGTCCTTGGGAGCCATCTATCCTCACAGCAAATGGACCACAAATTCCACATACACTTAAGCAGCTGCAAGTGGTACCCTGCAGCATGTTTGTAGAGCAACATGGATCCCCCCACACTGTAGGAATCGAAGAGCTGTCAGTCTGGCAGACACGAAGCACTCTGTGGATGGCATGCAAGAATACGGAAAGGAGAAAGGAGTCCTCAACCCAGAGCCAGAGCTGGTGTTAGATGCCCCTAACAGAGGCATCTCATCATCAACACTGTATTACAAGTCTGCGAAACACCACTGGGCTTGGAAGAAATTATTGCCTTCTCACTTGGCTGCAGTAACCCTGCTGCCAACCAGCAACCAACAAGTTCATCTTTGCTAATGACTTGCAAGCAACAGGGCCGGACTGCCACGTTCCTCATCCCACAATGCACAAAAATGTACTCACACACACAGCACTGTTAGAATTGCCCCAGCACAACTCATAATGAAATCACAGCATCATTTCCTGTCATCTCCTTTACAACCACACTGAGTTTCTTACAGGTATTAATTACTTCGTAGTATGACTCCTCCTGTTCCTGTTCTAAACTGAAAAAGAAACCCGAAGCATAAAAACACGACGCTGTCAGAAAGGTTACCAATGAGAAGCCACCCGCATTTGCCTGCTGCATATAGGTAGAGCCGCTTCTTTCCAAACTTTTTGGAAGCACAGCCTATTTACTTCACTATCACACGAGAACGCTCTTTGCAGTGTGTGCTAAAATACTGAACATGCACAGAAGTACAAAGGATGATGAATTTCCACGATGCACACACACAACTCCTGCATATACCTCCTATATATCTACCATATTTCTCACCAAAAGCAAATTCACCAGAGGAAACAGAGCCATCTCCTGGCTGTTCTGTTACTCTGGCACGGATGCAGCGCCCCAGGGCAGTGAAACAAACTTG
The DNA here is from genome assembly GCA_008692595.2 of Colinus virginianus. Classification (NCBI taxonomy): domain Eukaryota; kingdom Metazoa; phylum Chordata; class Aves; order Galliformes; family Odontophoridae; genus Colinus; species Colinus virginianus. Next base: position 15,884,001 of record VONY02000005.1, read on the forward strand.
TTGATAGGAACACTTCCTCAGTCGTTGACTAGGATCTTCTCAAGGACCTGCTGAAGGCATTTGTAAGTTAATTTATGTAAGGTGACATTCTTCAGGGAAAGGTTTCTGAAATAGAAAACGATCAAACCCAGCGGTTCCCCAGCTGGCTGCAGCTTACAACAAGGAAAAATCCTGTCCTCAGCAACAAGCGTTTGCTAACACTAGAAGAAAACTGAAATGCTTTTCCCAGCCACATTCGCAAGCCCATCCTGCAGCTTACACACAACCTTTATGGTGCAGATATACAATTTAAGAGAACCCCACACACAAAAACAGGGCACATTCTGAATTAATGATGCTGAACAGAACAAACGCTTTGTAACAGACAGTTTTCCCATTTCACTTCTCTCCTGACTCTCTCATTACCAGTTCCACACCACACAGAAACAGTTTTGCCAAAGAGGACTGCGCAACGGCCAGGGAACCGAGTTTTAAAAAGCTACAAGAAACTGTGTAAATTACTGTAACTGTGCTAACACACCTGTTCTGAGGGCCCAGTACCCTTTACACCACTCTCTTCCTCCTGGAACTTTACCTTGTGATTCTGCAGAAGCAATTACAGATACAAATCAGAAGTGGATATCATGGGCCGTTTCAATTGAAAGATGCTCTTCTCATCTTTGCGATCAGAAATAATATTCGAGATGCTCTGCTCTTCTTCAAGTAGCCTTCGTTACTGCTAAGTCATCTATGAACAAGCACATCAGTACTGAAATCCTTGGGGTCTGATGTAGAAACAACATTCAGCACTGCCACAAACATTTATTACGTGATCGTTTACTAATTGGAAATATGTTCTCAAGTCCTCTTTGGGCAACTGAAACACATTTGAAGACAACACACAAATTGTATTTTCCCCAAACAACGAGTTGATGCCAACATGCAGAACAATACTTGACCAATTTAAGTCGAGTAGCTTTTAAAGCGTTTGCAAACCATAGCTAGTACGTTTTTTCTCTTGAATATTCATGTCCTGTTTTCAGGGGATATGGTAGTTACGCAACACGTTAGTATTTTAAAGACGACTTTAAAATAAAATGTAATCATACCAACTCTCATTTATCTGTCGGTACTCATTTCATTTTAGTCACGTCTCATTATACAAACAAAAAAGTTCCAAATACCACATAGAGGTGACTATGCTTTGTGAATGTAATGTCGAGAAAAAACAAAACAAAACAAAAAAAAACCCCCAAAAAATTATATCACAGAAGTCATTGCACCAGATAGGGTGACTACCTACGTTTACTCTGAACGGTAGACAAAACAAATTACAGAAGCCTGGAACGAGACCAACAGCAGTTTACACAAAGTAAAACCAGTTTAACAGATATGCCCTCTTTATGTTAACACACAGGGAGAGTTTCAGCAACTTTAACCACTGTACTGATAGCTCATTTCGGAATATGCACTGTTTTTTCCTCCCTTCCAGATGTCTGTGAAATAAAGAGGTAAACGTGTTCTCTTCAATGTGTTGTTCAGTTAGAGTTCTGCTGCAAAAACAGGATGCTTGCATAAATATAAAAAAAACACAAGATAAAGCAAAATATTTTTAATTAGTAAGCCAACCTTAAATAAATTCACCTAAAAATTAAACAGAACAAGAGGTTGTGTTCTTTCTACAGGCATTTTGTTTAAGCACGTTTTAATAGCCAACTGGAGACCGAAACAATTTACCATTGAACACTCCACAATTCCATACACTACGCTAAGTCTTTTTTTTTAGTTACATTTTTACATTTTCTTTACAAATGTAACACTTTATGTACATTTATATATTCCATTTCTACAATTCTCGTACTTTAGTGAAATTCTACAACTTTCACAGGGAATTTGCTGAAGTCTTTCGTAAATACGAATCATTCCTTTTAAAAAGAAATTCATAGAAACAACCAACATACAGCACTGCCCTTTGACATCTTTGTTAAGAAGTTGAACTTTGAAGGGCTACCATACCAAACGTAAGAAAAAAGGCTTTACCTAACTGTACGTTTCGTTAAGAAATATCCCACAGAGCTACATAAATTCACCAGCTTGCAATAAACAGAGCACCATACTGCTGCACTACTGGAAACGCGTAGAAATCAATTTAAAGATTACTAGTGAAACAGCCTCATTGCTCCTAGCACTTTTAGAGTGAAGTCTACCTGCAAAATCCCTCTGGAAATGTAGACTTGTCCTGTAGCTGTAGAGTTTCCAGAACGGTTCCGCTTACTACATATTGTGAAGAACAAACACCCACTTCTGTAACTTCCCATAGCTTCTCACAGCCAATGCTACCTGAAGCCACAGGTTCTTTTTGTTTTTTTTTTTTTCCTTTATTTTATTTCACTTACAAATCTGCTGTTGAATATGCAGTAAGAATTCATAATAAGAGAAAGCTGCTTCTGTCCGATCTTCAATTAAGTGCTGAAAGAACTCTGTTTTGGCAGGATTTTCATCTCTGAAAGAACAGAAGAAGTTATTATAATCCTAACATTAAGCAAATTAAACCCGCTGCACATTTATGCAAGGAACTAATTTCTCCGAATTTCTAACTCAAAACTAAACATTAACCTCAAAAACCTAAAACATTAAACTCAATCTCAACGAAGATTAAACCCAGCAAATTTTACATCTGTGGCTGTTACTATGCAATATCATTTTTTTTCAGTTCCATTCTCCTTATGTGACAAGGGTTCTTATAATCTCTGTTGTCAAGGGGTTTTAGATAACACTATATCATCTGGAAAGGGAATAGTATTCAATTTTCTTCTGGCCTAGATACTCCAACTTTTCATCAGTATCAACCAGAAGCTGCAAACATAACCTGCCATTAATTATTCAGCATCTAAGCAAAATACTTACTTTATTACTTGAAGAACTGGACTTAAAGGTCTGTTGTCTCTAAGCCAGGATATGAAAGACCGTGTCCTTTCTGAAGGCAGCGCATCTATCTCAGGAAGCTGTGTCTGGTTGAAAAATTCAAAGAAGTTATCTTTTATTACCAAAATTAATTTAAGAAACAGATCCCGATGTTCATGACATGATTCAATGACAAAATAGCCACCATTTCTATTACCAAATTACTGTGCACTCCATACGCACATTTTCTCTTCAGCTTAAAATACAAAAACCCTGTCTAGAACCTGTCTGTTCTACAGGAAGTAGAAAACACTTAACCTAAGTTGCCTTTTAACTGCTGAAGATTTTAGAAAGTGAGCTCATTTAAGGAATAATCAGTTTGCTTGAGTCATTTAATGAGATAAATATACTGTCTCTTGGGTTGATATAACTTAAGATGACTAGTGTGGTGAAAAAACTCCCCACAGATTTAGAAATAATTCTGCTGCTGCCTTTGCTTTTAAAGTATATCCTTCGTTCATTTACTACAAAGGTAAAACTTTCGTGTTAGTTTTTTCTCTCATTTTTCATTACAGCAAATGCTGTGTAACTGATATTTTTTTTTAATCCATTCTTTCAATTTTTTCCTGAGAACACCATCATCTCATACTACCACCAGTTAATAAGAGGCAACAATTTTAAATTGCCAACAGGAACAAAATACAAAACCCTGAACGAGCATTCAGTTTTTATAGCAGTCTTAAGGCTCACCAGTCTTTCTGACCTGTTCTAATAATTTCCAGTTTCATTTGCTCTTTCCCTTCACGCTATTCACGCTCTACGAGCAGGAAATATCTTGCAATGCACTTCCACAAAAGCACATTTTGATTTAGCTTTCAGAAATCACCAATAGAACGATTCCACTCTGAACTTTATCCTAGAGTATCTTAAAAATGTCCAAGAGAAGCTATCTACAAATCACACACTATCTTTGTGAGCACACACGCACTAAAAAAAAAAACACAAACAAACTCACAACCCCCCCCATACACAGAAGGTAGTATTATTTAACAATTCTTGGTCATTCAATGAACATGTTTACACTCTTCCCTTAAAAGCATTTGACAACTTCTGCATCCTACGGAGTTGACAGGAAGTTAGAAGTTAGACAGAGTTTAAAAAAGAAATCAAATTCTCAATTACACGATTAAAAACTGACAATGCACAAAAACTAGATTAAGCACAGATTCCAAATGTAAGCACTACGCAGCACAGATCACTCAACGCCTACCATTCTCTGGGGTATCGATGCATAGTTTGGGCACCCGAGGACATCTTTTATGAAGCTGTTATCACAGTTCTTTCCAATCCAAATATAAAAATTCTGGAAGATATCAGAGTCAGTTTAAGTAAAGGTTACTACATATGTTTTAGAGAACGAGACAAGTAGTGACATAACTTTAATATTGCCAGGAAACGCTACTCATGCAAATTAATCACCCAAGAGCTTCACTTGCAGTTCAAGTGTAAACTTCTATATTCATTATTTGAACACTAACTCGGTAATAACTGGTACTGTTTGGAGCTAAGACCATTAAATGTCACAAAAAAGTTAAACTGCAGATATCAAAGGAGTAATGATGCAGGACATGTCTACGCTGGTACAGTTAATGCAGTTTACCTCATAACATAGAAAAGCTAGACCTTAAAGTCACACACTGTATCCAATTCTGCACAGACTTCCATTCTCAACAAGTTACATCAAAGCAGAATTTATCAAAACATACTGAAGTAATTTCTGTAGGCATAAGAAGACAGCAGCTAGTTTGACATTTACACTTAGCCCTTAAAGCGCTTTCCTTGTAGAACATCACTGGAGTAGTGTCTTGTTTAATTGCATTATAAGAGTAGCATGTTTTATCCCACTAAGCGTTTTTAGGGTAATTCCTAAGACGAACTTCAACTGCATTTGCAGGTTTTAATCAAGCCGTACAATTCCCTTGCAACTCTTACCTCACGTGAGCCACATACCATAAAACCACTTACACTTGTGCACAACTGAGAAGGTGCCTCCCTCAATGGCTAAGTGCTTTGTTAGAGAGACCCTAGTACCTGCTATTTAATATCTATTAAAATAAGCTTTTGAAAATGGAAATCCATTATTTCCAGATAAAAGACACGAGATGAACTCTTGGCCTATTTGTTTAGCATGAAAAAGTAAACCCCTGAAAATACATAATCTCAATTCCAGATATTCCAGAGACAAAAATATGAAAGCCTTTCACTGGAGCTAGCGTTGAAAACAGGCTGCTTTCAACAATTCAGAGTGCATCTTGAATATATAAAGTTAGTAACTTACTGAACCACAATCCATAAGGAAAGCTCCTTCTCTTGTCAACTTCTCTGCAGATAACTTCTGAAGAGGAGGCTGAGGAACAACTCTGTCGTTTACATGGATTGTACTCTGCAGAGAAAACAATTGTCAGTAACACAGTAATAAAGAAAAATTCACAGATGAGTATTTTTGTCTTAACCTGATGTGACAAAACAGGAAAAAGCACAGGTAACCTCTAGCAACATTTTGAGCATTCTCATATAAGAAAGATAACATTAAATTTCAAGTGATCTTATCTGTATCATCAAATTCTAATGTGTTATTTCACCTAAGCTTGCTTTATCTGCTAAAAAAAAAGAAATAAAATAAGTTCATTAAACAACATATGTAACCTTTCTCATGCTACAGATACCAAGCTTACAAAATAAGTACGGCATCCTATCCTTAAAGGCAGTTTTCTGCAATCAACCCTTACAGATTTTCTCATTGCATTCCACTTCAGAAAATATTCAGTAAAACATATTCTAGAGACCTAGCTCATCCTCACACAGAAAAAGACTACAAAGAAAAATACATCACATAAAAGAATTCCACGCTGTATTACAAAAGATATCAGGATCTCTATATAAATATGAAAATCAAGCTACTGAAGTTCACTTGGAGAAGTTTTAGACTATTCCAAGAATCAAGCGTGAACAGAAAAAACGCATTATTTTAAAGCGCTCTAGAATACAAAGAATTTTCTAAAGAAGAAAGATTCAAGAGCAGCATTTCTCACAAATATTTCAAACTGAGCTAGTACTAAACAGCAGATTAGTTCCTTTACATAATTTAAGATGAGGCTTAACTAATATCAGTAGGTTAGATAGACTCTAATTCACTTTATTATTCCACTACAAGCAACTGACCTGAAATCCATAATAAATTACATCCATAATAAAACTGGACCTCCCAAAGAGATTGCTGTGTTGTTGGTTTTTTGTTTGTTTGTTTGTTTGTTTGTTTTGCTTTTTTGACACCACTCAGACACTGAAATACAGCATCGTTTATGGAATTTGTGCTGAAAGAATGTTGACAGGGCTACTTCAAGTTGGCTTCTCAAATACGGGGCAAGAAAAAAATCAAAATCTGAAAAGCCTGACTAATTAATTCTGCTGAAGAATACTGTGAATTAGTGGGAAAAAATTATTTATTTATTTAAAATTTATTCATTTGATCATAAAATATTTAATCAGTTGGATCTTGACAGTCTAGATTTCATCCACAGCAGAGCTTCCAGCTAGCTTGACTGGGTTTCAGTATGCAAAACCAAGTATTCCGTGCCCATTATATTTCACCCATTTCCCACCAGACTATTCTAAAACAGAAATACACTGGATATGCATCTAATGCATATAATCTCTGCTTTCTTTATATGATTGAAAACCGTGGAATTATTGCGGCCACTGAAAGTAGGTGAAGAAAAACAAAAGTTCTCCTCATAATAGATACAATGTGAAAAATGTCTGGTTTACATTAATTACTGTCAAAACTTTTAAATAAATTACTGCAATGCATTAAGTTTACAAGACACTCCATTGCAGGTAGAAAATGTTACAAGTTAAGCTTCATACATTACCTCATCAATCAGCTTGTCTATTCTGTACAAGTTGGGATGGATCATTTTCATCAAGTGAACAAGAGGCTGACTCTTTATCTGGCACATTGCATAAACGCGATCATCCAAGCGTGTACTTGTGCCTGTCCTAAAAGCTTTCTGTAAACAAAAAAACAAAAACAAACCCAAAAACGTTACTCAAATAAATCCTGTGTTTTATGTCACACCTAAACAGCCTATTTCCTAAATTCTGGTAGTGTCAAGCACACCTGTATCAAACGCATTAGGAAATTCCCATGTTCTTATAAAATATCAGCACTACACTAGAAAATGCCTTGTAATGCTGTTCTATTCAAGCTGCATTTGAAAATTAATCATTTTTTTTCATCTATAAGGAGGGAGAAGGAAGACGATTTTAAAAAAATGCCTCTGTTTCATGCACAGTGTGTGTGTGGTTGGGCCAGCATTTCTCAGTTTCATACCTGACAAGCCTTCCTGGCCTGTGAAACTCACTGACACAATGATCACAGGAAGGTAAGAGCCCAGTAGAGTTCAAAAATGATACTTGCGAGGATAATCAGATTAAATCTGTTTTTATAGTAGTAAAAAAAAAAATAAGAAAAAGCTCTCAGATGGAAAAATCCATCCATATTTTATAGCAGAATCTAGGTAATCCTAATAGTAAGGAGAGTTATAAAATACCAGTTACCTTAACATTTCAGTTGTTTTTTGTTCAGAAACAATTGGCAAACTACTGCTGTGAGAAATAACACAACGGACAAAGCACCTGACTGAATGGAGAACAGTATTCCTACTATCAAAATACAAAATACAAATTCACTTCTCTACCAAAGCTATACACGCCAGTCATTTTTTTTTCTTCCACTTCCAGTTTTTCCTTTACTTCAGGCTTTTTTATTATTGTTAATAAAGATAATCATAAAACTGCTCTAACCTAATTATTTTCATAGACCCTTTTACTTTTAATCTTTCACGTGGATTCTCCTGATACTAAATGGTCTGGCTTCTTTTTCCCCACTCTTATTTACCTAAGTGGTTAAAAAAGTCCTCATCAGTATATTAGGACATTAAAGTCACCACTACATCAAAGACAATAAATAATTACATCAGATTCCCTACTGATTTACACAAAGCTTTGTTTGCACTAAGAAAGAACACAACACTCTTAAAGCTAAGAGATTCACTTAAGATAAAACCTGTGGTAAGCTCTTAGATGCAAGTAATGAGTTTTGAAACCAAAAAATGAAGAAGTTTCTTAGAAAAAAAAAGTAGTAACTATTTTTTTTTTACACTAACTTTAAAATAGTCCCTTTTGCTTCTTCTGTAATGTTTTATGGAAACTAATTTTCTTTCTTAATAAATGAAAAAACGAAGAATACACACTGAAAACTATTTGTTTTCTTCTTCAGAAAATTAAATGAATTACTTAGAAAATGCCTAACAACAATCCCTTCGGGCAACATTATTTAGCTGCCAAAAACCCAAGAATCACTGTTATTTTTTATATATTATACATACACACAGAGTGAAATAAGTAATAATATATATATTAAAAACTACAAAATCAAGTCAAAGAAAAAGCTTTTCTGGCACTAATAATTTAAAGCAAGCTAATTCAGTCATCTTTTGTTTCAATCCTGCAAGTTCATCTAAAATATATATATGTTTATATATAGTTTTGTATAATTTTAAGACTGACATTGCTTGATCTAGGTGAAAAATTACTCAAACTGAACCACGAAGCAAACACCAATAGCAACAGCTTATACACACCTGTTTGAGGAGAGCCAGAACATAGAGTGGAAACAACTTGAGGGAATTTGGTGCTATCAGCATAGACTGCTGCAGGTTTGAGGCAGTTGACATATACGCTGACAAAGAGTCTACCACAGCATTAACTAAGGCATCTCTTGCATCTGGAAGACTGGATGAAACCGAGCGATCCACAGCTGTTGGATCAGAAGGAATAACAAAATAGAGTTGACTTGATTCATTCAATTTTCCACACAGAAACTCCTTTATGATGCTCAGAGGAAAAAAAACAAAAACAAACAAACCAAAAAAGCACCACGTTGGTCTGCACTCCCTCATTCCCATTCTTGAGAAGTTCTGACAATATATTTCATCTGTGCTATACGAATACATTTTTTTCCATCATTTCAATGGCACAGTGCTTAAGGCAACTTAAGCCTTACTTTGCTCTGCTACCTTTTGGTTGGAGAAGGAAGCCACCTGCTGGACCGAATGCACATTTCAGAGAAGACATGGAAGTACCATTCCTTTTTTTCAAATTTATTTGCCATACACTAGAGTCTTGCACAGAGCAAGATTCAATGGCTCAGATCAATGTCAGACATCAACCAATGAAACAGCTCCTCGTGAGCAACAAGCAGGGGATAAGCAAGACTCCTCAACCCAGCAACTACAGGAAACTAACAGAGAAAAGAGTGCTAGAAGTACTCCTATCTTGCTCCTTTCTTTTTTTAGCAAAGGAAAACAAACAGGAAAAGGAATAGCCGGGTTTCAGTCCATATTTTGCTTAAACAGAACATAAGAAAAGAGATTTCAATCTTTCTGACCTGTACTCACCCATGTTTGCTAAGAGGCATACAACTGCTTGCACATCAGCTCCTGCATATACGTCAGTCAGCGAATTTACTACAGGCAAGCAAAGTGTGTGCACTCGAATTCGACGTTCACCTACAAAAAACAAAAGGCAGGAATTGTCACACGATATCTACTGGTAGCAGATGATGCCCAAATCCCCTTGTTACAGCGCATCTTCTCCCATCCAAGACACAAAACCTTTGTAAAAACACACCAGACAGGAATTAGCTGCATCATCATCTCCTATCCTCGTCTTCGATTCTGAAATGCTCTAAAGTATTCAACAGCTAGTATGGAACTAGCCATACAAACATTATAATAAGAACAGAACAAGCACAAATGGTGGCCAATTCATCTGAAATCTCTTTACCTTTGCTGGAAGTATACAGAAGAGCTGTTTGAAAACAAGCTAAAGATGTGTCAGTCAGACTCTCCTCAATGGACATTTGTACTGCAAACCCAGCATCAGGATTGACATTGGCGAGGGACAACAAATCAGTAGATCGGACAAAAAAGTTCCCGTGAAAAGTGTGTATTGAAAGACCTAGAAGGAGATCAAATAAATCAGACAGTAAGGTTAACAGTGTGAGAGAACTCTGGAGAATATTTAAAGCCCACGGTTCTCCATCTTAAAAAATACGGAAATATTCACCCCAAATTTTAAGCAGAATCAATTACTTCATGAATCGTTAGACATTTAAGAGTGATCCTATAGATTTCACGTTCACTTCTGAACACTCCAAACGGATTACTGCTCTTACACTAATCGTTTCAACTAACATTAAATTGAAATGGTGCGATCTTAACTAAACAAGAAAAAAAAAACAACAAAAAACCCCGCTATCCAAATGGAAAATGCTAATGTAAAAGAATATAAAGAAGAGTACATAGACTCACAGAACCAAAATATCAGTTAAAATGTCTACATTAACTTTCCCACATGCAACAGCATTATAATATACCTTTTGTACATCTTATGCGCATCACTGCCTCAAATCCTATCTTCCTGGTAAGGTATCTTTTAAGGTCTTTTTGCAACTTCTCAGCCTGAGCAGGATTATGGCTATGGTGGAAAGACGGATAATAATAGATGCATCCTGCAGAATACTTGGACATGCAAGCTGTGAAGGATAAAAACACGTTGTTAACAGGTGAGCCACGAGGTCAAGACATAAAAATTGCATACAAGGTTCTACAAGCCACATCTGTATTGACCTTCTTCCTGATGAGAACTACATCTGTAAGACAAGAACTGTCCGCGACTCAGTTCACTGAAGACAGCAGTAAGTCACTTCAATATGCAGTGACCTAATTATACACCAACTTCAACATCCTAATCTACCTTCAGCAACTAAGACAGGCGTGCGTGCACAAATAAACATGGGCTGCCTGCACTACTGAACAAGGGTGTGCACAGAGACACATTTTTGTCTAATACTGAGAACAGCTCACAGTTCTCCCCCCTGATTAAACTTCATTCGCTTCCTGCCACCAGACTGTTTTCTCTTTTTGAGCAGAAGAGTACTTTCAAGCTTAAACCCGAGATCTCAGAATAAACTGTCTTTGATACCACTAATCTAATACTCCTGTTCTTTACTGATATCAACTTCAAAGTCAACGCCTCTGCAGTATTAGTTGCATTTACAGAAGAACAAAATGAGTGACACAATTAAAGAATTCCTGAAGCAGCCTGTGCCTTCTAAGACAAACACCGTGGAAGGAATAAATACATATATTAGTCACTCCTTACCAAGGGAAGCAAGATCAGAATATTGTGAACTTAAGAGAAATAAATCCACAGCAGTCTGCTGGCCTGAGCAGTCCAATGCCAATTTCTTATAAAAATCTGTTGCTGGACCAAGATGCTGGACCACCTTGGGTGAAAAAGTTACACAGGAAAGAGTTAGGACACTGACTGTTCCCCCTTAAGGCATTAAGAAACAACAGTTTCAACAGCAAAAGCTACCTGCAAGCAATTCTTCAGAGGCATTTTAAAATAAAATCTTACGTTGTGTGTTACTTTAGTTCATCTTTAGAAGCATTTATAAACCTTTTAGAGTTATTTACACATAATACCATTTAAGGTAATTACACATTTACTAGATATTGGTTTTGGACATTAAGAAATCATGTTACAGATCAATACATCCACGTTACGCATATTCAAAGCCCAAGCTGATGGCAACTGGAGTGAGATACACGCAGATTCTCTTCCCTGTCAAGAAAAGTTATGGACCAAAGGCCCAGAAGACAATTCATTCACAACATCAGAAATGCACGTTTTAATTAGCGATTATACATGCTCATTAATTCCTTGTGCGTTAAAGATTTAGCAAACTGCAGTAATGGTCTGCAAGCTAAGCCAAGTCAGAAACATCATCACTGGCCTCCTGGGAAGTATAATTAAGTTTTTATACCTTTGTGCTTGACCTTTGATTGGGATCTTCTCTGGAATGCAAAAGCCCTGCACCCAAAGATGGTAACTGAGTTTGAAAAACAGATATCCGACCTCCCGTTGGAGACATCAGTTTAAATGCAGCCTGAAGAGCAGAGCCCAACGCGCTGTGCGTTTCTCTTGTGTTAGTGAACATATTCGGTAATGCATTCAATAGATCTTTTATTAGCTGCAAAACAGATTAAAGGCGGTTTATGAGATTTGAAAGCTTAAGATTTTCTGCTATTTCTAAAAAGCTGTATTGCTGTAACAATCAATGCCAAATAGCTGAGAATAGCTTCTATAGGGGAAAGCAAAACTGTAACTTTAAAAAGCCTAATATGCTTTTATAACTAGAAAGTAACTTTACATTTACAAACTATGCAGACAGTTTTGAATTCCAAGTTTAAAAGGAACTTTACTTTTGAATATTTAACCGCGATGAGCTAATTTTGAGTAACCATACCTCTTTGCTTTCATGGAGATTTACTAGCAAACCATCTGGGGTAGGTAGGAAAATATCTGTAGAGAGAAGGGAAAAAAGTTAATCAAGAAAAAATAACATTAAAATAGAACAAAACATTCCATTGCTCACTGCAGTAACCAATAAGATCTACTTTTCTGATAATATCCTGGAGATAAGTAACCTTTACAAAGCTTGCTGTATTCAAAGCAAAATTAATATTTGATTTTCACTGTTTAAGCACGAACTGTTCTGCAGATAGCGTATGATTCTTTTCAAAAAATATATTTCCTAGGAATTTAATACAATTGACCTAGTACTGGAATATTCAAGAGACTCAAATCTCTTTGCTAGAGGGGAAAAAAAAAAGTAGCTTCTAAAAGATTTATATTTCCACTTTCTTGATACTTACCATCTATGTCAGAAACAATGAGCATCTGAGGCTGAGATAAACCTTCTTGCAAGTTGTAAAACTGAACAGTGCTGTCAAATGTTATGAATCCTATTCTTGTTCTCGAGTCTCCAGGCAGCCTAAGCATTAGTAGAAGAAAAAGACAACTATTAGGCTCTACATTTCTCACGCATAAAGAACATATACATATACATACATACATACATACATACATATATATATATTACAGCTTTTGCTGATGTTCATGTTAATTAGTTAACTTACTAAGGTGAAAAGGGAATGGAAAAGGAGAGCTCTCAGCTGGACTACAGGATCTTAGTACTCTTCTATAAACTTCATTATTCTGTGACTCTAAAGAAAACCTCTATTTGCTTATGTACTGAGAGAATACCTCTAAATTAAAATGCTCTATCTTCAGTTCAATGTATTGAATTTATCCCATGGACCATATTCTTAAACATGGCATTATAAGCACAAAGGAAAACTAAATTCAATCTTGAAAATACAATAAAAAAGGTTAAGTGGTGAAAATCTGACAGAGGCAAAAAAATGTTTTTGCCATCTGGACACAAAGTAATTGAATAATACTGATTTTTCTATAGGCTTGGCATGGGGTTTTATGACTTTTCCTAAAACTCTGAACGGAGACTAATATAGTATTTGCAAGTGAAAAATGTTATGTATGTGTGGGTGTCTTCATCAAAAAGAATAAGAAAAGTTTCCTAATAAGCCATTGTGGAAAAGAATTTCCAAAGAAAGGCTTCCACAAGATGCAAATTCGTTTTTGAAGGTGGTGTAGGTAGATAAAGCTAACTGATCTAAAAAGCCCAAACTGACCATACTGTTCAACAAGGTAGCCTCACACGAGCTGTCACATCATTTCATTATGCAGCACCTCAGCTGTTACAGCATATAAAGATCTGTCAATCACTGTAATTTGATCATTTTTGCCGTTCCGAGGAATAAACAAGCACTTTAGATCATTGTACCTACTACTAGAAATTACAGTTAAATTATTCTTCCACCTTTAATCAAAGAATGGGAAGGCAGTTCTCAGCTGGAGGGTTTTATTTTTTATTACTACTGTACTTGTTTTTAAGATGTGAACGCTTCATTTCATAACCTTATTTCAGAATCCAATAAACTTCTGTCCCTTAAGGACAGCTCATTCAAACAGCATATGCAAATTTTCCTCACAACTGTGGGTAACTATAGTTCAGAATCACTTGTTAGCTGATTTTAAAAGATGATTTATATTCTTACTTGTCCAGGTTTTCCAGCAATGAATTGCAGACTATTGTCAAATATCCAGCATCCACTGCATTATGAGAGACATCTAAAACAAATAAATATACCGCAGGCTGAGGAGGACGAAGCTACAAAGTGAAAAAAAAATAATAAAAAAAATCAAATAAAAAAATCAAAAATCATATGTAAAGAAATGTTAAAGAACTTTAGTCAATACAAAGGGGACAAAGGGAATATTTAGAATAATGCAAGCTACACGTCATATCAAACAATAACACTGAACAACTAACAGCCAGGTAAATACATTTCTTATGCAATTCCCGGTGGTTAACGATCCTCATTTGTAATATGTATATGATGCTATTTTTCAGAGCAAAAATCCAATCTGTTAGACTCTCCTTCCAACGCTAAACTCATGCATCAGGATTTTTTTCCAGATACAGAATTTGCTCTTCCAAACATTGCCTGTATTGCGTTGTCCACATTTTCAAAGACATTGTTCTCTGCTAAAAAGAGTCTACTGACATCTACATAGCAAGCCATGTTTATTCCTCTCCAAACATTTTGGCTACAGTACTCTAATTCTGTTTCAAAAGGACAGTTTATTTTAGCTGCAGTTACTACTGTCATTATTAGCAGGGCCATTTTCCAAGCTCAGTTTTTCATTCTTGGAGACAAGACTACTATGACAGCAATTACAGGCTCATCACTGGTTAGAAACATAACAATAATTGGAACCAGCTCTCTTGTTATTTCACTATCAGCTTTTCCCACTGCACGAGGGAAAAATCCAGAAGCTACACTGCACTGCAATCCAAACAGACTATGCAATATTAAAATGTACCGGACTGAATATATGCATTTGTCAAAACTCAAAACAAATACAAGCTTTGAGCATTCCTTGGTGTTCAAGTACCTTTATAGGAAAATTACTACATACCACCCGAGCAACATGTCACGTTCAATGTTAACTTCAAGCACATTTATGTGCAATTTTGTGGAAGTTCACCACAAAAATGTTATTTATTACCATATAGTCAGAGGAAGCAATGAATTCCACTGTAGAATTTTGAACCTCGGGCCGTTTGTGTGGCTCTCCATAAGATCGTGTCAGAGGATTATACATAAATTCTTCAGGAACTAGGAAAAAAAAAAGTTTCCAGAATTTATACGCTTGCAAGCAAATAAGAACGACTGCTGACACGAACAAAGACAGATTCCAATTATTAACAGAAAAAATGTTCACATTAAGGATATATGACAAAGCATCCCATGCAGCATCTAAGTTAAAGAACTAGAAACTAAAGAAGCTTTAATTTTCAACAGTAACGTAAGCCAAACTTTATAAAAAGGAATGCAAATAGAGTCTTTCACAACAAGCTCTAAGCTCTACAGCTTATCATAAAATCTGGCTTAGACTGCACGCAGTATTTAGCTGTCATCATCCTTCCAGTTGCATATTACAACAGCAGTCAGTGGAATAAATTGATTTTATTACACAAGTAAGTCGGGGTAATTTGATTACATCCTGAGCCTCCCACAGAATCCCAAAGTGATCTTTTTCTTCGAAAATGCACAATATTTGACAACATCAAGATATTTAAAAAGCATCTTAGGAATCCTAATGTTTTAATCTACTAAAGAGTACCCCCTGGAGTGATACAACGCAAATACAAGAAATACATCATGTTAATGCAAGCTTTTTCTGTTACAAAACTTACCATCATTAACTCTATAGCATAAATTGCATTTCCACCTCCTTTGATCAATGAAAGAAACAAAAGGGTTGATGTATGTCCTGCAAGACCTGCATCTCACTATTGTGCTTGATGTTATCACTGGTAATTGCTAAAAGGAAAGAATAAGACATTGTTACAAAGATCATAGGTTTTACGAAGACCACTGCTATGCAATACAGCGTATAAAAGCTTCCAAAGCTTCGACATTCTATCATCCTTCATTATCTTTTCTAGACCATTTTCACAGGGTATAACAATTCCTGTTAAAAACCTTGTAGAAGTGAGAATTCCAATTATCTTAATCCAAACTCATTAATCTTGTATACTATTTTAAATATAATTAGACAGCTACAACAATACGGCTACACAGGTATAGCAACAACAACAACAAGCTGTATAAGACAAGATATTGACCTTTTTACATAATTATAAACAAGCTATGGAACAGCTCAACAGTTCTCAACACAGCTCCAAACTTTCAATCTTATATTGTGTGTAGCATTTACAGCCCATATTACTGGTGTGAGAAACACTGTCATGATAACAGTGCTCTTCAAGAAAGCGCTGTAAACACCTCAAAAGGCGTTTTGACCCCCACACTCAAAACTTCAATTCAGAACTCCTGAAAACCACTGGCAAACACATCTTTATTTGCCATTTCAACAATAAGACAAATAAAATGAAGGGCAAATCCCCAGCTTTTCCCCAATGAATTTCAATGAGACAGGAATTTCAAGGTTTAAATGCCCTCTTTTAATAACCAAACTTTTTTTTACTATTTTTAATTTAATTTTATTTTTTTAAAACTTCTGTTAAATTTAGCAACTATAGGTCACTGTGTCTTATCCTGTCTGGTCCAAAAAGGATATTAAAATATAAGTACTAAAAAAGTAAGCTATGTTACCGTTAAGTCTCTGAAGGGATGTAGCAGCAAACCCAAAGGAAGTTTAGCTTTGTTTAACAAAGCCTGTGTCTGTGGAATATTTGTCAACGTACATCGAAATGAACTGAAATGAAATAAAAGCATTTCGTTGAAAATGAATTTTTAAGAGATGCTAGAAACATTGCGTTAACTCCGGATTTTAAAGAACTCTGAAATTTAAGGAAACCTATGTTTCACGAAACTGATTTAAAGATAACGGAAAAGGATTAAAAAAAGCTTTCAGAACAACTGAAAAAGACTCCTCTACATCACTTAGGTAGTTCAGCAATGTAAAAACAGCAAAGCAAACTTGAAATGAAGAAGAACTGTTTTAAGTACAATATTCAATTTGAAATGACAGGTTTTCCTCACTCTCAAGATTCTTATTTATTTATTTATTTATTTAAAGGAGGGAACTACAGAAGGAATCCAGCATTCATTAGTCCAGGAAAACAAAACTGATGTAAAAAAACAGCAGAAGAGTATCTAAAGTACTGAGACAATCAAAATCTTTATTATTCGTGCAATGCAAAGCACAGGACTGATTTCAAATTAAAAACAGTAATAAAGAAACCCAAAGCATCAACAGCACTGTACAGCGTTCCATGACTGATTTTGAGATTCTCACTTCTGAACTGTTCTCTGGTGGGACCATGCATTACCAATATGGCAGTCATAAGAGTTAATCTGGAGCAATGAATATATATCTCTCTTTTCATTAGAATTAAGGCATTCATGGGGAAAGCAATTTTCACTATACTGAGCTACATCCGACTACACATAGCAGATGGATGTTAATTGGAAGTAAAAGTATTCGTCGTATTTTCAGTATTAAAATGGTTGAACATACTCACAGCTTACTTAGTATATTAAAGTATGATCATCATAGTTTTCTGTAACAAAATCCCGGGCAATGTTAAAAAATGCCATGAAACGGAACTGCATGATGTCGACGTGTTTTAGTATGTATTCTTTTATTTATTTTAAAATGGATAACATCAGGCAAAGATGTAAGAGGTTTCTTCAGATTTCAATAAGTAACCTACTCACACCGGATATAAAGCATTCCGTTGGCAAGACAGCTTCAAGCTTCACATGCAGATGCAGGGGATAAACTTATTTTCAAGTGGAGGAAGTTATACTACTACAAAGATTTCAAAACAGTAGTCTGCTTATAATTATTTGTAACATCAAAAAAGTACGTAAGTCATCAGTGAGGCATGTAGCACGTTCTTTTAGACAGGGTATACTTACTCCGGACTGCAGTTTAATTTCCTAAGATCAGAATTCAAGTTCGGCACAGGAGCTGGAACTGAAGAGACAGGTAAAATATTTCTATCTTGTGTAAGGTTTACAGGTCTCAAGCTTTCTGGCTGCTGAGAATGCTGCAGACTTAACCCTCCTAAGGAAGAGGACAGCTGGTTCACACCTGGATATTGCTGAAAAAAACAAAACAAAAACAAAAGGCCCCAAGAGCATTGCAAACAGATAAAGACGTAGTTATGTAAACATGACTGTCTTGACTCTTATTGTAATTTTTACAGAACTCTATTAAAAAAAGATACCTCAGTAGTAATAACAGGCAAAACCAAAAACACAAGAAGATAGTTTGACAGCCATAACTTAAAATATGTTTCACGGGACCAAATTCAAACACAATATACAAACCATCACTGGAAGTCATACATAATCCTTAAAGCTTTCCAGGCATAAGGATAAGTACCCTAACTAGAAAGACTAAGGAGATTTTTTTTTCCTTCTATGAAGATGTTAGTGTAATTCTTACATATAAATAAAAAACGTTTTAAATATATATATTATTTATTTATTTTTAAATATAGAAACCAGCAAAGAAGAAGAGAAAAGGTTAGGTTAGAAGGCACTTCAGGTCTGACAGTCCAAAGCTCTCTGACCAGGGAGGGCTAGCGCAGATGTTCTGAGCCTTGACCAGGTAAATTCTGAAAGTGCCAAAGGACTGAAGACTTCATAGTGCAACCTGTTCTAGTGCTACCCCAACCACATCCTGAAGGATGTTCATTTTATATGTACAACTGAAATTTTCCCTCCTGCACCCAGCAATTTTTTTTGCTTTTACTGTGTGCTCTTGAAAAGAACCTAGCTCTACCTTTGCCATAAACCACCCGATACATGACTGGAAACCAAACTGCTCTCTTCCCCAAAAAACGAGAAGTCTAGTATTTCCTAATATGCCTTGCCAGTTTTATGAAAGGACACAAAGCTCTTGCAAGCATACAAAGTCAAATTTAGGATAAGCCTTGAGGTTTTTTTTTCTTAAATTTGAAACAGCTTCAGATTCATTACATAAGACGTGAATTCAAACTAAGCTAACATAATAAAAATGACCAACACTTCTTAAAAAGATCACTAAGCCATGTGTTTTCCAAATTAATAACTGCAGTACTCAAGTTAGTGGCATCTGATTTCCCTAAAATCACACACCAAAAATATATATGTGCAAACAAAGCTATAATGAAAAGTGTTTGGGTTTTTTTTAATTGAAAAAAAGCATATTCTGCATGTATCCTATTTTACACTACTTTTGTGACAATCATAGGCCTCACTTTTGGCTACTACATGCTTCCTTAAGGTATTATGCTTAGCTCAATAACGAATTCTGATTACTGACAACAGCAGTTTTAGTGACATTTGCTTGCTGGGCACTATTAGAGAAAAAGAAGCATATACAATGTTGAGGTTTGGTTTTCTACATGCCTTTACACACACACTTCTTTGCACCGTCAATGGGAACGGGGCACTCAGCTGTTCGGGTGTTTGGTGCTCTCGGGTACCAGGAGGGCAGAACAGGAGCAGGCAACAGCAACATCATGCTCCTGATTTTGCAGAGCTTTCTCATCTGGACTTACTGGTGTAAGCAGACCTAGCTTATTGTTTCCATCAATGAAGTATAGAACTTCAGAACACTAAACCTTAAAATTGTAGCTGTTATTAATAACTGGTAAAGTAGAGTGGAAACGTTTAATTAGTTGGCGACACACTTCAAATTTTAGCTCAAAAGCCTTCCAAGAAAGTCAGAGCAAGGACATCAGCATTACACTCAGCATTTACTGGCTCACTATAAACATAAAATGTTAAAAAGAAATATACAGAAAAGACTCCTTGCTACATCAAGTAACTTTCAAAACAAAAATATGAACCTGTGGATAATGCTGAAACCCAGGATGGTGGCTTGGATTACTGGGCTGCACAGGAGCAGCTGGTGCTGTATTTTGGTAGGCAGGCTGCAGTGCTGGATATCCATAACCAAAGGGCTTAGAGGTTTTGGATGTTTGAGGGGCTGGTGGAGTAGGAACTGGACTGCTGGTCACAGAGCGTGTCTCTGGAAGGACAAAAATATCCCACAGATATTCAATACCATTTCTTCATTCTTTATTTCCTAGTTAAAACATCACCTTCTGAATGCATTTTAACAAGCAATACTTTTCCCATTTATAATTCTTGAGTTATCCATCAAGATTTTAATCTGCAATGATTGCATAAATAAGCCATTAGAAAGCAAGTCTACTTCAGGAGATGCTGAAAAGGGGATATATACAGGAAGATCACCACAGACCTATGTATCTACTACTCAAAACTTCCAGATGTCATTCTACAAAAAAAAAAACAAAAAACCAAAAACTCCATAGCTTTTAAAACGACAAGTAATTCAATTAAAAGAGGAAAAAAATCAGCATAACAAAAGCCACCCTCATACACCCTTGCACCTAATATTATGTTGCAAGATTTAACATTGATGCTTAGTTTCTTCTCTAGCCAGTATTTATGAATACTTTTAAAGCTTAACATTGAGGTCAAAGAACTAATCCCTATATACAAAGTGCATTTCTTGAAGAAATCCAAGTCCCTCCTGTCTATTCCTGCAGAAGAATTTGGTCTCACAATTGTTAAAAGGTTAAAAAGAAAGTAATAGACAGTCCTCAACCCATAGAAAATGTAACAGCAGTAAAAACAAATTAACATACAAACAAACACGCCACTACTCTTTTGAATGTAATGCCTTCTAATAGGAGGTAAGATACACAAGAACCTAGACTTAATAAAATCTGGATAGAAGTGGCATGTGAATCACTCAAAAAAAAAAAAAAAAAAAAAAAAAAAAAAAAAAAAAAAAAAAACAACAAAAAAACAACCCCTAAGAACCTAGGTTTGGTTCAAACAGTTCAGATGGGCAGGGTAAAAAAAATACTACATGAAGTTAATCCTGCTACTCTTTGAGGAAAATAAAAGGAATAAGCTGCTTTCAGAATATGTTTTTTCAGCATAATTGAAATGCTTTCTAATTAGTCAAAAAATTTAAATTCATACTCCTGCAGTCACGCCTCTTCTGCCCTTATTGCACAAACTAGACCATCCATACAGGGAGAGCAGTATCAGGATTTTACCTGATAGACTTTGCGTAACACAAGAACCCATCAACTAAGCAAACTACTGTTACATTCTTAGATGGTCAGACCTCCCCCCAAAATTAATCCGTTACTTATAACATAATAATACATATAACATAATACTGACTAACATACCTACATGCACCCATGCTATCTACTCCCAAAATGACAGATTTGAAGACTGAGGTAGTCTACTGTAAGATCGTAAGATATAAACCTGGCATTCCTGACATTCCTACAGATAAAAACAAGCAACATACCATCTACATTTTTCAAGTGTTCTTTGTATGCAGAAGACTAAAAAGAAAATAACCTGATCCAATTACCTCTGCTAACTGCTATCTTTGGGGCCTCAACACCGCAATGGAGCACGTCAACTATTGCAAGCTACTAAGCCAACACCATCAGGCACACAACATAACCTAAAGAAAGATACCATCTTTCACACAGAGCGTACTTTCAGCACTACTCTCAACATTACTACGAAAAATATGACTTGCGATACAGCGGAATTTTACTTAATTATTTTTCCAACTTCATTGTTAAATCCGTGAGTAGTGATTGAAGAAGCGAAGTTTGATCCCTCTGAGCACTACCCCATTCCCTATATAGGTAATTCCTCTCACCTGTTTACTGATCGACAATAATCAACATCAGAAAGAGGGAAAAAAAAGTCAAAGACAGCAGACAGTTAAATTTAAACAAACACATCAGACTCATGCAACAAGAAATGGATCACCTGGATAGCCACCTCCTTCCAGGGCATCATAATTGTTCGGAACAGGGGACGCACTGCTAGTAGTAGATGAACTATCTAGTGCTAGAAACAAATAAAAGCAAAAACACAGGTGACTCCAATGGTAAATCTTTGAGAATTTTTTTCCAAAAAAACTTTCGCAAGGAACTGTGAAGATTTATAAAAAAAATAAAATAAACCAATAGCAACAATCAGACAACAACAACCAACGCTGCAGCCATAAGACTTGAAAGCCATTACCACTGTAAAAAGGGGGGAGAAGAAAAGATGAACAGACATACGTTTAGAAATTAAAATAAAAGGCAAAAGAGAGATAAATGGCAGGACAAAAACAACGCAATAAAGTTGTTTCTTGAAACCAGAAAATGTGTTTCCCATAGATTCTTTCAGGATTCCATGAAATAAAGTGATGTACAACATTTTAAAAACAGTCTGCCATGATTTCTTCCGCAACTGCAAGCAGTAAGAGATTCCCATCATCTTCAGAGCGATCAAGCACCAACGCCACTTCAGGCAAAAGTGAACCATAGTACCAACATGGCTGAGTTTTTGCTGTTTTTTTTTTTAGTTTCATATTCTAGAAATGGAAGGAAACTGGATTAATTATTTCGTGTGTGGCACAGCTTTGCTATGTCCTACTACTGACAGGCCAAAATACGCTTTTACTAGGTCAACAAGACAAAGACTCAAGATTTTAATAAGCTGTTCTTCATCTGATCAGAAGAGTTTGTTCTGCATTTCAAAAGAATACCAAGAAGATATAAGCACAACTCTGAACATGAGACTAGTTCAAGATTTCCTGTTTAACCAGTTAGATATTTTTCTCCACAATAAGTTGTACTCAAAATTAAATCCATCCACAACACAGCTGCATATAAAATAAGTTTGTTCCTTACCCTTGAAAAATATTAATGATAGAATGAGTTACAAAAAATATATTATATGCTTCCCAAGTTCTGCTGGAACAGGCAAGAGAAAGCACACTGACAATATTCAAAATGAAGACAAACTCCCTTCTGAGTAACCTATACACTTAAACTTAAGTCTGTCTTTAAGACTGCTGACATTTTGTAACACATTCTCAGCACAGTCAGAGTACCACTGAGGACAAGAATTAAGACATGCCTTTCTCCTATCTAAACAATGAACTGTGCAGTTCCCTGCAGATCAGAAATAGCTTTGAACTCTGCGGTGGCCACATGTATCTAAACTTTCACCATTTCTCTTCTATAAAAACATAAGAACTTCCACAAAACTAAATAGCTGTCCCATACTTAACATAAGCTCCAACAGCTGTCCACTTATTTTAGCACTTAAAGCATCAGGCCAGAGAACTCAAGGGGAAAGGGGAAAAAAAGTTCCAGAATGAAAAAAAAAAACAACTGAAGACACTATCTAGACAGAAGCGATACTTACAACATGCTTTTAACATTGCCTAGTTATTCACATTAATATAATTTCAGCTTTCACACAGTTAGCAAGACAATTAAAGGTCTAACTGCAGAAAAACTCTGAGAACCTACATAAGCACAGACAACCAGATGTACAACACACCTATTTTTTGTAAAAACCACTGGCACAGTCTGAGCTAGAAATCTGTCAGGATACGCGTTAATCCCTGGTGACAGGGCACAAAACAGGATATGTATTAGTTAGGCAACGTACACATTGAGTCTGGGTGCTCTTTTACTCTTTCCCATATGAAATTTGAAAACAGAGATAGCTCAAAGACTACAGACTTCAACAGAAGTATAGATCTTGAGAAATAAGGATGGTGGAGTCTACAAAAACTCAAGTCTCTGGTAGGTCTAGGGAACAAAATAAGGACGAAACATTGTGGTCAATAACTAGAACTCTGGCATAACCTTTAAAAGAAGCTTTGGGGTGGGATTAGACAAACATACATTTCCGCAGAAAGTCAGTAGCAAAGCCCTGATAGAAAAAAAAATAATCTATTCTTCAGAAAGCAGAGTTCAAACATCACCTTCCTCACAGCCGACAAAGCAAATTTTTTTTTGAGTTGGTTGGAATAGTTGCCATTCAAGAACTGAATCTGTTTTTCAATCCTGACAATTCTAACAAACACGGACAGAATCCTTGCAGCCAAGAGCCTACCATTTCAATCAAGTAGAACAAACTGCTTCCTAAAAAACAGTAAATGCATTTAAGTTCCCACGAAGCAAGAAGGTTAAAACTGAACCTATGTGTCTGAGCTGCAGAGATGTAATGAAATAAGGGAAAAAAAAAACAAAACAGTAATAGATTAATTTACTGTTTTAAAAAAACCCGAACATAAAAACTTGTAATATTTACTACCTTAATATTAAGGCTTTCCTACACACAGAATGGGAAACCAGGTAAACACTAATATTACAAAAATGGCATGCAGTTGCTTTACTTGCAAAACAATTATAAATCTAGAGTTCTAAAAGGTTGGTATCTTCACTTGGTAATTTAAAACCCAATTCAAATAAAAATATTAAAAGTCAGTGACTCTTTTGAGCTGTGAATATTACTTAATGAGATACATTAAACCTCTGATAACAATATGAAAACAAAGTTTGCTGACCACTACCAAACTCCTTTTTGCTCGCAATAGTATATAATGGTTGGGAAGTTTCTAGTTAACTTGATACATACTGAGTCTAAGTGACTTTTTGTTTTAAAGAAAGAAAAATAATTTCAGGGGAGAGAAATATGGAACAAAACTTGAGTAGGAAGAGAATAAGATACTGGTGTAAAGCTAAAGCCAACCTGCTTCCTCATCCTCCTCATCCTCTTCCTCATCATCTGAACTTGATGACAAGGGAGTTGGTGCAGAGCTAGCTTGATTATTAACATATCCACCATACTGCATGCCTGTGAAGTGGAAAGCACAAACAAGAATCAGACAGACAGGAAAGATGAGAAACAAAAGTCACAAATCATTGCAATAGAAGTGAGAGATATTAGCCATTCCAGAGAAAATCCCAACATGCAAACAGTTAAATGAACAACCCTACACCATCTAGGGAATTACATCTCCAGTTCATTTACGAACTATGTAGAGCAGAAGCAGTTTTTAGTGAGCTACTTTAGTATTAGTAACACAGGAGTTAGCAGAAAGTTTTGTGTCTGCGTGTGTAGATCATATACACACAGACTTCTTCTATACATGTTTAATATCAGTTTGGCCACTGAAATACCTACATAAAGCAACATTTATATGTAAATGTGCACTTTCCCATGTAATTTTAAATTCCATTATGAAGGCACCGATACTCAACTTTCACTTGGCACAGTTGCCCCTTTAAAGCAGGAGGCATTCACTTCAAAGTGTGAACACATCCAGAAATCAATGAAACATAATGCTGCTGCGATGCATAAGAATACAAACGTACACTTCAGTAACACATTCAGTGAAACTTCAACTAGGCAAACCTGAACATTTAGTGTTATTTTAGAATTAGTGCCTAAATTCAAGTTTGTAGAGACATATTAAAATACTTAAAAAATACCATTCACGTTTAAGATCTGGTGACAACTCACAGGCAACTCCAAAGCATATACATACAATATTTAAAACAAACATATGTGAACAAAAGCAGCACACACACATACCGCTTCTTTAAAAAGAGTAAAGCATGATGCTGTACTTTATTACTAATAAGCAACGTTACTACCATCTAAACATTTCCAAGAAATCTTCAATTTCCTTTGCCACAGGACAGGGTGAGGACAGATTCTGAAATACGCTTGCAGCCAGAAAGAGACATATTAAGAAGAAATTTAATTTCCCCTCCAGCTACCTGGTGGAGCACTATAGCAAGATCTAAATCTTCAGAACTCAGGAGTTTGGGATTTTACTCTCCACAGAAACAGTGTCACCATTACACTAGTGGGTTCTTTTTATCTCAACACTGTAAAGCACTACAGATGTGTCACGGCTAAGTTAAACAACCTGAAACCATCATGGTATTTATTAATCCTGACTTCAAACTTAAACCTACTATTATCAATCTTTATTTTAATTAAAATATCGAGTACAAATGCTGTTATTTTCATGATTTTTTTTTTGTAATGTTAGCAGTCTCAGAGCACTGCTTCAATTTCACTTAAGAAAAACAACAGAGTCAAGGCAAAGAGCATCTACACACAGTGGAAGTAAAAAGAAAACACGGCCAACTGTAACACAATGTTCTAGGGAAGCTGCACTATTCATACAGAGCTCAGTGCAGAAAGTGACTGACGTTGTTTCCCTTCACCTAGCACATGAATGAACATTCTCACAACTTCAATCAAGTTACTCCTCAATATAAGTAAGACACAATGAAGACAACCAAGGTGTAATGTTTTGGTTTCTTGGCCCTGTTAGGGCACAGGACTAACCCAGTTGCTTCATGTTCCCATCTTCTATGAAGGCTACAAAGTACACTTGATAAGGATACAAAAAACAAACAAACAAAAAGAACAACTAACTTTCTCTGCCCTAGAAGAGATGACAGCTGAAGAGACAACATGTTTTTCTCAGGCCTAGGAGAATTCCTAATGAATAAGACAGAACAATTAAATCACGATGAAGAAAAAAATCAACTTAAGATCACTGACATGCAAGAAATAAGAGAAAAAAACAAGGAGTTGTAACAAGACGAAGTGAAACAGGAATAGGCGTCACAGTGAAAGAAGCTCAGCACAGTGTGTGAGCACAAAGCCATTCCTAATAACATCACAGACGGGAAGAAAGGAAGCAGATCTACCTGTAAAGGGCACACCAGTGCAAAAATTCCAAGCATGGGTAAACAGAAGGAAAGGAATTAGTCATTCTACTAGGCCAATGTTGGGGAAAACAAACAAACACACATGAACAAGTAAATAGATTCCTATTTCTAGAACTGTTCCTCTTTCAGTCACCGGTCACATACATGACGACAACATGCGGTTCAGAAAGAGGACTGAAGATAAACAGAAACATGTGAACGACAGAAGTTTAGTATCGAGAAGCTATATCATTATGAAGTCTGGAGGCTGGCTTAACTCTTACCTTAGCAGCTCAGATTTTTTTTGGTTTTTATTTTTGTAGCCAGCAGTACTACAAATTTCTGCCTTCAGGATACTGCTGCATTCTGCCAACACAAGTGTTCAGCTACCCAAAAAAGTCCATCAACTGCTCTGGTTGAAAAATAATCTCGTTTAAAAAGTCGATCTCAGATGCAGAAGCTTCCCATTCTGGTTCACAGTCCAGTGGCACAACCAGTAGGCCAGAACATGGGAGAAGAAGGCAACTGAAGGACAGGCACGGCTGGCTGAGCACAGCAATTCAAGCGTTATCATAACTAACCATGATGAGATTACCCATTCTGCTCAGTACCATTTACAGTGGCCAATAATGTGTTAAAATCTTCCAGCCTTAAGGATTCCTTACTTAAAAAAGGAAGGAAAGTGCTAAACTATACTAAGAACTCATTTGTCTATGAAATAAACTACGCAGATATTCTAAGTAACAACCACTCATATAATAAGAGACTTAAAAATATCAAGTGTACAGTTATGTGGGTTAAGTTTCGTAACAGAAGCCTCACCAAAAATGAAAATGAAATAAGGACATGCAAAAATAGACTATATTTTAAAGGCCATCAGTTGCATAAGCCTCATATTTTCAATGCACATTCTATAAGGATAAGAACACTTTAATATTGCGAACAGTAATTTTTACTAAGTGAACTCTCCTCCTTGTCTTTGCTTTGTATTATTTTCAGTTACTCATCAGTTCCTCTCAACAACACAGAACCTAAGGAAGTATATAAAAAAACATCCAGACAGGACACGTGCACACAAAAGTTCATCTCTAGGATGCCATTTTCAAGTAGATTACTTTATCTGCATTACATCAGGATGGACATTTAAGATGAAATAGGCTTGGACACACTTTAGGTGCTTTTTCCTCCCCTGTAAGAACTTACTCAATTAAACAATTACAATATCTATATGCTACATAAGAATGTCTGCACACCGGCTTAAAACAAAGAAACAGACTTAAACTAATGCAAGTTGCATTTCCAGAAAGTTTCCACGCAGACAACACTTCTGTCGGGATAAAAACCAGCCTACTTCATCGCTGTATGAGAAACACGTGTGAAATTCTAATAGAACAGAGATATATTCAGAAAATGTTCAATTTTTTCAGTAGGTTAATTTCTACAAAAGAAGTTGTCACGCTTAACTGGTGCTAAAAAGGTATTTCAAGAGTACGTTATATATTTCAGACTCCTAAAACAGAACCTCGTTGAAAAAAGTTTTAAAAAGTCTTCTGATGCTTATAAAAATATCACCATCTAAAAGCAGAAACATCCCTTCGTTGAGAAAGATTCATCACTGATTACAATAACATAAATACAATCAGCTCCTGATGACTTAGCTACATACTCCTAAAGCATTGTGTGTGAAGAGTGCTCATCCAGCTATACAGTGTGCTAACCTTCACTTACATAAACGATTTTGAATTTAGTGTAGAATTCAGCACTGACCACAGTGATCTGTATCTGTTTCCACATGAACACATGGTACATTATTTAGGAACCACTGCGGAAAACACATACATATGTACAGGGATACATATAGCAAGCAAAATTAAATAGTTAAGTCCTTATTCTCATCTGCAATAGAGTTATGCTGTTTCTTTGGAAGTTAAGCAGCATGTTTTTCTACCAAACACACTTGCACAGTTCTGAAAAGCACGCTGTACACAGGACTTGGTAGCAGTGAATAATTATCTTTGTGAATTAATTCTATCTGTTTCACAGAAATTATTTCTTTAGGTTTGAGAATTATTTTGAAAGCTGGCTATGTCACCTTGTTCTGACTAAAACCAATGTCTACTCCCACTCCACACACACACAGTTATTTTTCCATAAGGATTTAAAATTCTGAAACTACCAGAAGAAAATATTGCAAGAAAGAAATCACTGCAATAAATTAGATTAGGAATACCAGAAACAGAGATATTAAACAGCCTAAAAGGCAACTCAAAATATCACAGCTGAATTACCAAGGCAGAATGCTGAAGACCCGCTCTTTATCAAGAGGCGATCAATAAGAACAGGAAGAAGCTTAATTAAGGACCCCTCTGCTCTCCCACAAAACTCCTGCTATAGCTTTCCACAGGAGCTTGCAGATAGGCATTAAAAAAAAACAAACACAACTCCACCATTGCTAGTTTATATCTGACTTTGCAACAGACTGATTACAAAAGATACTTTTACCTTCTTCTCTGATGTTAGAATCCTGAACAACTTTTTAGAAAATGAAGGAAACTAGGAAAAGTGCTTTGTAAGAGACATGCGAATGCCAATAAGGCAGGCAAGCCAGAAACAATATATAACCAGAAAAGGTAAAACAGAAGAGGGAAAAATAAAGAGCAAATAGAATCAGAGTGCCACGAACACTAACGGAGCGTGACAAGATGGGAGAAGTCCTCTAATCAGACAAACGCAGAAGAGCAATAAAGCTTCCAGCATTTGAATCTGCATGTGGAACAGGGTATTAGAGCTTCCCAATTCCTTTTAGTACCTTCCTGAAGGGCTGCGTCCAGCGACTGTTTAACAGAGGGTGAGGACCGTGGCTGTGAAGCTAGGCCTGGAGCCGGTGTCCTCACTGAGGAGATCAGAGCAGAGGAAGCAGGCGTCCCGACCCCAGGCTTGGTAACCTGAACGCTCTGGCTCACAGGGTGCACGGGCTGTGAGGAGTCAATGCCACCTGAAAACAACAGCAGAAAGTAGGAACACTTTTTTTTTTTTTCTTTCTATATTTACATAAGCAAATACACAATACAAGCAACTATACTTAATGTTGACTTCACAATCACAAAAACAACACAGTACTTCAGAGAGACGCCTTCACACAAGTATTCGTAGAAAAGGTGGTTGTCTTTTTTAATGTTAAAGGTCTGTAATTTAAAAAACTTCATTAAAATGAGCAGTCTGCTCTGATAACCAACAGCAGAAAGGAAGATGTAAGCTGACACAACCAAGATTAAGCAGAAGCTAAATGAATGCAATTTGTTACCCAATAAGAAAACCCATTTCAAAGCAATTTGCTTCAACCAGTCCTGAGTGTTTCACAGAACTTCTCACGTCTTTTAAACATCTTGATTAGGCATGAGGGCGACGGAGCACTGGCACAGACTGCCCAGGGGGGTTGTGGAATCTCCTTCTCTGGAGATATTCAAGTCTTGCCTGGACACCTACCTGTGCAACCTGGTGTAGGGAACCTGCTTTGGCAGGGGGGTTGGACTCGATGATCTCTTGAGGTCCCTTCCAACCCCTATGATTCTATAATCTGTTTTAAAAATAGTCAGATCGATGCTTCGAGAGATTTAACAGTCCAGTTAAAATTCCTATCAGATAAGGACAGTATAAGCTCAATTACGTTCACGTTAACAAGAGTCACTCTCTGTTTACAACATCATATTATCATTCTCTTTAAAAACAACTACTGTTTAAGAACTTCTGACAGACCAAACTACTAAGAAGAAGAATGGGAAAAAAAATATTTGACCAACTCAATGACTCAGCATACCAACACGGGAATTAAGCTGGAACAAAATTCAGACATTTACAGTTTCAAAGGATTAATTTAAATTACAGATTTCACCAGCGGATGCTCATGTAATTTTAGCTTTGCTTCCCCTGCACAAATAATAGTGCAGCACATACAACACCAGACTTGTTCCTGAATAAATGAGCTGATATTTGACAGGACTTTATGGGGGAAGTTGAGGCCTCCTTTAGAGGCGAAAAAGAGGTTTAAAATGACCCTCTTGTATTTCTTACTCATCTTCAAAATTGACACTGTACTAGTTGCCACCTTAAGGGCACTTTTCTTTAGAATGCAGTTTTTAAATACTGTGTGTAGTACATATACTACTTTTTTGCAACAATTACCAAAACCTAGAGTGAAACCTATTTCTCCAAAGTACGAGCACACAGCATTTCCTATTGAAACGTACTTGCTGTACCCTGTGTTTCCACACAACACCTCATGGACTCCTCAAGGAAGCACCAGCATCTGCCAGCACAAACAACGGTCTGGCAGCTACACAGCTTCCTCGAGCAAGACAAATGAGCTGACTTGGGAAGATCTGCGATGTTAGTGTGCTTACCTTGCTTTAGTAGCAGCAAGAGTTCTGGATGGGATTTTGGTACTTCCCACGCTTCAAATCAATAAAGCAATGCTTGCAATTTCAAGCACTGCCATAAAGCACTCCACATGTTAACAGCACCACACGCTTAAAGTCAAAACTAATTTGATGTGGCTTGAACCAGCTGAAGATTTCGTACTCTCCTGTCAGATACTAGATTCCTATTTTCATGCATAAGCTATCCAAAAATTTCCCCCAAAATGATGTACATCCTTATCTAAATAGGATTAATCTCATTACCCCTGTAAGCGAATGTTTTTAAACTTGGAACAGCTTTTCTTTTTTTATGGAAGCTGTGAAATTACACGTTAAACTTGACTTGGTGACTGGAAAGCTTTGGGAAGCTACATGTAAAAAGGGAACAAATTTAATCTGAAAAAATACAATGACAACTCATCATGAGATAACCTGCGGTTAAGGTGATTTTTTTACTAATATTCTCTTTTTCTTGGCTAGTAGCAAGACCGTGTCTTGCAACACGGGTACTGAACAGTTCAAGATAGTGTACTGCATTTCAGAGGCAAAGCTGAACCGACCACATGCTTCAAGTTTCCCATCAGCTTATCCAGGACAATGCTGGTTAGCCATTCCCACACCAAGGAAGACCATCGTTATGCTGCAGAAAATACAAAACCCCATCTCAGTGGACACAACGTTCTCTGTATTTTCCCCCTCCCCTATAAACCTTTCTTTATGCACGCTAACATTTCATTCATGCCTTTCAACCACGAAGATATCCTGTACTATAAATTACCAAATGATTTTGTAACCAGCTCCTTGGTTACAAAAACTCTGTACCGATAAAGATGTCCTGTTAAAAGACATGCTACAGAAACAATCTTTGCAAATGTGTGAATCAGAGATAAAGCATCATTTTTCCTATACACTATACCAGAAGTTTTTATTTCCAACTTGAGACCTAAAGGAGCAGTTTACCACAGTAGTACCATCAAGTTTTCAGAAGAGGTTAAAGATCCATCTATTCTGAGTTGCTACAGCCATGATCTTGATTGGCCTCCCCCTCCATCCTTCCCGAACTTAGCATTTAATGACTATGGAGAGGTTTACCACCTTCTTGCAGCATCCGATCTCCACAACTTTCCACATTTCAGCTGCAAACCTCTGCCCTTTTTCTAGCCACAGCTGTGCACTATACACACAGGATTATAACATTCCTACAGAAGTAGGACAGCAAGGACTTTAGACCCAATCTAACCTAAGGGGAAGGACACACACGAAGTCAAGAAATTCAAGTATCTCCAGATCAAGCTGCCTGCAGCTCAGCAGACAAGATCCATAAAGCAAAGAAATCCGCCCCATACACCCTCAGAAGTTCTCCCCTCAATGATGGGAGCAGAGGAGACCCTAGTAAAATTTGGGCATCCTCACTGACGAAACGCACAGATCCACACTGCCTGGAAAGTACCAAGAGAATCAGAATTTCAACTGAGATAAGCTGGAAAAACAATAAAGAAAGCTACTGACCTAGAAAGACAAAAGCCCTGAGCAATACAGGGTGTTATTTACATAGGATAGCACTGCTCTAGACAGATATAGTGATAATCTATTTCTATACTTCTGCTGAAATACATAATCAAAAATCTCAGTGACAGAAAGTTCTCTTGGTACAGCAACTAGCAGTAGGAAAGGGTAATCAAAACTTATTTACACGAACAGTCTTAGAAAACACTTGAATTTCAGCATACATTAAGCGATTTTCAAGCAATTTTGCACAGAACAGACTGAAACTGTTTTCTGTCATTGTTTTCTTCTTGAATATTTCATCCCTCTCACTGTTCCCCAGAAAACTTGTTTTTCTGAACTGTTTATCATTTCCTTAGATTGCCAAAGATGTACAAAAAATGGCAAGTCATTTTCAAGTTTCCACTCTGTTCTTTGTTTTTTTGTTTTCTTTCTTTAGGACAGCCAACACTTTGACTTCTCTGTCTAAAAATACTCCATCGGATTGCAACAGAACTGCACAGAGAAATTCAGAAAGTGTTCCTGCCCTCCAAAAAGCACCTCAAACAAGTGTTTGGCATCTTCCTGGCCGAACTATCAGTGTTTTTACATTTTAAGCAAAATACACTGAATTCTATACTTTAAAAACAAACCAACAAACAAACACACAAACAAAAACAGCCAAACAATAAAAAACAACAAACAAAAGCAACATTCAGACTTCATTAACCAAGTCATCCTGTTAAATTATATGAGAAGCTGGTAGGCAATGAATCCTACTTGCATAGTGGGAATTAAATCTGTATCTAAAGGAATTATATGTGACTCAAGTCTGATGGAACACCTACAGCTATGTATAATGCAGTGAAGTACTCGCATCAATACCACAGAAAGAATGGGACCATACTAGTTCAGCCCCAGCTTTTTAAACTGCTGCGAATCCAAGTGAAAGCTGCTACTTGAGCAGTATTTCAGCTCGTCGTGCCAACGTTGCCAGTAAATCAGATTGCTTTCCCTTCAGTCTGCTGCTGGTTGCTACCTTAATTTGCTCTCTTCCTGTCAGCAAACACAGAACCACTTCTGCACTGAGTTTCAACCTGAAAAATAGTTCAGACTGAAAAGAAAGAAGTTATGCTCCAAAGAAATCAGTTTCTCAACAGAGTTCACTGCACAGAGAGGCAGAGGGCATGCTTATCTCAGCAGCTTTACAAGCTCAAAAAGAGTCTGAATGTGGCATATGTAATTATGATCTCACTCCAGCAAAGAAAAATAAAACAAATACTGTAATATTGCCCAAACAAAACAAACAGTGGATTAGTGTCTATTTTTGTAACTGGAAAGTATGTACCTATTACATGCCATTACCACAGTGACTTCAATCATATGCTCTTTGAAATTCAAGTTTGATATTACTACTAGTTCTTCAAGGACATGTGTAACTTGTCAAGCTTTAAGAGAACAGATTAACATTGGAAGCAAGGAGAAAGTCTTGGACAGTGAGGGTG
Organism: Colinus virginianus; assembly: GCA_008692595.2. NCBI lineage: Eukaryota > Metazoa > Chordata > Aves > Galliformes > Odontophoridae > Colinus > Colinus virginianus. The sequence continues at coordinate 15,917,963 of VONY02000005.1, forward strand.
GTGAGGTGCTGGAACAGGCTGCCCAGACATGCAGTTGATGCCCCGTCCCTGGAGGCTTTCAAGGTAAGGCTGGCTCAGGCCCTGGGCAACTTGATCTAGCTGTGGTGTCCCTGTTCACTGCAGAGCAGCTGGACTAGACAGCCTTCAAAGGTCCCTTCCAACTCTAAGGATTCTGTGATTCTACAATCTCAATCACTTGTTTAAACTGCACTGAACGGCTCTGGAAGGCTACACATGGCTCACACTGCTCTGCAGAGTCTGGCCAGCTCTGCTGTCTCGCCCATACATAATACAGCCCTTCCATTCAAAAACAGTTATGAACAAATAATAGTCTTCAAAGAAAAAGGAAAACAAATTAATATGCATGTAAATGAAAAACCTGTGTAAACTAAATCGTAAAGTCTGAACATATAGCAGATAGTCTTCATATGGCCACGGCAAACCTCACCACTCTGGAAAGATGCTGAATAAATAATAAATGATTTTCATACATGTAGTTCGGCATCCTGGAAAGATACGTGAATTCCAAGAAGTTCAGCTATTGGTTCTACACTGAAGATCACTGAGTTTTCAGACACACTTTTAAACCTTTAGTCCTTAAAATAATATATTTTTTTATGCTTAGTCTTTAAATACTATTCTCAAAAGCTCTGTCGAGCCCTCCCTTTTTTTTTTTTTTTAACAGGATTTTGTTTTAGTTTTGAAATATTAAATAAACATGCACAAGAGTACCAGAGACAGAACTCAAATCTCCTGAAACTGAGCTGAAGGATACCACTCAGATTGGAAACAAAAAACAACACAGAAACTAAAGTCAACCCTGACATGCACTGGATGAACTTGGTTTAAGCTAAGCTGTGCTCCTACTCAAAGCTTTACTATCATCAAAAACATGTTCCTTGGTCTTTAAAAGCCTCAGCTACAAGCACTCCAAAACCAATTTTGATGTTAATCTATAATCTGAAAGATCCAGCATAAAGAAGGAAACATTCTACAGCTCACTAATACCCATCTCATCAGAAAACTATTAGTCTTCTACAGCTTACAAGTCAGAACTGCTTCGAGTCAGAACATTACCAGTATAGAAGGACAACCAGAACTTTCTTCCACACGCTATTTAGAGAACACAGCCTCAGAGGGAAGCAAAATGTTTCGTTACATAGGTCCCCCTCACACACATCTAATTCCTTTCACATTTCCTATCCCACGAACTTGCAGTCATGTTTCCCATGAAGCAGCAGAAGCTGACACTACCACTAAGGGCTGAGCGTACTTGCCTTCAGCTGGCAGCCTCCCCACCTCATTCCCTACTGCCACAGCAATGCTAAAATAACATTGCTCATTAAAATAAAAAAAATAAACAGCTACAATCACCTAAAAAGCTGTCACATGCAAATGCTTCTTGAAAAACACACAAAATAATTGGCCCCAAACCCATTTAAGCTTCTAATTTTTCTGAACTGTCTCAAGAGAGAAGAGTGCATACGTGTTCACTAAGATAAGAGTTAAAGAACAACAACAACAAATTCTCATCATCCTCCTTCAAAACAGCATGAAAGACTTACCTTGTAAGTCAACTTAAAAAAATAAAATAATCAACAGCAAATAACTTTTCAACTTTCCCCAGTAGTGTTTTTTTCTCTCTCTCAACAGAAGCACATCAGTGACAGCATTAACTGCTTTTGTGAGGACTGGGGTAACCAAATGAGAAAAGCTCCCAGAAAGGATAGAATTAAAAATTATAATAAAGAATTCCACAGAATGATCAAGTACAAAACAACAAAAGTATGGCATTTCTGATGTTTCCCAGGTGCAGCCTTTAAATAATAATACCGTACCTCGGTTTGCTTGGTTGTTTACTTTAGCAACGGATCCAGTGAGATTCTTGTTGAGGTTGTCCTGAAAGGACTGAGCAGATGAAATAGTTGAGGCTGTAGAGTTATATCCCACAGGAACGTGTTGTTGAAGTGAATGAGGTACTGATGGACTCTGGCTAGAAAATGCGTTTGTCTCTTTGAACTGTCCAGCTGTGGGAAGGCTCTGAGAGGTAAATGCCTGCCCATACACGCTGCTAGCGGCCACGGGAGGATAGGAAACATTTGGATACATGGCACTAGAAACCATGGGCATGTTGTAATGATCAGAATTAAGGGGAAATCCCTGAGACGCAACTGAAGAGCTGACTGAAGAGTTGTAGTGACCACCAAACGCAGAATATGACTGCTGAGCGCTTGTATGCAAGTAGGATCCAGATGGTACTGTTCCTTGAATGGGTCCTTCAGTCAACCCCACTGTATGGGGGGGAGTGTTGTTGTAGAACTGCTGTGATTCCCGGGTATTCAACACACTGCTTCCCACAGGTGGTGTCATGACATTTTGTGCTGGTGCTGAATAGTAAGGGGACTGGTAACTGCCTCTGTATTGATTATCCAAATGGGATGAAACAGCTTTATTGGGCACTTCGGAATAGTGTCCTGAGGGTGCACTGTAGTTTGGAGGAGGCAAGCCATAGCCAGAGTGGAACTGCATCTGACTCTGCACAGGACCTGAAATGAAGAAAAAGTGTCTCATGTATTAAAGGTGCATTTGATAGTGGTACAAATCTACTCTACTTTTTGTAGCCAAAAAGCGATCTGTTCTTGTTTTTTCCTTTATTTGAGGTCAATGTCCATCAGTAGAACAAAATGAACAGACCAAGTACAGTGCATATAAAATACCACATCTAAAATCATTCGCATATACAAAAAAGTACCAGAAAATGCATCTCTTCCATTACAAAAACAAAAAGATGCTTCCACATCAAGACCCTGAGACATCACATTTGTATTTAGAACATTTTAAGAAAGTATTTTAGTAAACAATGAGCAACAGCAAGCACCAAACCAGTATTTCAGTATCTGATTACAACAACATGCCTCCAAGAACTGACTGAATATGGAAAACAAGAAGCCGCTGCCAAATGAGTAAGCTAATATGTAAATACAAGGGTACTCGTCTTAGTAAATCCCCAATATGGTGACCAAAACAAGGGAAAAAATAACTACTCCGAAGCACTTTAACATAATCTTTTGTATTTATGGAAACCATCATTTTTCTGAAACCACAGAGTGTCCGATGAAGCACTTCTGTTCGCTGCATTATACTTCTATCAGGTAGAGAAGATGTTGGTATCAGAGAGCTTCAGCTGTCCCAGCAAGCAGCTCTGCAGCATTAGAGGTGGTCCAGCAAGGGTACACGTTAAGACAGCAAATATTAAGTATGTCCAAATTTTATTTACTTCTTATATAAACTGATCAGTGGTAAATACCAAAGTCTTTCTCGGTGACTTCTCCCAAGCCCTAACCTCTGTTTTCTAGTGAACCATACTTGCATTTCCCTGGACTATCCCCTTTCTTAACACTGGCACACCCTGCTGCTTACACCATGCTGCGTGACGTTATTTCCCAGCATTTGGTGGACAGGGACACGCAGCACAACGCTGCACCACTCAAATTCAACAGCAGGTGAGAGAATGCTGGATTTCTGATCTGCCTCCTTCTACTGACTGTGTCAGTACGTAGGTATTACTTCTCCTATATATGCTTCTGTAGAACAATGAAGTCACCACTGTCCAAGTAACATCCCAGTGTTTTACGATTAAGTTACAGGGCAACTGTAATAATGACTTGTTAACAGAATCATGTAAGCAAGGAACATACCATCCAAAAGTACTTTCTGATCTAACTAATGAAAAGGCATTTCATGTGGCAACCCAAAACTCTGAGTAGAAGAACAAGCAACAGTACTGTAAGAGTGCCAGGTAAAGAGACAGCAAGGCCCTGGGGAACAAAGCACTGGAGCTTTTATAAGCAACAACACCACATTAACAGTTTTGAGGAGTATGTAATTTTATGCTTCTGATTCACTGTTATCATGAAGTGGAACCTACCTTATAATGTTCTGCCGTTTATCCTCCTTCAGAGAGAAAGACTTTCCAATTAGTAACCCACTGACAACTACAGGCTACACTTAGATGTACTTGAGCAGATTTTCAACCTGCCTTTTGCAAAGCAAACTCAAAAATAGACAAATAACTTAGGTCAAGGCTTACTGGTTTCAGAAGCTATGTCATTTAAGGTGGCAAGGAAAGCTGTTCTAGCTGAACATTCTACACATTTGTTTCACTGCGTTGAGGGATGCTGAATAAACCAACTCAGCAGGCATAATTTAGAAACTGGTTTAGGAGCACCTCACTTTAAATAAACACTTGCATATCAATTCACCTTGCAGTATCTAGCTCTGGCTTAGAAACACACACTACATGGATCTGTTGAATTACCAGTACAAAATATCAGTTTCCACATCATAGAACGTCCAAGTCATGTTTATTCACACCTGTAAACAGAATCAGCTATTATGAGTTCAAAATGACACAAAAGCACACAGCAAAATCCCACAAAATCAAGAAATACACTGACAACTATGATATCTGGATTTCAAAACCTTACAACTACCGATGAACTATAATCCCTGTCATCCGAAATGAGCTTCACATCCATTTGAACATAAAGAACGTGATTAGAAAGTAACTCGTAGCGCAATTAGTAGCTGAGGCTTTTAATGACGACTACATAATTGGGCCACTTTCAACACGGGAAATCTGGATCTATTTTTGGCGCTGTTTTGAAATCCGGATAATTGAACATTCTTGTCCTGCCGTCTCAGCCAGTGTACCTTCCTCCCCAAACACCTGACAGCTCTCTTTCACAAACTTTGTACAAGGAGGTGAAAGCCTTATCTGCACACAGCAAGCATTCAGCTAACATGTCACCTCCGTAGCAGACAGCAGGGAAACTCTCCTGCCATCGACAAATCCAAACCTCATAATGTTGCAACATGTAAGTACAAATGCATTAGCAGCTGGATGCCAAAAACATGAGCGCTTTTCCACAGAAAAAAAAAAAGTGCTGCCAGAGGGAAAAAAAAAAAAAAAGAACAGTGTCACAGCTACACTAACACCAACACCCATGGAAATTAGTTAAATTAGCTTGGTTTTCTAGAGTTGTTTGCTATTATTTCTGTCCACACATTCTCTTCAGCCTTCTGCCGTGCACGTGTAATCTACAGATCCTGAATGCACGCTGCCTTCCTAGACAAATTTCCTGCAATTTTTAGCATCTGTGTGCCCAACTGCAGACAACAGGCAGCACAGATCCCACGGGTGTCTCTTACAGAGGGACAAGGGGTAGCACTGCCCTGCCTAGTTCAGTTCTGTGTGTCCTTCACTGCCAGCACAGCACCCACCACACTGAGTCCTGCTGGACTCTCACAGCAGCTCAGCGACAGAATTCAACAGCTTCCCGTTTCCATAACACACTCAGGAATTTCTTATGTCTATCCTCCCCTTCAAATATAACAATAACTAAAGACCTAACACTTAAGGAGTAAGGCAAAACAAAGCTAGAAAATTAAAGTGATTATCCCCAAAATTCTAGCAGAAATAGCAACTGTTCTGTTTGTTTGTTTATTTATTTTTACCAACAATTTGCAGAATATAATAAACAAAGATCTTCTAGAGAAGCAAGGGAATTCAACACAGCCATCCTCACAGCATTAGAAACGTCAATGCGTTAAGCTGTTAACAATGGCTATTGGAAAAATAAATAAGTTTATTTACCACTGATTAATCAAGCAACATTTTCTTGAGCTGACATTCAGAGCCACTTTCACGTTACAAATAAAGCCACCTGCAAAACTTCTACACCACTAATTTTGAGCCTGCAACACTTTATTCAGAAGAACTGCACCTTATAGACCCTGACTGAAGAACAAGAGGCCAAGAAAGATTCTCTTTCTTTTTTAAGCACCAAATTTAAGAACAGCATCAAATTGAGAACACTGAGAAAAAAAGGAAAAGTTTTTTTTTAATTATTTTTATTTTTTCATTTTTAACCTAAGTTCTGTTAAAACTGAAGTCCCCGGAGGTCTCAAATGGATGCGGTTACTAGATCGGCCAAATCCTATTAAAGACAAAGTTGAACATCCGTTTTGCTATCAACTGTCTGTGCAATGAGCTTCCTTCTGGAAAAAAAAATCAGCCCTGCTTTCATCAGATCCAAGCAGCTTCGAAAGCTTAACCTGAAACAATCCAAATGTGATGAAATTAAAACACACAGATCACTCCAAACATCTGCAAGGACACGCGACAGCGTGTTTTACAGCCAATACGGAACTGGCTGCATTCACTGAAGTAACTTACATTTAACCTCCGTTATACTGACGTAACATTAAATTTCAAACTTTTTCTATCTGACAAAATAGAAACTGCTGGTACAGACTTTTTTTCTGGCACTATTCCCCCCCACTATCCCTTCTATTGCAATTATAAAACATAGCTACAAATCTTGGGTCACATTATGTAACTTCACAAGATTAGTGCTTAAAGACTGACAGACTAAGAATTTCAGGACTCTGGTGCTGAAGTACGTGAAGTGACAAATGCAGAGGTCTGGCCTACAAATTAAATATATATCATGGAACAATACCTTAACTTGGAAGCCAAAGGTAACAGGAGTAGTTAGCAAGTAAAGATGGAAGACAATTACTGAATAATATAAGCTTCTCAGAATTTAAAAAAGGCAAAAACATTTATCTGACTGATGGAAAGATCTAACATAAGGTTTAAAACAAGGAATACTGACAACAACATGGAATGAATAGATTAATTTGTACGAAGTGGAGTTCAAAATTGCTGTTTCATTCGGATTAAAACTTGACAACGAACGAAGTTGGCTTTTGTTTGTTTCCAAGAAACACGCTTCCAGGTTACTGCTGATGGAGTATCAGAGTCCTGATAATGTTGTGTTTTTATTATAAGCCATCTAAGACAGAGCTGTGTAAATAATTTTGAAGACATTCAGCATTACAAGTTCGGTGGATATATCTGTAGCAGCTGCTTTTTCCTAAAGGATATGATTGAATTACCTTCCTCATCACGGCTCTTTTGTCTGACCGGCCGAGTTATTCGAAGCCTGCTTGAGAAACCTACGGCTCAGCTACCCTTCAGACACGAGAAACGTTCACAAGTACACATTCTGTAGGTCATCACCCTGCATTCTAGCTTGCGCGGAACAACGCCTGTGCGCACACACGCACAAAAAATAAATAAATAAAAAGCAGCACTGAGACATAAATGACTTTAAAAAAGTCAAAAAAACAAAAATCGCCATGAACTCATTTAATCGCGAGAGGAGCACAAGAAGCAAAAGCCCTCTCCCTATCGCTTCTCACCGAGCTCAGCAGACTCCGCGTTTCCCCCCCTAAGTTCCCTTCGCGTCCTGGCCCCAGTCCAGCAAGGACGCGCTCGACCCGGCCCCACCGGGCCACGGGCCCCGACGAGCGGCCCGACGGAGCCCTCCCCCCGCCCCGAGCACCGCAACCGCGGAGCCCGGCCCCTCCCCGCCCGCCGCGCTAGGCCCCGCGCAGGCCGCTCACCGTTCTGGCAGCGCGGCGCAGAGCCCTGAGGGGCCGCGGCCTCCCGGGACCCACCGGGCCCGCCCGGGTAAGCGGCGACGGCACCAGCGGGCCGCGGCGGCAGCCCGGCGGGCGCAGACATGGCTTCTGGCGGCGCTTCCTCGCTCCCGAGCCGCTCCTGATCCGCTCCCACCGCGGCCGGGGGACACCAGCGGGCGGAAGGCGGCGGCCGCCCCAGGGCCGGTCACGCCTCCGCCCACAGCGCCCCCTGGCGGGGCCTCCACGCACCCCGAGCGCGCCTGGCGCCGGCGTGCTGACAGGACGGCCCCCGGGGAAGCAGAGCTTGTCGCTCTCCGTGCAAGCAACGGAGTCTGTAGTTCTAAATGCAGTTGGTGAGCCTCGCCTGCTCGCTGCTGCCAAAGGGGCTCCATCCAGTTCCGCGCTCCCCACAAGGGAGCGCTGAGCCGTGTGTTGCTGTGCCAGACATCGCCCGCTGCTCCCTCAGATGCTACGTATGCTCTTGTGTTTGGGCTGCACCATCCTGGCGGTCACAGTATCCATCTTAAAGACAGAGGCCAACAGCCTTCAGTCGCTTTTACTTGTCACGAGTGCTTGGCAACTCCCGCCCCTTTTGTGTGCTGCTTTTCCCGCTAGTTGATATCCACTCAAGGTCTTACTCTGATCCTTGTTTCTCTGCCTTGAATGAGAACAGCTTAAGTTTGATCACCTAGCCACTGGTTCTGATCGCCTCCCACCAGATCAAGCTGTGCAGGGCCCCACCCAGCCTGGCCCTGAGTGCCTCCAGGGACAGGAAAGCATGCAAAGTTTCCTTAAATATTGAAGAAACTAATTCAAGCCTGGAACACTGTGCTGAGCCATGTTGCACAGGCCTCTATTAGAACTTTGACACTGTTGGATCTGTCTCTAAGAATGGTTTCTATGTTTTAAAGAAATACAGCAAGAAACAGTGGGCTCAGAATGCAGCACGAGGCAGGTGAGCTATTAAAAACCTAACGCCTTAAGATACCAAAGGATTGAGTGACATGGAAGTTGTGTGATGTTGCTGCAGCTGAAGGGCTCTAAAGCACATTAGTCAAACACACTGAGAGCCCCATTGCCATCCAGCTTTGGTGCAAGTAACTTCTTGGAGATCCTTCCAGGGCTACGTTGCTATGATCAGATCAACAAGCTCTAATCAAGCCTGTTCTCTTGAAACCATCCTCCACCCCTGAGAAGTATTTTATATGAATTATACTATAGAAGAATTCTTCAGAAAGTGAGAACAACTGCTTTTTTTTTTTCCATCATCAATACTGTTTTAGAAGATGTATGAGTGCTTCATTATACTAGTGCTGTTCTTTAGCACACATGAAACTGTATTTTAACAAAGACGTTCCCTTTCCAGAGAAAGGTTTCTCTAAGTACCTAATGGTGATGCATCATCATAAACATATTTGATATCATGACCTATTTAAAAAAAACAAAACAAAAAAAACCACAGTACCCACTTTAATACTTCAGTGTGGGATCAAGCACAAGAGGATATATCCCATTGTGGTAATATATCATGCTAGAAGCAAGAAGAGGCAACTGGGATTCTTCCTGTTGATCTGAATACTTTTGCAATCCTTTTACGTGGATTAATTATTTGTTTTATAAAAACAACCATTACGAGGTGCTTAAATCCTTTCAATCCCAGGAAATACTGATGTGTTAGCAGATAAAATGCAAACCCCTAATGGAAACCTACCACAAACTCAAATCCATTTATTTCATTTGTTCTAATTTAAAATGAAACCAAATGCATTAGCAAGAACTGTTTTAAAGTAAACAATGAATGCTATCATGTATCAAATAACTCACAAGCCAGCTTACCAAGGCTGTTGCTTCTGTCTAGTTTAATAACAAACTTATAGAAGTTCCAAATTCTTTAAGCTTCCAGTGAGTGAGAAAATGGCTGTACAAATTCTATCTACTTAAGCAAAAAATATGAAAAAGCCAATATCAAATCTTACCCATTAGTGATTCCAGGATATTCACTGCCTGTTTTCTATCATACTGCTCTGAAGTTCTCTAGCTGTGCATATCGACAGAACTCTTAACCTCTTGTTTAAAACCATACAAATATGTCAATAATTGTGCACCAATATGTAAACTACTATGCCTAAAGATACAATTCTGCAGCTCTAAGCAATTATACTTTAGTTTGGAAATTTCAAGCCACTGGTAAGAAAGGTTTATATACTCTTTTTGCCAGGTGATGAGGCTTAATTGCTGTAGCAGAAATACCATAGCCTCAACCAGTGATTGAGCACCTGGTGGGAGGGAAGGCCAATCCAGGGGAGCTCAGGTGTATGCAATGAACCTGAGTAGCTGGAAGGGGGTGGAGCCAGGATCTGTCCCTTCCCAGACCTCATTTAAGGGTTGGCAGGGGTCAGTTGAGAGCATCTCTTAATAGAGAGCCTTGCCTATTGGGGTATGTGGCTATCAATGTAAGCAAAGCCTATCAATGTAAGCAAAGCTTTTCTTTGGCTGATGTGTTTGTGCTGGTTTTCATTTTTGTGGTCAAGTTTTGTATTGCTTTGTTGTTACTGTGGTGTTTTTTATTCTTTTATTGTATTGTAATTCCTGGTAAACTCATTTTAATCTCTCAAGCCGTAGGCCTTGCGCTGTTACTTAAGGGTTTTTCAGTCATTTGAGTTTGTGGAGGTAAAACATTAGAGTGTATTTGTTACTTGTAAAAGGGGCAATAAATGGCAAAATCTAAGCTGTGAGAGCTATGCTTGGGAGGAGGAAAAGCCAGGGATAAGTATTTCTAACACAGTCTAAAATATTTCTTGATTTCTTTTGAGATTAAGCCCAGTTGTTTCTAGTTTATCAGAAGCAGAGTACTAAAATTAGGAGTTTTTAGTATTTTTGTTGTTAACTTTTAAACTTCTAGTCATTATAGTTTAATACATTTCTGATTATTCTTTCTCTCTTCTTATAGGAAGTGGGCTGCTTCAGTGCAAGGAAGAGAGCCTTGTGTTTTCACAGTGAGAAGCTTAAGACTGTATTCTTGTGGTACCATCTGGGTGACTTACTTGTAGTCACAATTCTACCATTGTGTTCTACTGTGATGAAGATAAATTAAGGTCCTTTAATTCTACAACATTTGCCTCTGCTTGGTTCTGCTCTGCATGTGACTGAAGGTTAAGTCCTTGGATCCACTGGGTGAGTTTTGTGCATGTGCACTTAATGTGTAGTTGTCTAAGTAGCATAGGGGGCCTAGGGTGGTTGTGCTGCATTTAAAATAAAAAGCGTTCTAAGGTCTAAAACTTTAGAGAGAGAAATCAGTTGTGGTGCAGATCGACTACATTATGGATGTGAAGGTTTTAATTTTAATGTGGTTTATTTTATTAAGTAATGCTACTTATCCTTTCTCTGGCTGAGTGCAGGAAGGAGAAAAGAGTCATCCTTTTCAGTAAAAAAAGGAAAACTGCCTGTTTAACCTCTGGTGCTTCTGTATTTGTGGTTGGGCATGGCTTACCGGCAACGGAGTGTGATTGCTGGGCCATTATCCCTCTCAGGCCACCTTGAGACTCTAGAATATGTTTTTTGTTTCCTCAGAGTGGGGCTTCTTTCTGTCCTTCTGAAGCTCTTAACATTTTATGATTGAGTACACGATTCTGAGTGGTGCTGAATTTTATTTTGTTTTCTGGGTATTTGTACCTGCATTGGAAAAGGCTTAGAAAGCAATGACATCTGCCTGCTGATGTTTTCACCAGCTCTCAAGAGACATACTTGAGTGTTTTATGCAGAAGATATCTTTACTTGGACTTCTGCAGACTACTAGATAAAGGGGACTGTCACTGCCATTGTCATGATGGTTGTACTCTGGGCATCTTTGACTATGGTAGCATCAACAACGGTTTGACTGTAGTATTAGCCTAAGGTGGCTGTAAATAGCAGAATAGTTTTGTGGAGCTTGAAGCTGTAGAAAAATTTAACTGCTACATCTGATAATTGCTGGCTATGGCACATATTAGACTGTCTGATAGGTCAGCCACAAGACTAGAAGTCAGAGTGGTTATTCTGTCTTTCAAGTTAATTACGGGTCTCCTGTGTTTAAATGCTAGTCTCTGATTTCTATAATACCTCTTCAAATCAGGAGATATGAAATTCTTAACTAGATTCTCCTGCCAGACAATTATGCCTGGTAAGCCTCTCGAGTATGCAGTGCAGGAAAATAAATGTATCTGTATCTCTACTGTAATACTCCTTAGTGGTTTCATCAGCTGCACAGTTCAGTCCGCAGCTTCAATGCAAAGAAATCACTAGACATGCTGTGGTTAAGTGAACCTGCAAGTCAACTATATCCAGAGTTCTAAATATTTTCATGGGTTTTGTATGAAGGGCAATTTAGAGTACAAGATTCTGTGTTAGCTTTGAAGATGGATAAACAAAAGCAAGAGAATCTGGGATCTTTTTGTCCCATGTCCCAGCTGTGGAGGTGTAGCTATGCTGTGATCCAAGCAGACTGAGCTTAAGCTCATGAGAGCTTTTCAGTTTTGAGCTCTTAAACTTTTATGCTTTTCTGGTAACTTTTATAAGTCCTGTTAAACTAATAAACCCCTGAAAGATCTGTTGCTCTCTGGCAGTTTGACATTTTATAGGCTTTCCACTAAGATGGAGCAGTGACTTGTCTAAACCTTTGCTGCTCCCTTCTTTCTCTGGTGGCTCCAGATGTGCTGCTTGCCCTCATGGCTAATCTTGCCATTACTTTTAAAAACAGCAGTGTGGTGGAAATACATCAGCCTGTATCTGAAAGTAGTTTTTCTGGAAGTTTAAGTTACTGGTCCTCTCTGTATCTTGGCATGTGCACTGTAAAACCCACAGGCCCAAATCAGAGGATGGTTCCTCCTCTACAGCGACTGTACAGGCACTACTGTGTGTATACGCTGCAGGTTTTGAGCAGCTCAGTCGCATGGTAAAGTCATTGCCCTCAAAGGGGGGGGGGGGGCTCTCACATGAATGGAGGCAGTAAGATAAGCCCGTATCACCTGTAGATCAAACCATCCAAACTGAAATAGAAGGTAATGAAACCATTCAAGCACAATTAAACGTACCATGCGTTAGCAGTATGTGGGAAGCATGTTATGTTAACGAAATATTATGCATTAAATATAAAGCTCAGATCTTGCACTGACTGCCTTGTCCTCTGATATGAGGCTTGCTATGGATAGGCACACAACATTTCACTCTAGTTAGGAAAAGCATTACTCAAAGGTATAGTGGTAAATAATGCATTCTTGCAGTGCGTTTGTATACTCATGGTACCCTATCAACTGCTACTTATTTAAGGTCATACTTATTAATGAGTGAGTGTGCACTGTTGTCAACCAAGATGACATAGCTTTCACTGTATATAAATGCATTTGGTAGGAATGTAATGGTGGAACATGATTATATGACATGCACACGTGAACTGGGATGTTATACTTATGAAAAAATAATAATGTCATTGTCAAATGAATAATAACAGTATTAATGTGGGAAGGAATACTTGTTTTAGGTCTTTTTCAGGTATTGAAATAGCCCATTTGAAAAAAAGTTTAGTGTTTTTACTTGTTCTGACAGCCTTACTAGTCTCAATCTTGTAACTGTTTTAGCTATGGCTTATCACCTATTATAATTTCCCAGCAGCAGCCTCTTAATTTACTTGTTTTATTTTGTGTGTGAATTAACTTTATTTTTACACTCTGATTTGTGTTGAATTAAGCAGTGGTACCATAGTTTCAAATTCCTCTTAAGCAGGAGGGAGTAGTGTAAGCAGTACTTTTTGAAGTACATCTTCTGCTAATACTGCAGTGCTTACTGTCCAGCAACATAAAATAGAAAAAATAATAGAAGTGCTTGCATGAAAATTTGCACTATGTTAGAAAAATATTTTGATGTGTAAAGATCAACTTTTGGTGTGGTGCTTTTGCTTTAAACAGTATAGTTTTTTCTAAGAGCAGCCTGTGCTGTGGTTTCACCTTGCACTGGAAATAGCATCAGAGCAAGTCACGCTTTCAGAAATGAAGGTGAAGCTTTTCCTTTATGTAAGGACATGTGTCATGGTCTATGGAACTATTTCTCAGTAGGCGTCTGCTCTGAGTTAGGACAGAAAGACTGCCACTTCTTACTCTGTGCTGTGAGACATCCCTGGTTTTAATCCCCCTCTGTGCTGGCAGTTTGTCTATGGTGAAGTGTGACTGAGAATCAGCTGCAGAAGTGCCCCTGCACTGGGCTCTTGGAGCTGAGTCCCCTGCAAGGGCTGTGCCAGGACAGCATTTTCCTGTTTTCACTCTTGCTTTGTCTTATGATGCTCAAATTCAAGTCTGATTTTTTTTCCCTGGGGCAAGCAGAATTTTTTTAGAATGTTTATAACAGAGCTGCAAATTTATGTGCTTCACTTTTTCTCAAAGCTAAATTTTGTCCTTAGTTGTCTATTTGGAGGTCCTTGGACCTCTGCCTTTAGATGTGTAAGTAAGATCCCTAGCTCAGGAACATGTCTAGAAGTAGGTGAGCATTTGCTGGCAAGTTACTTACAACCTGAGAAGAAGGCAGCTCTAGATTGACACCATTTGGAAGGCTCACTGGATGCTTTCATTTTCAGGAATGTTTTTTTTTTTTTTTAGCACTTTTGACAGTTGTAGTATATAACACCTGACATGTAACTAGATTTTATGGCTTCTGTCACCCCTTTTTTTCCCTCAGTGTCAAAATGCTTTCCATGACTCCAAAAGCAGCCGTTTTCTTATTAAAAATATTCAAGTATTTATTTTCACATTTAAACCAGTATTCTGCTTCAGAAACATGCCCAGAGCTAATCCTCTTTACATGCCTTCTACATTAAAGTAAATCCAAATGTCTTTTTTGAAGGCAAAATACACAGAGAGTAGTCAGCTGGACAGGCATCCTTCTCCTAATTTGATTGTTTGTAAGAGTATTACATTTATAGGTGGTAAATTAATGCCATGTGGTCTGAGGTGTCTGGAACTGGGAGCACTCTCATTCAGCCCTGGAGTGTCTGGAGCTGTTCAGGAAGTGCAAACGTAGTAGTGTACTGCTATTTTCTTTCCAGCTCTGGGCTAGGCTTGAGCAGAGTGATCAGGGTTAAGTTTACTCTTCATGTGCAGAGTTTTGTGCTGTTGCTTGTGGTAGATGTCACAACTTCTACTCTTGCTTTTTCCATACCAGGATTGTGTCACAGAGCTAAACCCCCCTTACGCTTGCAGAACAGAGAGAGATATAATGGGCCTCTTTCCTTAGAGATCTGTGAGCATCTAGGAAGCCTGAATTCCAAGTATTTTATTTTATTATTTCCTGAGTAAACACATTAATGATCTGTCTGAGCCTGGAGGAGAATATAAATAAATTGGCCCCTGAGAATAGCAGCAGACACTGGCATTTTGCGTCTCTGGGAGCTGTAACTACGAAACGTTCTGTTAACTTCAGACACAAATCCTTCACTGAGTTTCACAGTTCAGGTGCCCTTCTGTTGTGGATTTTAACTAGAAAAGGCAGGTTTTCAACAATGCTAGAGAATAATTTTAATGTTTTTGGAAGTGTTTATTTAAATCAGATCTCTTATTTTCAGAATTTAAGAAATGACTTTGTGGACTTTTTTCCATTAGTCTATAGCTTGTCTGAGGCACTGTATGATGCAGTTATATTGCTGTCAGTGAAATAATAGAGAACTACTGGTAAGTGCCACATCTGAGATAATAGCAGCAGAGGAGCTTTTACTTGCTTAGGTTGCCAGATTTCACAGTACTTCTTTGAAAACTGATTCTTCTGCAATCTCTGTGGCAGCTTCTTCATACTTCATGAGTCCCTCAGAGACAATCTCGGGCCCTTTGTGCCACTGCAGTATTTTATTTGGGTGGCTTTGAAGAGAAATAAGAGAACCAGATTGTTTCAATGGGAGAACACAATACAGATGCTCAAAGGAGCCTTGAGGAGAGAGAGAGAGAAGGGGGAATGCAGGGAGTGCTGCTAGTCTTAGACTTCAAAATCACGTTAACTGCTTGCAAATGGGATTTTATATACAATATACAATTTATAAACAATGAAGCAGAGCAAAACAGGTATGAAACCGAAAATGAAGTACTGTGGTCTATTTATTTCCAACTCCTGCATAAGTTGGATGTTACTTTTCTGTTTTTCTTACTGTTGCTGCTAGAATACTTTGAGCTTGCGGCTCAGTCACATGTAGTGATGAAAGCACAGATATCTCAACCAGAATGAGGAATGAATTAGGTGGGCAAGTTCCTTTCTAAATAATGAACTTGTCTGGAGTCAAAGTGCAAAACATGTGCCTTGACATTTCCTCTTTCCCTCTTAGAGGAGCAGAGCAGGTGCTTAAGTTGCCCTGAGTAGTAATTGTGTTGAATGTGGGTCTCTTGTGCTGTGCTCAGAGCTGGATGTAGCTGAAGAGAATTTGGTGGGTGTTCAGCAACTCGGGATTGTCTTTTCTGTGAGTATTGAGAAAGTGGTGTGTGGTTCTGCTCACACCAATGAGCCCAGCTCCTGTCTAGTAGCTGATGATTATAGCTTAAGTGTTGGCAGTGTGTGTAATTTCTCTATGAAATCCTCTCTAACCTATTTACTGGAAGTACTGAAGTGTGCTCCCAGGTCTTTATTAGTTGTTGGCCATCTAGAAATTATCTGTAGTACCCCTATATTTTCTTACAAGCATTTTTTTTTGTTAGATAATACAGATAAGTTCTGTTATAAACCGTGTATAAAGGAAGTAGGTAGCTTTTCCGTTCTTGCTGCTTGTGGCATTACCCTGCTATAACCTAGTGCAAAATGAGACCTGATATCTGATTTGAAGGTTTGGAGAAAATTTTCCCACCAAGGGCAATTGGAAAGGGTCACTCAGCAAAGCTCACCCTGCCTTCCTCATCATCAGCTGGGAGGTGTGATGGCCCTCATGTTGCCAGAACTTCTTGGAGCTCAGGTGGGAGCCCTCTGTTGAGAAGTGCTGCTGTGTACTGTAATAACTATGTCTGAGCCCTTCTTAAAGATGGGAGGTTTAGTTTGGATAGAAGATATTTCTTTCTGACTATGGTGGGGCACTGGTACAGGTTGCCCAGAGAGGTGGTGGATGCTCTGGGTCCAGCTGAAGGGGCTATGAGCACCTGATGGAGCAGTAGGTGTCCATGCTCATTGCAGAGCAGTTGGACTAGATGGCCTTTAAGGATTCTTTCCAACTCAAATGGTTCTATGATTCTTTAGTGTACAAACTGAAGGATGTAGAAACGGCAGAAACCCCGAATTCCTGTGTTAGCTGCGTTTTCCGCTGAGCAAAAGCAGTTCGGCCACTGGGGGATGCTGCTGCACATCAAATAACTGAACCCGAGGAAAGAAAGAGCAAGGGATACTTCACAATACACTGATCCATAGCAACTTTTTTTTTTTTTAGGCATTTAGAGGGGGAATCCGAGACAGAAATAAGTTCAAGATTGTTGTGTTGAGTGAAACAGTAACTCAGCTTTCAGTAATTTGGGAGAACGACTTCAGCTCTTAAAAGAAACACATTGCCTTTTAGTCCTGTACAAATTGCTAAACCAGGAGCTTTCTTCTCTGTTCTAGAGTATTGACTGCTGGGATTTGGGTAACAAAAAGATCTGTGTTCCTGGATGTGGAAGGTTTTAGCCTGCTCAGTAATATGCTTTAAACATAGGGGAAAAAAAACTTGCAGGACAGAGTGTAATTAAAATTCAGAGATGTAATTAAGCACAGAAATTAGAAATACTCCTGGGAATTCATGTAATATTCCTGTCTGAGCAGAAACCCGATAAGCTTAGTGGTGATTCCAGTTTAAAACGAAGGTGTTGGAAAGGCTTTTGCTGGAGCAGTGTTGAAGAAGTTCCAAAAATGCAGAGATCAACTGTAAATTTCATTTGTGTTTATATGTGCTTGTTGGTGTAACAGACTCGGTGTGCTGTGTAGCTTTATCACTCTCTGTTGCAGCTTGGGATTCTGTGAGTGCTCGCCATTAGATAGTATTGTTTCCTGTCCTATGATGATTTCTGACGTAAAAAGAATGTGAAAATTAGTGAAACAATGCGGAGTTTTTATTGCCCTTTGGCAATGCGAATGGCTATTCATCTGCAGGGAGCTCACTTATCGCTAGCGATCTTTTCTCTGTGCCTTTCTCATCATGTTTAACTTTAGGAATTGAGTGCTTTTTCGTTTTGTTTCCCTTAAGGATTCTTTGAGGGTCAGGCAAGAGAAGGGGTACTTTTTAGGAGTGTTTTCAACATGAGTTGATGCAGTTCTCTTGCCCCTATTTCATAGAATAAGGCTAATATGTTCATACTTGCATGGTTATTTTTAGATACCCTATTTCCATATTTAGTAAATGCAGTTTTTAGCCTTACAGAAAAGGAGGCCATTTACTTGGGTATCTACATACAGAGAATTATAAGCTTGGAGTAGCGTATAAAGAAAAGCTCAATTTCTGGTCGGACCTGAGTTGGTGTGCCTTTATGGGTCCTTACTTCATGGATATACTATATTCTACACCTAAAACAAATGTATATTAAGTTATTTCAGAAAGATGTCTTCTTTTGGCACTGCCACTTCAGTAAGAAAATCCCACTTGTTGTAGGCATAACAGCTACCATTCAGTGACAGCAGCAATAGAAGGCAAAGCATAAGCCTGTTCCAAAGCCAGGAGTGTGAGAGGTAGGTGGATATGTAGGGAGTGGGAGGCTGAGAGTCAAAAGGAAGATGGAAGTTCATGTAGTGAGAGGAATATGTGAGCTCTGTAGTATGTTGGTTTTTTTTTTTTTTGCATATATCAGTGGTAATCTGGTGCTATAGCACAATGCTAGGCAAGCCTCAGTAAGCCAACTAATTCCATGATACTTTGCAGAGGAGAGATTGGAAGATAAATGTGCATTGAAAGGATAAAGTAACTGTAATTGTATGAGTTGATAAACATTCTCTTCATAGGAAAGCCTGTGTTGATAAGGCCTAAGCAAATGGGAGAAGTATTTATTGCAGAATGGGAAGCATATAAGGTTTTATTGTTGTATTTGTTTCAGGTGACTTGCAAATATTCATTGTGTAAGGATTCTGAACATTCCTACATGCAATAGCGATATTACTGTTTCTTTCCTCTAAGAAACTTTGGAAAATTGGTCTGTTTCTTTTAGCACTTTAACTGGCAGGATGTGGTTGCAGGTTCTGCCATCAGAACTTGATCCTGGATTGGGTCAGTTTCTGGTCGCTTTGCGGGGAAGGAAGGAGATGATCTCAAGATGTGTGCTTGCTCTGCAAACAGATGGAAGACTGGGTCTTGCTACAGGCAGCACGAGGTCTACTTTAGGCACCAGTCACTGATACTGCTTTACCGTAAAGTGGGTGCAGATGTTATTGGTGAGCAGAGGAACATTGGAAGCCTTTCAAAGGAAATGCGTTTAAGGAGGGATTTGGAGGAGGAAGTAGCGGGAGCTTTGCACGTGAGAGGTTGTGATTAAATGTTCGACTTGATCTATAAATGACAGGACAACATTCAGAGCAGTCTCACCAAACAAATCATAGGATATTTGATCTGCGAGTGTCAAGCTTGACAAGTCCCTTGGCTGCTTGTGAGCATTTCACAGTGAATTCTTAGAAAAGTTAATCTGAAATGTATGCCCTCCTTTGGAGGGAGGATTAACAGTGCTCCTAGGAGAATCAGAATGAGTGATGTACTCAGCTGAACAAGAATCTTGATTAACAAATCTACAGGCACAGGGAGTTGGAAAGAAACTAAAGATAGACATGATCTTCTTGCAAACAGCTCCACTATTATATGAAGTATTTTGTATTAAATTAGTTTTGAGCAAGCTCTGTAGAAATAGCAACCATGTTAATGTGCAGATCCTGGTATTCACTGCGTTCATCAGAGCAGTCAAGAACCCATTGGAGCTAAGTTCAGGAACTTTTGTTTTCTCTTGTTGAAGAACATCACTACTTCAACATTTCTATAAAATTTCTGTGTCTAGTGAATAATTTGGATAAGAAAATCAGACAGATCAAAGGAATGAAATGAAGTGTAGGAGTGAGGAAGGAATTAGAACAGTTTATTAAAAGCTCTGGTCAAATCTGTTCTTCTGTTCTGCCATTCTCTACTTTATTTCAACTGCTGCCCATCCCTAAGTTTGTCTCAGTGTATGTGGATTTATAGGGTCTCTTTTGTTTTAACACGTGGATGTATCTGAACACATTTTCATTGGAAAAAGGAAGAATCTAGACTAATAAATGCTGTTAAAGTTAATACTGATCCTTGTCTATCTCTTTAACCTTGACCTCATCTAGATCAAGATAAGGTCAGTTCTTTGCCTTAGTTGAATTTTCAACTGACCACTCAATCAAGTGAGTTCCTGCAGTATGCGAACAGAAATTCTGCGGAAGTGGACTTTGTGTGTGCTCTGCTGTGTTGGCAATTTCTCTTTTTCAAATCAAGAGAGTTAAGATCCATAAGCTCTGCTAACACAGCCAAGCCATGGATGGGCTTTGGGTGACCCACTCTCTTGAATCGCTGCATGATTTCTTCAGGTATTGAAAATCTGAACCCAGAAATTAATTTCTCTATGACCAAATTATTTCTGTTCAGGAAAAAAAAAAGTGAGCTCCATATGCAGATTTAGTAATTTCTGCAGTTATTTTAAAGCTTATTCTTTTGAGTAGCTGCCATTTCTCATTGCTGTCAAAGCAGGCTAGCAGTTCAGAATGTTGCTGCTGGCATTGTGCCTGTTGAAGAAAGTTTATTTGTATAGGTTTCTGATTCTTAGAGTGCTGAAGATCTAATGCATTTTATTCATTGTTCGTTTGTCTGAAAGTGGTCACTTCCCCATTCTCCTTTTATGGTCTGCATGCAGTTGGTGGCTACAGATTGTGCTTGTGAATTTACTATGAAGGTTTGTAGTAATTCTCTGTTCCATAACCACCAACAGTGCTCTGGTTCTGTGCCAGCTTCCTCAGTGCTACCCTACTGTGATCCTACCACTTGTATTTCATATCCTCCCATCTCTCCTTTGCTATCTAATTCTTGCTTTGTGGTGAGGTCCCTCAACAATGATGCTGCAAAGCTTGCGTCTTCCATGCTTGATTTTCCATGAAGGGTTGAATCAGGCTCTTGTCTTGGCAGCTTGCCCTTTGAGCGGAAACTCTGGGGAAATGAGCATTGCTGTTCTGTTCATCTGTTCACGGGCACTGGCACAGGTAGTCTGGAGAGGTGGTGGAACACTTCAACCCTAGAGACACTCAAGGTCAGGCTGAAGGCAGGCAGATGTCATCTACCTGAACTTCTGCAAAGCCTTTGGCATGATTCCTCACTACACGCTTCTCTCGAAATATTAGAGGTATGGTTTTAGATGGATTGAGATCTAGTTGTCTGGTTGCAGACAAAGGGCCATGAGCAGTGGTTCTATGTCTGGGTGGAGGCAAGTTGCGAGTGGTGTCCCCCAAGTCTCGGGGCTGGTGCTCTTCATCTTTATCAGTGATATAGATGGTGGAATTGAGTGCACCCTCAGCAAGTTTGTGGATGACACCAAGCTAAGTGATCCTGTAGCTACACTGGAGGGAAGGGAGGCCATTCAGAGAGACCTGGATGGGCTGGAGAAGTTGGCCTGTGTGAATCCAATGAGGTTCAACAAGGCAAAGTGATGTACTTGGGATGGAGCAATCCCAGGTGTTGATACAGACTAGGGAAAGTACTCCTGTAAAGCAGCCCTGCGGAGGAGGAGGTGGGGGTTCTGGTAGACAGGAAGCTGGACATGAGCCAGCAATGTGCACTTGTAGCCTGGAATGCCTACTGCATCCTGGGTTGCCTTAGAAAAGGGGTGGCCAGCAGGGAGAGTGAGGTGATTATCCCCCTCTACCCACCTTGTGTGAGGTCTTTGTCAGGAGTACTGTGTCCAGGCCTGGGGCGTCCAGCACAGGGAGGATGCAGAGCTTCTGGAAGGAACCTGAAATAATCCTGGAGCACCTCTTCCATGAGCAAAGATTGAGGGAACTGGGATTATTTAGCTTGGGGAAGAGAAGGCTCTGGGATGATCTCATTGTGGCCTTTTAATACTTGAAGGAAGCCTATAAACAGGAGGGGGAGTGACTGTTGATGTGGTCAGTAATGATAGGACAAGGGGGAATAGTTTTGAACCAAGACAGGATATGTAGGTTAGATTGTAGGAGGAAGTTTTTTACTTGGAGGGTGGAGATGTGCTGGAACAGATTGTACAGAGAGGTTGTGGATGCCTCGTCCTTGGAGGCATTCAAGGCAAGACTGGATGTGGCTCTGAGCAGCCTGGTCTAGTGGTTGGCAACCACTAGGGGTTGAAACTAGATAATCTTTAAGGTTGTTTTCAACCCAGGTCATCTTTTCTTTTCATTTTAAGAGCACTCGGTGGATCTGTAGGTGTCCCTGTTTCTTGCAGTGGAGTTGGATTAGATGGCCTGTCAGGGTCCCTTCCAACACCAGCAATTCTTTGTTTCTGTGCTTGTTGTGCCTTTTATGTTCTCAAATGTGAGGAGTCTTTTTTTATGAAATTGAGTAAGGACTGTTGATTATATAAAGACTGCATTGCCATGGGCTGAAAATGAGAAGTCAAGATTTTTAAAATGTTAGTGAAGATAAGTAGCATGCTTCCTTCATAGTGAAACCAGTTGCTGAGCTGCTGGAGCACAAAATGTATGTAATCTGTGCCATTTGTTTGTGTTCCTAGCTATGACCTTCTGAGCTAACTTTAGGTACTTCTTAGAAAAATCTTGGCCTACTGTCAACAACATAATCAACAGGCGAAGAAGTTAGTTGTAAGTAGACCACCCTGAAATAGTTCTGCTTTTGCTTGGCAATTTCTACCATTCCCCGCTGGATCTCTCCCTTGAATGGAATATCCAGTTGGATTTATTGTGTTTTCACCATAATCATGATTGTAATGTTCTTTTTTTGTCCTTTTAAAATCTTCTCATGAGGAAGAAGTCAGCTGTGAATGAGGAAAACAGGTGTTATAGATAGCATACACCTTGTTCATAACTTTTCTTTCTTAAAAAGAAAAGTCTTCCATGACCTTTGAGACCTACTTCTTGTTTGCTTTATCCTGCAGAATGCAAAGCTCTGCTAAGTGAGGCTATTTTGGTTTGGTCTCATAATGAATCAGTAACAAATTCCAGCACTGTAGAGAGAGCTGGGAAGGCAGTATATCTCCTTTACTGTGGAAAGGGAAACAATGCTTTTAGAAGCTATTTAGGCTTCTGTGTTACATTTGGGACCTTCTTTGATGGAAAGCAGAGGAGCACTGAATTCACCTAGCAAAAATCAGTGGCTTTAACTGTGGATGTTTCTGCAGCTTTAGAGCAGGGACACTCAGATATGGCTGAGGATTATAAGGAAATTTTGCCCAGTCTGCACTGATATCTTGGACTGTCACATGGGAAGTATGCATATACCACAAGAGCCTACAGGGTGCAGCTGTGGGTCTCTGCTCTGGTTCACACCTGTGGAGGTGATGTGCACTACTTTTCCAGGAACCAACCCCTAGTGAGATTAACCATCTGGCTTTGAGCTCCTCTGTTTGTGGCTCCTCTTGTGGGACAGTGTTGGAAATATACCAATATTCTTTTCCTGGGGACCTTGAAGAGATCTGCTGTTTTGTCCAGTAGTGCTAGGTTTAGTAGATCCAGAGTTACCAAAGTATTCCACCAGGATCAGAGAAGAAGTGGACTATTTGTCTTTTGATGAGTATTGTGCAGAGGTGCTAGTATTAAGTGGTGGGAGGATTATGCGTCCTTTCCTTTAGAGCTGAATGCAAAGTCAGAATTAAAGGGATCCTGTGATGGGCAAGTTGAGAGTCAGACAACTGGCATTTGGTGTTAACACTGAAATCATAACCAATGAGAAGAAGAAAGTATGGAAAGAAACCTGTAATAAACTCCACAATTATTGAGTTTGGCTCTGGTGTGGTGGTAATTTATGGTACTCAAGTGCTGTCTTAACCCCTCTCAGCTAGAGAGATCTTGCCTGTAAGATCTGAGGAGTTTGTTTCAGACTGATAGAAATTGCAACTCATGTGCAAGTTACTTAAGCAAGCATATATGGGAAGGCGGAGTTGCTCAAAATATTTTTGCAGTAACACTTGCAGGGGGAATAAAGTAACTTTGTGCTGTGAGGATTGGTGAGTTTAGGAAGCAAATCATGTAACGTATTACCTTCAAGTAAATTAGTCTTCCAGACCCTGAACAATTCTTCCTGTTGGTTACTTTTTAACTTTCTTTTAGTCTCTCATTAGTAATCCACAAAATATCAAATCCACGTTCACTTCACCATCTGCATCTTTGTTTTTTCTGATTTACACCTCAAAGAAGCAAAAACCTTTTTGATTCTTTTGATGTATATGTTGTATTGCATATTACAGGTTCCCACAGTTCTTACTGCTCCGTGTTCAGCAAATGCAGTCACCTTGTAGGACTGCTCATCATCATAAAACATCTTCCAGCACATTTCAGGTGTGTATTTCAATAAGACAGCAATGTAAGAGATTTTTTTGCTGAGCTAGTAACATCTATGATGGTGTCCCACTTAGTCTAACTTTAACTGGTGTTGAACAAAACTGATATTTAATTCCTGTGAGAAAAAGTTCCTATTAAAAAAGTTGTTTTGGCTCATATTGTCAAGTAATGCAAGCAGCAGGGTGAGCTGTCAATGCAGAAACTCATGTCAAGACAGCAGTTACACTGAACAGAGGGAGTAAACACACAGCTGATGAGAGCTTTTTGAAGAATGTTGCTCCAAAAGGCCCTTTAATAACATGCAACCTGAGAAACAGTATCCAGAGTTCTGGTTAGTGTTGGATTAAATACAAAGTTATTAGTAGGGTATTTCTTTTTTTTTTCCAGGAGACAGCCATTGCTATTGCTGAGGTGTCTAGAATCACAGAATTATGAAGGTTGAAAAAGCCCAGTAAAATCATTTAGTCCTATTATCAGCCTACCTCTACTGTGCCTGTAAACACATGTCCCTTAGTACCACATCTATCCTTTCCTTGAACACCCCCAGGGACCCTTTGACCTACCTGGGTAGCCTCTGCCAACACCTCACCACCCGTTCTGAGAACAAATTTTTCATAGTATTTTTTAATTTATCTTCCTAATGTTTCCTATCTCTATTCTTATTTCCCATAAGACCACAGTTCTGCTTTAAAGCGAAGTTACTATTTACACTTTTAAATTCAAACAATAACAAAAACATGTGGAGAACTTCCTAGGAGTCACCTATTTCTTATCTGCAGGAAGCTGGACTCAAGACAGGTCTACCTTTGTTTTGTGAAACTGAGAAATTGGGTTTAGCGATACTGTGTTTTACTTCATTTCTTTTGAGAGATGACTTTGGCTGTCTTTAGGTTTAAACTTAGGTGGAATGGCTTTAATTCCCATCAAAATTAATTTAGTTTTCAATTTGTTAGCTCATTCTTGCGTTGAAAGTAAATCAGAGAAGCACATTAATCAGTATTAATTTTCTGTTTCCTAACACTCTAGGTAGCTGTAAAATAATAGTGGGACAATGACTGGTTATTTTCTTTTGGTTTCTTGAACTCCCAGGGCTGTGCTGTGCTCTCCTCAAGGTTTAATGTGCGTTTACTAATGGCATAAGTTCTAGCCACAAAGCGTATGATTAAAAAGTGCTGAAAGAAATGCTGATATTTAATTTCCTTTACATTAGCAGTGGCATTCCAAAAAGAAATAAAACTTAAGAGTTCAGAAACTGAACAAGCAAGAGGGAGACTTGAGAAAAAGCTTCAGTTTTCTACTGTGTGTTCGAGTTTTCTTCAGGAAATGTGGCTTCTATATGTGTGTGGTGCAGGGGGACAGCAGTACTTCTCTGTATGGCACCCTGAAATAATTATGCTCAATTCCTGGACATGCCATTACTGGACTAATAAGTGAACAACTCGTTTTCTTCTCTCTTAATTCCGTCCAATTGTGGTTTGAAGCAAGGTTGGCTTTGCAATAGGCAATATGATACTCACATATGTTAGCCAAAGCAGTAAAAGATGGTAGGAATGAATTAATACAGCGTGAGTGAGTAATGTACATGAAATTGAGGGCTCTGCTCTGTGATCCCTGTCAGATTTAGCAGTGACTGCTTAGATCCTAGCTGCTCCAGCTGGCTGTCCTGCCCTTTAAATGTTACTGCTTTTGCTGCAGAGAAGGGACAGGAGATGCACTCTTCAGCAGCAGTGCACTGCTTAGCATTTTAATGTAAGACTAAAATCAGTTGGTATATTGGGTTAAGCCCTGTAGCATCAGAACAGCTGATGTGTTGCCTGCTGTGCTATCTCTGCTGTCAAGAGTAGCAGCTTCTGATAAAGAGACAGAGGAGATTTGTGAGGCAGCAGACTTAACTGGGTAATGTTGCTGTAAGTGATGGGGGACTGTGTAATGCATTGCTAAACTGGACAAAGGTAAAGGCTGGGAAGGAGAGAAGTATAGCTGTTCGAACTCCCTATTCATGTTTTACTTTAGTATTATAGTAGTCTTACATTTTCACAAGGGTTTCCTACTGTTGTCTTCTACTTTGAACCGTAGTGTAGCAGCTGAGGGTCCTATTAGTGCAATCCTACCTGAATTCTTTTCAATTCTGGTTTTCACAGGCAATTGCAAAGGCTATCAATATGTCACAGTCTTTGCCATTTTCCTGTCTTTATCGTAGGTATTTACTCTATTTTGCAAAGAAATCAAAAGGAGCTCCTAGCTCTGGAGGGTTTGTAGTTTAACAGTCAGACTGTGGCAGGGAAAAGAGTGGTTAGGTGCTGCAACAGGATACCTGGGAAGGTGGTGGAGTCACCATTCCTGGAGGCGTGTAAGAAAGTTTTAGATGCTTACTGTACTGAGGGACAGATGTTAGTGGACAGTATTGGCGATAAGCGGATGGTTGGAGGTCTTTTCCAACCTTGGTGATTCTATGATTCTGTGTAATTAAGAAATAGGTGCAAGTCTTTTTCAATGGCATGGGAGAACACTTGCCACATTCACACTGTCTGAAAGAGAAATCTTGTGGTTGCAGAGAAGCTCTGACAAGCTCAGGTGGGAATGAGATGACCCTTTCACACTATGGGAATTCATAAATGGGTTAGACTTCTAAAGAAATGGAAAACAGGGCCTTAGAGCTATGTGAAGAAGAGAGAGTGCCCCTGAGCAAAGATGACAAGCATCAAAAAACATAGCTCACATTTCTATTATCTAGGTTTCACAAAGCTTTAGGGATCCTAGAAGTTGAAAACTTCTCTTGCAGAAGAGAATGAGCAGTGTTCTTCCTTCAGACTTGGTAACTTGCGCCAAAATTACCTCCTCTTCAGCATCCTTCCCATGACTCTTGCCCAGTGAAAGCACAGACAGACAAGTAAATAGTTAGGTAGCAGAGGGAAGATGAAACTCACAACTGTAAGCAATTGTGATGCCCTGAACTACCATCTAAGTGTGGAATTTGTTTTATGTTCCTTGGAGATGTTCAGAGCTTTTAACCTTGGTTCTTTTCTGCCCTTGGAATTGAGCAAAATTGAACCAAAATGAAGAATCTATGAGATTGAGATGCAGACCAAGTGGGGATTTGTGTGAGGAAGCTAAATATAGAGTCTCTAATAAGAGTGGGAAGGCTGGGAATGGAGTAGTGTGGCACACAAGACACAGTGAGACATTCAATTAACCTTAATTCAAGTGCCATGTTTCAGTCTGTGCTGCTTTGCTTGCTGGGAGTGTGAGTCAAAGTACCCATGGCGTTTTGGTGAGGGCATTGCGATCTGTTGAGATTTTCACAACCAACATTTAAAATCTGTCTTCGTAGTTCAGCTCTTAAATGAAAAGAAAGCTAAGCCTATTTTCTAACAAAGTTGTAGAGTAATATTCATTGCTGGGCTGACAGCCTTCATGGCCAGTTACGGATGAACTACGAACCCTAGAAAATAAGGCTCATAATGGAAACTGCAATTCAACCATGTAATGATAGCATTGCAAATGGGATATGGTAATACCAAATCATTCTCTGCCTGAGTGAACTGGCTACCTTGGAGTTGGAAGGAATTCATTTACTTTGTACTAATCTTGTCTGAGCTGAAAAGAAATCAGCAGACATCTTCTTAATGTAAAATATTGGAAATGTTGGCATATTGAGTAATATCATGGCTTATCGGGTCTGGAAACTAGAGAAGAATGCCTAGAAAAGGCTATAAATTGTTGGCAAGCTGTAGAATAGGTCGCTGTGAGAGAGGGAAGAGAAAGGAGAAAATAATCAGTGCTTTAATGGCTTAAACTGTGCCTGTAAATAAGGGACAGATGTTTCCTATCAGTGCACCCACTTATGAAACAACTTCATCCCTGCAAACCAGTGCACTGAAACTTCTTTACATAATGGCAGTGTAACTCAGCATAATATCCAAATGCTTGTGGAACTGTTTACAAAACAGGTAGCTGTAAATGTAAAATCAGAGTTGAGACAGGTGGTGACTCTGACAAGTACCCACAACTTCTGTGTCCAGAGACATGCTTTGCTGTCCACCTTCGTAGGTAGCGATGTTTTGTTCCTTTGGCCAGTGCTAGTTGCTGGTTCAGAATGCTACTTCTTACACTTATGCACGAGGCAATAAAGCATGTCAAAATTGGTTGCCCAAGGCCAGGCAATTCAGGGCTAATGCACTCTCTATATCCTTGAGCCTTTTTCCATGTGCAAATACACTATGGTATTTCATTACCAGATCATATGACAGTGTGATGTGACAACGTGGCGTACTCTTCAGTGAAATGGGAAACGTTGAGAAACCCGTGTTATTCACATCAGAAGCTTTCCACCATAAAAGTGACATGCCTTCTGTGATGGAATGTGTGTGGATGCTTTAATATTCTTCATACAGCATCATTTCTGTCATTATGGTAATGACAAGCTCTGCATGCTTAACCTATAACTTACAGACATCACTTTTATTTGTGTCCACTGAACCAGACTGTTCTCTACCCTTGTTTACTCAAGTTAGTGAAACAATTCCAGGATTAAGGGTTTCAGCAATGTCAGAGGGATTAAAGCAAACGTTTTACAGAAGCGATTGGGATTTAAGAGCCTCTTTCCTTACTTTTTTTTTTTAATGCACTCCAGCAACTGCTATTTTTCACTCAGTTCATCATATGCTACAGTGCCTCAGCTGCAACATTGGAACCGATAGCCGGACCGTGGTCTTAGCTCTTTCTGACTTTCACAGAGCTGAAAGGTTGTAGTTTGTCAGTCAGAATTCCTAAGAACGGGACTTCATGTCAGGAGATTAAGGGAGCTTTTCCGTGGGTGATTTCATCTGTAATTCAGTTTCCTCCTTTTCTGAACAAGAGGAGTCTAGT
>VONY02000005.1:15946953-15964748 GCA_008692595.2 Colinus virginianus
CAGATGCTCTCCCAGGCTTATTGAAAAGTCCAGACCTGTTTCCTTCACAAGAGCATGTAATTCATTAGATTTTGATGAGTCCATTTTCAGTGTGATTGCTACGAAATGTCAAACTTTCCCATTAAGTGTTCTTTTACTCAGCTGGTTATCGGTATTCGACCCTTCTTTACAGTTTCTAGAATCTGGTTCCCTATATGCAAAATACAGTGCAGGCAGGATTGCTTTGATAACAGCATCAGCGTTTGGAAATGTCTTTGCTGGCTGCTGGTCGTGCAAAGTGCCCCTTGTTGAAAAGGCTTCTGTGCAATCAGCAGGGGCAGGCACGATGGAGCGAGCTGGCCAGGGTGTGAATTTGCAGCGCATTAGCTGCTCACCATTAGCTCTGGTAGTAAATGTGTCATTGTGCTCACAAAAGCATTCTTAGTGCAGATTAAGGCTATCCACACAGGAAGCTTTTGCAGAGTGGCTGGAGCTGCATAAATTCACACCTTAGTTTAGTCAGTAGTAAATTTCCCCTGTAGACAAGACCGCAGCTTATCCACTCACTTAGCTCGCATCTCTCATAATGCAGCTTTTCACAAGTGTCAAATGTTTGACTGCACTCACTGACACGTCTTCATTTTTGTCTGAGTGTTCCCTCTAACACTTGGCAGAGATATCCCCATCTGCTCGTGTCTTTCCCCAAATAAAGATGGGGATGTCACGGGTTGGAACCTCACCTACATCCACTGCTATATTTCCAGTTGATGCTGGTGTTTTCCCCCCCGTGGCCGTCCTTCTTCATCCTCCACAACCGACTTCATCTTCCCCTACTTCTGCATTTCCTTGTAGCTCTTTAGTTAAGAGTTGCACGAGAAAAGCAAAGCCTTGATGCAGTCTGAGCTTGAACTCATGGGTTTTCTGTATTTTTAAAGACTGCAGTGCAAAGGAGACCACGTGAATCCATGGCTGAGCAGAGCTGTTACCATTTGTTCGTTTTTCAGACACCTTTGGCTGTGGACAAAGCTCTCTGCTGTAATTCGCCAATGCTGTAATCTTAATTTTAGTACCTCTTCCTCATCCCTGATTTCTTTAATGTGGCTTGGGCTTGCTGCCTGTTGGTTAGGTGCTAAGCTCTTTGGGACTGGACTGATTCCTTTTGTACTTCAAGTTCTAGCTCAATGGAGGCATCACTACAATACAAGCGATGGTGGTCGTAACTGCTGCTGACAACTGAAATAGATGGCACTTTACAAACCTTCTTTGCTTTGTCTGCATTAATATGGAGAACAGAGGGATATCACCGTGATCCCAACATTGAAAACAAGGATCAAACTGGTGCTACGGCTGTATTTCTCTCTTTCTTCTGACCTGATAAGTCATCTTAGGAGTGTTTTCTGGCATGCTTTTAATTTTCCCTCAGCACTGAAGGAACACCAGAAGAAGTCCAGCTTTTCTACACTTTCTTTTCCCCTTGCAAAATTATGTGGGACTTATGTGTAATCTATGCAGTTTATGGGGCAGGCTACTCAAAGAGAATGTATTATTATTATTTTAGAGGACATCACAGAGATGCTTGAGCAATGCTCTGTTGTCAGAATGGAGAGATAGTGTTGATAGTTTAGCTCCAAATCTTGAATTCCCTCTGCTAGCCTCATAGCTGACTCAAGGGAACCTTTTCTCTTTGCCTTATACCTTCTCTTTTTCTTGAAAAGATCTTATCTTTTAATAAGAGTACTTATTTGCATGGCAATTCACACTTCCAGCTCACAGATATCTAAGCAACAGCCTTGCTGTAGACTTCTTAGAAATCGAAAGAAGTGGTCCAGAGACCTTAAATACTTCGCTCAGTGATGTGCTCTGCAGAGGAGAAAGAAGATTCTACCTCTTCTTAGCTTCTGCGCTCTGTACCTCTTTCAAGCATGGGGTTAGTAATGCGGTAAGTGGGAAATTTTTCTCAAAATCCTTTCTGAAAGCTTGATTAGGTGTATGCACGCTGCAGTGTAACTCAGACAGAATACTAACTTTTTATCACAAGGCCATCATAAATAACAGTGGAAGTCTTTCTGTTCCATCTTCACATATGGAAAGCTTTTTAGGATGCACACCTTGTACTTATTTCCTTGCTGAAAATCTTCACGAATGCATATTTTGGCTTTCTACCCAGAGCTTTGGAGAAATTGCTCTAATAAACTCTCTTCTCTCCTCCCCAAGAGCTTTCATTTTCTTTCCCCTGAGTAAGCAGCATGTCAGCGCAAGTGGGTTTACCTCGTGTGTTTAGTGGAGATGGCATATTTTTAAAGAGAAGACCTCATGCTCACTTATGACCCTATAGGCCTGCAATCAGGCACTACAGTTAGAGGCGTAGTCAGGTGCTACTTTTACATATCCAAGTGGACGACGTGCAGTGATGCTGCTTAGTTTCTGTTTAAATCAAAGTAGGTAAGATTCGTGGTGGTTTTAACTTCTAATTTCCGTGTTGCATGTAAATGGTTGCTACTAGCTTTGTATAAGAAGTGTTAGAAAGACATACTTCTGAGCTTCAGGATTTCACCTTTTTGATAATGACTTGACTTTTGGCTTTGTTTTGATGTATAAACAAATTAACTGCTGTGAATGTGGACGTTTGGATTTATTGATTTGACAGGTTAATATTGACCTCCTGTCCTGGTCAGTGTTTGCCTGGGGGGATATTAAATCTTAGTGTGTGTCACAAAAGTCAGCACAGATATTGTACTTAGAGGAGAAAATCATAATGTTAGAAGTTATATTAACTAGTAATGAAAGCTTGGTAGAACTAATTATTTTCAGGTATAAGTCAAATTAATCAAACTATTGGTATGGCTGTTTTTTTGTTTTTTTTTAATGGTCAAGCACCTTGACCTACAATTTGGAGATATTAAATTTGGGTAAACTGAAGTTTAACATAAAAAAGTGGGGTTGGGGATTGGGGACAAGTAAAGTGATTGGTTTATAGTTTAAAAAAAAAAAGCATTTTCTCACTGCGAGGGGGGAAATAGGCTCACAAAAGGGGCAAACATAGAAGCACAATTTTTTTTCTCTGTTCTTTTAACTGATAGAAAAAGGGATTATTTGAGCAGTGCTTGCTTTTACATTTGCTATACAAGCTTTCACTTAAAGCATCAGGAAATTTCTCTGCACTGTGGCGATGTCTAATCTTGATTTTTAGAGAGAGGCATAAAGAGACAGACAAACATTTATCTCCAGGGAGGTAACAACTGATTCAGCTGCAGCCAGCTGTTTTCATACATTTACCAGAGTACATTCCTCCAGGGCTCCCACACTGCTGACCTATAAAAGGTGAGCTCTAGGAGATTACCAGCTTGCTGTCTTCCTGTGCTATGTGTAAGACTTAACAACATGAAAAAGGGAATTTTGCCCCTCTTCTTATTGCTGGAGAAGCCATTTTCATCCTTCTGATGGGCTTCTCACTGCTCTGCCACTTGGTGAAAAAAGGCGTTATTGATCCCTATTACGTATTCTTCGTATTTTGTTGGATGTAGGAATTTAATAAAAAGGAATGTCCCTCTGAAGTTTTGTCGAACTCTTCTCTGAATTAATGTGGGGCAGCTCATGCCATTCCACAGCTGTTGTCTTGTTTACATATCACCGTTCAGAGGGACATTCCCGTCATGGGACATATGGACCATGTATGTTACATATTGCATTCTAGGATAAGTCTGCTTAAATCCCATTTTTATGGCCTGAATTTTTAAGTCCCTGCAAGGGTCTGCCACAGGAGACTGACAGGAGGGACAGGTGTATCGTGGATTCAACGTGGTGACAAGTTTTCAGATTCAGCTACATTCTTCCAGCAGCAAAGGGCAGAGCAGCTGGCAGTCCCCAGCCCTCTGCCTCTGTAGGGATCTAGGAAGAGCCTGTCATGCTCCTGTGCATGTGAAAATGTGAACTTTTAACTGAAATAAATTGCACCAATTTTTGCAGGATGGTTTTAAAAGGGTCCTTCTGAAGCTCACTGAACCTGCAAGCAAGGTAATTCCATTAAGTGAACACTCCTAGATACAGGCACCCTATGTGTATGCATTTTAGAGTGCTCTTTTGGGGAATACATATGCAATGTAACAGGGAAAGCCAAAAAGCAAGTAAAGACTAGGCTTCCTCTGGCTGCATTATAGCTAAGGGCAGCAAGATACTCAGTAAAGGTCTAAATTACATGGCTGTGGTAGGGAGGAGAGGACATGCCCATTCCTGCTCTTTCCCCTCAAGGCGTAGCTGGCACTGCTGGTCAGAAATAGGCATTTTTGTAGAAGCATAAGGTAGGGAGCAGCAGGCTGGGAGAGGCATTGGCCGTGCCTACAGAGCAGGCATGGCAAGGGCTCCTTTTGCTGCACTTTCACTGAGTCACACCTGGGCTCTTTTCCTTCTCTTGTGCATATTCATGGTGCTGCTATGAGGTCCTATGAGGTCCATGGTGAGCTGGTGAGGTCCTGTTTAGACTACAAATCCAACTATAGGAAAAACAGCTAAGAAAAAACAGAAACCAGCCACCTCCTTTGGTTGTAAAAGAGGAATGGTGTGAGAATTCAGAATGAAGTCCCAGCCCCCCTCTTCCCTCATATATGATATAGCCAGCAGGCAATCTCTCTTCAGAGCCCTTTCTTGCAAGATGTTATAGGTATTTCTGCGTACAAGCTATTTCCTCTTCTTTGAAGGTCACTGCGAGGTTGAGCTGCATCATTACACAACTCAGCAAAGGCAGGTGCTACAATTACCTAAGTCTAAAAAATCATGCAAGACCGCTTGCTTTTTCACGAAAAGAGCAAGCATCTGGGATCTTTCCTCTTTCATTGTAATCTCATTTGCTGTGACGTGAATGGTTTCAGGTCCCTGAATTTCCCTCAAAGAGCATCTCTAAGTACCAGCCAGAAGGAATCTGGTGAGGGGAGAGTGGTTATACAGAACTCCTTGCTTCATGGCCACCCTCCCCCAGAATCACATTCGCTCCCTCCTGAAAGTAGCAGCTGTGGCTGATGCATTCATCCAGCAGCGGAGAGCGCAATTTCGGTCTGAAACTGCATTGTTGCTTGGTAACCACCTGCCCAAGTGCGCACAGTGCTGCGTGTGGTGCCCAGAGCCCGAGGCGTCACATCCCTCCGACAAGTGGGTGCCTCGCAGCTGGCCTGGGGATCAGCAGTGCTAGGCGAGGAGCCCTCCTGCACCTGGTCACAGCGATTGAGAAGTTTGGCTCTTTTTCTGATCTGTGAGATTATCGTCCTGCTCTTTGCTCCTGGCTTTGGAGCTCTGGGAAGATGTAAGTGCAACACAAGCCGTACTGTTCTGTGTGTATAGACAAGTACCTGTCCCAGTCCACTGTGCTGTCACCAAAAGACAGCACGGTGCAAGAACTTTTATAGCTTTCCTATTTGCATATATTTGCCGTATAACTTTTCATGATGTTCTGGGACTCTGTCATGTAGTATACTTAAAGTACATTTGGGGATTTGAATGTATTTGGAGCTGGGTCAGATGTGAAGCTTGGCTCCAGATCAGATCTCACTTGCATTAAGTCTCATTACCATGTGAAACTTTAGATCAGTGTTTGTATTCAGCCTAAACAAAGCTAGAATCCTGCAAGCTGCTCTTGTAAGAGCGCAGTTATTTCGGTGGCTACCTGAGCACTTGAGGCTTTGCATAACAAATGTTAGTATTGCATGCTAGACATTTACCAGCAGGCTCATTACTCTTATTTAAAAATAAAAAATAAAAAAAAATCAGACTTTTTATGAAACCTAACTAAAAAGATCCTTTTCTTAAAAAAGATTCTGGGTTTGTGTCAGAGACTTATATCCTCTTCCCTCCCAAGACTTTCCCTTTTCCACCTTTTTCTGGACAGTGTAAGAGCCAGTAACTTATTGGAGGGGAAGAAGATGGCCAGAGTGGTATAGATGTGAAATAGCATGTATCTGATGCTGTTGAACACTGATAAGAAGTTTTCCATTGTGCAGGTTGCTAGCTTAAAATACAGAAGGAAAACCCCAAACTGAATCAGAATATAGCAGAACATTTGTTTTGGCACATTGAACACTGAGGCATGTATTTGGAACAGCTTGTGCAGGAAGAGTCACACCTTTGAAAACAAAATAAAGCTCATGTTCACACCTCACATGTGAAAACTGGGCCTAAAAATAATATAACATCACTGTGCTAAACACACTGTATCACATGGAGCCACCAAGAACAAGGCTCCTAGCCCTCTAAGATGCTTAGTACTTGTTCCATTCCACCATGCATCCCATCATTGTTTCCCTCTGCGTGAGAATTCCTTGCCTCTTTTTAGGCTTGTTGCAGCTGCTTGATGCCTCTTGCCATTGCTGTATGAACCCAAAGGTACCCTTTCCTTTCAACCTCACAATTGGTGATGTGGGAACGCAATACAACCTTAATTTGTTTGCACATTCCTTATACATTATACTCTCCATCTGCTTATGGAATGCAGCAGGCTCTACAGAAATGCTCTGTGCTCTCTGTGACAATTACACCATTTTATTTAATAGCATACTGACTAACTACTCTCCTGGATACCATAGAAATTCGTCCACTTTTCTGGCCTGCTAAGCAAGGAGGGGTTGCCTCGCTTCCTCACAGTTCCTCTGTGAGTGGTGCCCCCGTGCAGATGAGGAGAAGAGATGGCTGCACAAGCACTCCCCTCACAAAGAGAAAATGCTCTTGTAAGAGTTCTCCATTTGCTGGGAGAGCGGGAGGTCCCTGTCCCTCTTGCTCTCCTCTCGTGTTCATGCATCGATGGTGGCTCTGAAGCTATTTCAGTCATCAGTTTTCCATGGGCTGCTGTGCTGCGTGTGAGAGCAGCTGAGGCACGCAGGCTGTGCTATGAGCATCCAGCCAGGGGCAGCCCTGCAGCAAACAGCTGTGCTGCTTTGAGAGTAAACGCGAGCCAAAGGCCTTATTTTGTGGTGCTCACAAGACCACCGTTCACAGGAGGAAAGAAGAAAAAAAGCATAAAACAAACTGTAATGTGGTAACTTTCCCCTTAACACAAGAGCAATTCTTGGAGGCCCTGTGTATAGCTCACATAGGTCCTTTATAAAGCACTCCTCTTAAGAGCTACCTGGCATGGCAATGTCCTTGCTCTCTCTCGCTCTCCTGCTGTGAATTTTCCAGCTGGAATGATGCTTTCTTTTAGTGCTCCTTCATTACACAGTCAACTACTTTGCTCACCAGGGAAATAAAGGTTAATTGGCCCTGTACAATTACGGATTTGTATCATTGGCGCTCCAGATAGACAAGATTAACAAACAATGATTGCAGAAATGGTAATGACTAAGCTAGAGACACGCTGAAATTGTCACCCAAAACTAAAAGTTGTGATGAGCACACTACTTAGATAGCTATCTGGTATGAGGTTATGCAGACATCTTTGGAAGTTATTTACTAAAGCAGAGTTGATCCATGGTAAATGGCAACGTCTCCAAAATCGCAAGCGTTAAGTGCGTTCATTTTAAGATTTCTAATCTGCCACTAACTTTTTCGCAGATCAATTTTTTTAACATAAATTGCAGGCAAGTGACTTTCTATCCTTCTCTGTCTTGATATTCCATTTCACTTTGTTAGCAGTTATTACAACAGAAAAGACATCTTTAGCTCAGAACAGATTTTCAACCCATTTAACAGTTCATTCTGGGATGATGGAAAAACAATCGAAGCTAAATGGTTCATCTAAGCACAGAACTACCATCCATTATGGCAAAAGCTGTAGAAATGGCACATTCCTTCTCAGGCCATCATTTCAAGAATAAAATAGCACAAGAAGTGGTGCATTGACTCCTACTTCTGTCCACTGTAATGGAGTGGCACAAGTCAGTTTCACTGCCTATGGCAGGGACTGGATTTGTGCCTAGGAGTTCCCTCTCAGAGAGATCTTGTGTTGAGCAACAGGACTACTCAGCCCTACGGCCCATGGCTGTGGAATGGTAACTTGGGAAGTGCATAAGGATGAAGGATACCATAATAAAAAAGTTGACTTTTTAAAGAGCTGAATGGGAGCTAATAAATAAATAAGCCTTTATGTTCATTTTACGTCTTAAAATGGCTTTGGGCGAGTGCGTGTTTCTTTCCAGGGCAAGTCATAGGAAAAGTAGTTTTGGATTCAGTATGGAAATGGGTTTAGAGAGGAAACAAATTCTCTCTCTTAAATGGAAGTGCAAAAGAAAACTGCAAAGACCCAAATGCCTGGCTTCTTTGAGAGCCCTTACCAGAGTGAAGGGGAGGAGTCGTGCTGGAAAGGTGAGATAAGGTCTGTGCTTGTATAGACTGGGAAATAAGAAAATAGCTTCAAGAGGTGAGAAATGCCAAAGAAATAAAATAGGTATGGTAAAAAAAAAAAAAAAAAAAAGGTGTTTAAGAGGTTCCTTTTCCCTGAATGCATTCCCCCAAATCCTATTTAATATTAATGACACTTAAATGCACGGCTCCTGGGGAAAGAACAGTGACCCTTATGTGCTTAAATAGGATCCTACTATTTGGAGCAGCACAAGAAGTAGCTGAAACGAGTAGCTTAAGTTGTAAAGAAATGTGGAGTGCAGATGCACTGCGGGAGCCACTAGGAAAGTAAAATAAGACCAATAAAACAGAAGAAATAAAGAGATAATTGATGTAAGGGCTATGTCCTAAATCCTGGTAGCTGCCTTGCTGCTGGTAGATCTCCTTGACTTGTGCTAGATGCATAGTCCATAATAAGCAGCTACTGTTCACTCTGGCCAGCAGATAACTACAAAGATCTCAATGATGACATTACTATTAAGAACTTTCCTTCTCCTTTTTGCTGTGCCATCTGTTAAATACTACGATGAAGAGGCACATCCTTGTTTGTCTTTTTATATAGCCAGGAAGAAAATAGCTCAAGAGCCAGCACCGTGAGTTCTGAATTGCAGTTTTGCTGGAGGTGTTGAGGAAGAAGTGAGAGCTCAGCCCTCCATGCAGAGCCTACAGCACAGCTACCTCAGCAAGAGGCTGCACAAAGCCTCAGACTCTCGTGGCAATGCAGGAAGCCTT
The DNA here is from genome assembly GCA_008692595.2 of Colinus virginianus. NCBI lineage: Eukaryota > Metazoa > Chordata > Aves > Galliformes > Odontophoridae > Colinus > Colinus virginianus. Next base: position 15,955,984 of record VONY02000005.1, read on the forward strand.
ACATCATGGCTGTAGTGCAGAAGTTTTACAGCTGATTTATGGGATTGGTTTCAGAACTCCTCGCTCTGTTAGAAGTATATGGGACTTTTCCTATAAACACAGATTGAGGAGAAGGCTTTGGAGTACTTTTTACACATTGTAATCATATACAGGCATGCTATCACTTGTAAAAAATATTATATCCCCTCTCTCTCTACATGCATATATGCATATCCCCCATTTTATTTTAAGCATATGGGCTGGGTATTCCTGTGGGTAAACCACCTAGAAATTAGTTCCAGACAGACACGTTAATGGAGACTCAAATAACTAAAACATATAGTACAGCTGATGAAACCTTGGCAGCAAAATATTTAAGTGCTGCCAGAAAAAAAATTAGATTCCCAACTCACAGCCAACTTTTATTATCCTTTTGATGACCAGTACTACCAGTTTGCTTTGGTCTTGGTAACTTTTATGTATTTCATGTATTCTGGAGACTAACGTGTGATCAGCTACAGTTGTAACAGTCATAACAGTTGGCTGTGGTGCCGAGGTACTTCTCAGGTTGTCTGGGGGTCAGCCCAGCGTCACTCCTGGATGTGGCATGGCACAGGAACCTGCCTTGGGCAGCAGAGGCCCCCCCCTTCCCCCCTGTCCCCGTCTGGGGCATGGTTTCTTAGGTGAATCTTGTCCTGTGTTGCAGAAATCTGGCAGGCACATCCCTTAAGGACTGCAGGACACATGCTGTGAGTTACAGATGCCTATTCAGTGGCTTCCTGAGAGGAGAGGCACTGCTGCTGGATTTTATATTCATCACAAAGCTCATTGGAAAAGGTATCTTCCCTTCCTTTCAAATCTGTTTTGCAAAGCATCTGCTGTGTTTTATGCGGCTGATTTCTGTGGAAGGGAGTGATTCCTATGCAGGATTTACACACGCCGGCAGCAGAGCGAGTATTGAGGGGTAGGCTTAATCCTCAGCTGTGCTCCAGCTGATATCAAAGAGCTTTTATATTTAATAAGCCTTAAACACTTACAATCACAGAAGACAGAGACAGACAGGAAAATACAGTACAACCAAACTGTCTCTAGGGCAAGATGGAACATTAATCAGCACAGAATTTCTTAAATGGGTGCAAATCCATACTCAATAATAATGAAGAATTAAGCACACATCACCCTGCTGCTCAAGAGGGATAGCATATCTATATATAACATCAGGCAGACAGCACAGAAAACCTGACTTTGGGTATGTTTGTGTCAGAAAGCAGATATATAGGCACGGAGTAGACTTTTCCCCAAATCATTTTTCCTTACTTTCATCAAGGAGAGTGAACCCGAGGCATAGCAGACCCCTCTCCAGAGAGCTGTTCTGCATGCCACTTCTCTGCTCACCCACCTGGCCTTCCACATCAAGCAGAAAATACTTCAGCTACAGTGATCAAAAACATTCCCTTTCTTGCCCCACCGGGGGAATGCTGCTCCCAAAGCCCATTGGGATCTGCTGCTGTCCCTGCAGCACAAGGACTGATGTAATTTTAGATCCTAACTGTCCTGAATCAGACACAGTCGGAAGGACAATATTTTAGAGGCTTTAACCAAACCAGAGTGAAAATCTCAGCTGGAAAACGTTCTTCCTTAAGTGCACTGCACACTTTCTTGCTCTCATACTGTCTTACGCCGAGATCTGCTGAGCGCAGATAAGATGGCTTCATCCTGCCAGGTAGCTGGCAAAACACTTATTTTAGAGTTCCCCTATCTCCTCCCAGTCCTTCAGTGTACAAATATCAAGTGGTTTGTGTCACAATGATAGATTTTTCCTGCCCTTATTTTCTTATCCATAGAGCTATTACCATAGATGCCTGTCCCCTTCCTCTCTCATTTTCACCTCTCCTCCACTAAGAAGGAACCCATTGCCCTCAATTACGAGTCCATAATAAATTCATCTTTCTCTTATTTCTCTCCACAGCATTACTGCTTTCTACAGAGTTAGCACAAGGTCACCCTCGTGTCTCAGCTTCCCCCTTTATCAGCTCCCACCATTACTGACATTTGCTGCAGACCCTATATGACCAGTTACCAATGTATTCCTGCTCTCCTATAAACTCTGACAACTCCCTGAGAGAACGAGAGCTAGCGTTTAACTCATGTACATTTCAGCTGACTGGTTTTGACAGTGCAGTCTTGGAAAGATAAAGGAACAGGAAGGCTTGTGTTGACTCCTAAACAGACAGTTACAGTGCAGCACTCCAAGTTGCAGGGAACATGCGGAGGGCTCTGAATTAGGAGGTAGTGGAGCAGAGCTAAGGGAAATATAAGCACTGAAGAAGAGATCCAGGGCTAAGGGGCAAGACTGATACTGAGGATGGGAAGTTAACAGGCTACTTCCTGGCCTCTTTCTCCCTTAATGTTACCCTCGGAGAGTTGGACCCTTCCAGCCAGCATCATCACAAAGACTGATATTTTCTTACAGGAACAGTAAATGGGGAAAACTTTAAAATAAAAGCAATAGAAATAGTTTGAAGAATGTGACAGCTACGAGAAGTCTGTGACAGTAATTTGAAGAATCTGTGCCCTGAAAGGTGCAGCGAGGTCTCTGGCAGCTGGAAGCCTGACTGAGTTGAGATGATGCAGACATAAGGCTGGGACTTGTAATCCCGAGCAGCCGGGCTACTTTATTGTGCTTATTCCCAGGAATACTCTTGAAATCTTCTGGAGATCTATGGATTCTTTAGCTGATAGTATCTCCTGGCTGGTCTCCTTTATCTCTCCACTTAGTGGAAAGGAAAAATTCCCTAAATTTCATGATCAGGTTTCAGACACTCTTGATATTCAGCACTACGGCTCGCAGAGGCTGTGCTCAGTGAGATGTTAGTCCCATAATTTTCTTGATAATGACTTAATTCTTTCCAGATGTCATGACTGCCTTACTCTGTTCTCATTCCCTAAGAATTTCACGTGCAAGATGTGACAATACTGATTTTTGGAATCAGCCTCAGTGTTTGAGAATCCCATGCCTTATAAACACCTTTTAAAAGCTATTGTAATTAATTCTACCGTCCAGCCTTCAAGGAACAGGGCTGACTACCTTCTTCCCCTTTTATAGAGTGAGAAAGAGGTATCTAGAGCCAGGAGCTCCAGGTCCAAGGCAGGGAGAGGGCAAGAGGCTGATCTGACACCTGGCAGCTCACTGGGAGTAAAATAGATAAAAGGTCTGAGAAGAACAAGTTGTCTTCTCAAATGCTAAGAACAAAGTGAAATGCACAGGACAAACTTCCCACCCACTTCATGGTGACCCTGTTGCATAGCTTAATCATATGCTTACCAGGAGAGTTTACAATTTGTATTGGTCAGACCAAGAGAAATTGAGCAGTCATTTTGCAGATAAGCCTTTAAAGGCAAGGATTTTTTCATGTATAGATAGATATAAAATTTTCTTTCCTACTGACTTGTGACATAGTTGAACATTAGTGCATTAGAAAAAGAACAGAAGTACTAAAACAGGAATTTCTGTTGAACCTACCTTTGATCCCTTCAAAATTTTTTAACGCTGAGTTTCAACCACTGCTTGGCAAGGACAAATCTTCAGAGCCCACCACTGCTGTTTTCAGACCTGGCAACCAACAGAGACCTCAGGAGGACTGTGGGATCACTGCCAGCACTAGGGGAGCTGAAGATAACTGAGGGTACCAGACATCCTGATAAATATTTTTAGTTGTTAGACATCCTTGTTACAGAGTCTGCCATGAAGCTGTGATTGCCAATGTCCTGTGTACCATTTTGATATATTTGGTGATTTTTGCCTTTTTTTTGAGGCATGAAAATATCCTCAGAGTTACCAGTGCCATTTTTCAGAGTTGGTTTATACTGTGATCCCTCAGGAGTCTACTCTTTAGTGGAATAATTTCACTAGGAAATAAAGTTGCTCCTTAAATGTAACAGAAGTTACTTAGTAATAACTTCATATAAAAAGGATAGAAAAAAAAGCAACCAGAAATGCTGATTAACAATTAAAGTGTCCCTGCCTATTCTTGGCTTTTTATGTTGGATACTATATTTTGACCCTTGTCTTGGCATTTCCATGTCTTCCAAATGCTCCAACGCACGTGCATAACTGCTTTCAGGACTGATCCTGTTCATTTGGATCAGGCTATGTGTGTGAGTAAAGCTGTGTGTTAATACGGGGCTTTGCAGGCTCACAGATTTCATCACAACCTCATCCCCACTGTCCTTCACAAACATCCATCAGTTCCAGCGGCCTTTGTTTACAGACAAATAAACAAGCTGAGAAGCCAAAAGATGTGAATTGGCCTGAAGTCAGAGCAAGGAAGCCTTTTTTTCTGTCCAAGATACTCAAGTCTGGTCTCCTCGTTTCCCTTCTGATTATGGTTCTCCGGTCAGTAAAAGTTCTGCCAGGATGTCCCAAGCATCAGCTGCATTTTAAAGCAAATATTTGAGGCTCTGAAAAATGCAAGGTAGTCAGTTTATCTGTTATGAAGTGTTTTCTAATGCATTCACACGCAAAAAAATGCTCGTGAATTTTAGTAGAAAAAATGATATACCGTGTCTGAATTTTGTCTTGAATCAGTCGGTTTGTAGGTTTAGGAGAGCTGGCTTCATCATGTTAAAAAAAAAGGAAATCCTGTGAAATATATTAAAATCCAGATGCAAGGGTTTTTTGTTTTATTGTATTATTTTTTATCGGGGTTGCCAAAATACCAGTAAGGTTATGGAACTTATAAACTAAATCTTATGCTCATGTGATTGAATAGCCTCTAGTCTGAAGATAAGTCTGACTTAAAGACTCAAATATATGAAGTGCTTGTACGGTAGATGTGAAATGGGTATATCTAAGCATTAAATCACCACCAAGTGTTATCCATCTGCTAAGTATATTAATGTACTGCATCATGTATACTATACTTCAGTGTGCTCACATCAAATTTAAAGTGACAGAAGGCAATCTATTTGGGTATTTGAAAATGAAAGGCTCTTCCAGCTTTTTTTTTAATATTTTTTTTTCCAAAACAAGAAAGTAAGTCGTTTTCTGTTTTTCTGGTGATTCTTGGCAGATAGGATGAGCAGCTCAGTGAGAAACACTGTACTGTCTGACACTCCAGGGAGCTGAAAAGAGAGGCAAGTCACAGAACTGCCGAATTCTGCTTCTGCACAGAAGTGGAGAGAAATCTCATTTAGGGCATGAGAGGCACTGAGGGTGAACTGAGCAGGCATGAGAGGAGCGGAGGAAGCAGCAGACTGAAGATACAGTTCGAGTCCACATATAATGAATAATGTATAGTCTCAATTTTGAAGCGGGAGCATTCAGAACAGAAGGTTTTAGCTGCATCTTGGAGAGCGCATGACCACTGATAACCTGTTATCCTCCTGTGTGTCACCTCAGCTTCAGTGCCAAGTCCCAGATCTTGCTTTCTACTTGCACTTACGCCGTATCTTCCACCAATCCCGGTCATTTATACAGAATACTTTATAAGCTGAATACGACCTGTCACATCAGCAGACGCATGCTTATTTTTTTCTGTGATCCCTTTTTGTCTAGTTCCAATGGCAAGTGGATGCTGTATCTGGTAAAGAAATCCAGTTGTGGATTGGTCAGCCAGAATGCGCCCCACTGTAGACATAAAAATATGGAAAGAACTCCAGACACTAGCCTGTCTGGTGGAAAATCGTTATCTGCAAACACCATCCATATCTTCAAACACAGACCCATGCAATGCAAACAGTTGCAACTTGTGTCAGTGCCTCTGCCCTGGCCTTGCGTGGATCTGCTGGGTCGCAGCATTTGCAGATGGGGATCTTCAAAGCAAGAGCCCTCCCCTCCCGGTGGGAAGCACAGCGCCTCACAGGCCCTACTTAAAACCCTCTCCCTTTTTTTGCTACTGTTTGAGTTGGGCTGCTGTGGAGCTGCAATTTCTGACACCCCACCTGCACTGTTAATGGCCAGCTCCATGAGTCTGGGGCACTGCTCTGATTTCAAGCTGCTTTACTCCAGCTACCAGATGCAAACCAGGCATTTTAGGCATTTTAAGTGTTTTGTAACCTGGACTTATGTGGTATATCACCTTAGCTGTGATCAGCAATGTCTGAGGTGCACAACGCCTGCCCACAAGCAGTTAAATTGAACAGCTGAACTCCTGGAGTAGGAGTTTGATTCCCTAGACCCAGTTATTAACTGTGATTCCAAACCAATAAATCTTAACAGATAAAAGGCATTAGAAATTGTTGGGTTTTTTTAGGGGAAAGAAAAAAAAAAAGAAAAGAAAAAGAATAGTTATTTCATTACCCAGATAGCGTTCTCAAATCTGTTTTCAATCGTAGCTATGATTCTAAATAGATGCCTTCTTTACTGGCATCATCATGGCTGGAAAATAAGGAGCAGCCTCACTGGCACTGAACCTGCACGTGTCCTGGATTCACTCTGCCTCCCGCTTGGGAGAAGGCAGAGAGAGCAGCAAGGCTGAGATTTAATGTGTTTTTTATTGTGTTTAGATGGGTAAGCACACTGCAAAGCTGCTGGTTGTCCACTTGATGGTATCAAGTAACTGAGCTCGGGAGGGTACAGCAGCTGTTCAGACAGAAGTGAAGGTAAAGCAGCTGAGCTGTGACCTTCACCTGCAGCGGCAGCAGCTCCTGCACTAGGTTCTACCTCTCTGCTCCTGGTTCCAGGCTCTGATCCCAGATTCTGGGCTAGCCTTGTCCCTTCCCAAGGGTGACAGCCAGATGTAGAAGGCAGCGCTGCCTCTGCAACGCGAAGCACAAACACAATTCCTTGGATGCTTTTGAGTTGATTTTAGGCTGAGTTTGATCATAGCACAGCAGAGACAAACAGAAAAGTTTATCCCAGGTAGAAAAATGAAGGTTGCGCAACACGCTTCTTTGCAATGAGAAACACCTGCCATGAGATTCGCTACCCACTAAGAAAAGAGCTTGTGTCACATCCCAAAGAAACACTGGGATCTGGATCATTTTGTGATCTTTACAATGATAAGCATGTGCAAACTGAATGCAGACAGGGAGTTATCCGTCTCAGGCCACGTAGTTGTAGATGTGAAACATGCCCTGTTGAAAGCAACCTGGTGGCACAATGCTGGGTCCAGGAGCTGCCTTGGGTAGGGTGACCACGCAGAGCAAAATGCTAAGGCAGGTCGCTGTGCTGGCGTGCAGCTATATGGCAGCTTCAGAGCCTCCGCGTGAAGCAGAGGGCGATGGCATCCCAAGGGCTGGCAGCAGGCAGCAGGCTGGGTGTGCAGCAGGGGGCCCAGCGCCTCGCTGGCGCCAATGGCCTCCACATTGCAGGATGGCAGGCGATGCACATAGCACACAGCTGACCCGTGTCGCGCACCAAATAAGAGCATGCGGGTGTGCTTGTTTGGGATTTTTTGTCCCACATACCGCTTCTTCCTCTGGTTGCCAGCAGATAGGCTGTGAGCAATCGCTGCTTTTACAGGCAGTGGTTGTTATCCATGAGTCCCGAAGGCAAGGCACGTGCGGCTCGCTGGAGTTTGTCTGCACGTTGCCCATCACAACCATTAACTGTTTGCCTGGAGGAACGCTCACCCAAGGCTGGCGGTCATGGCTTCTGTCGGAGCCCGTGAAACATCTCTCTCTTGTTTTTTAGAATGGAGAAAGACGAATTACGAAGTACAAAGCGGTATTGCTGGTTTTGTGATGTGCTTTACCAAAGGCTCGGTGATTGCGCAGAACCCCACCGAGCTTTCTGCATTCGTGCTTTCACGGCAGTCGCAATCACTCGAGCTCTTGGAAAACAATAGGTAATAAAAGCGCGCAAACAGAACTCCACGAAGAAACGCAGTTTGCGGTGCAAACCGGCACGCTCGGGGCGGTTCGGGAGTCACCACGTCCGGCTTTGCCCCGCGACTCTTTCCGCCTTTCTAGCGATCCTCGGAGCCGCGCGTCCCCTCGAGCAGCGCCTAGGGGGCAAAGCCGGAGGCAGCAGCTCGTGCCGAGCCCCCGCCCAGGTGAACGCCGCGCGAACGAGGGCGGGGCGGCGGCTGACAGCGGGGCCGAGCTCGGGGCTTCCCCGCCCGGCGGCAGGCAGGTGGAGGGGGAGCAACAAGTCCGGCAGGGAGCAGAGCGGAGCGGAGCCGGGCCGGGGTTCCCTCCCGCCCCATAGCTCTCTGACAAGTGGCGGAGCGCTCGCACGGCGCGCGGCTCCGGGCGGGCGGCAGCCGCGGGGTTCGACCCGCACCGCTTTCCGCCGCCGAAGTGCGGGGACGGCCGCGGGCTCCGCCTCCGTTTGTTTATTTAGCCCTCGTCACCCGCTTTTTTGGTCGCTCGTTTCGGTGTGGTTCCTTGCTCTTATTTTTGTTGGTAAATTAGTCGCCTCCATGGGGGGCGGAGGGAAGGAAATAAAAGCTGCCGCAGCCGAAGGGTGCAAAAGCATGCTGGGCGAGAGCCGCGGAGCCGCAGGACGGGATGGCTGCGGCGGGGAGCGCTGCCCGCGCCGGGCCGGGCCGTGCTGCTCGGCGCTGCCCGCTCTGCTCTCTACGCTGGCGGCCGCCTCCTGCGTGTACCTGGGGGTACGGACCAGCGACCTCCAGGCCCGGCTGGCGGCCATCGAGGGCGCCCGGGGGGGCTCCGCCGCCGCTCCGCTCCCACCGCTGCCCGGCTTTTCTCTGGAACAGCTCAACGCGATGATGCAGGAGAAAGTGGAGCGGCTGCTCGCCCAGGTGCGCGGGACGGGGGACGGGGCCGCGTGAGGGTGAAGAAAGGGGGAGGCTGAGGGCGGGCGGAGGGGAGCGTGAAGG